>CM038679.1:716562095-716959458 GCA_021605205.1 Aegilops longissima | reverse complement strand
ACACACGTCTGCTCATGACCAGGCGGGCGGCAACGCAACACCGCCGAGCCTCCCGTCCGCCGCCTATTTAATCTCCTATTTAAACGAGGCCAAACGCCGCCAAGAATCGCACACCTCCGCCGCCCCTATCTCCTCCACCATTTTGTCCACTTTACAATGGCTTACGAAGGGTAGTTATTCCGCCGGATACGAGCTATGCAGCTCGCTGATCCACCTCCCTCCTCGCCCGACGGAGCCGCTTGCCGCCTCTAAGCCGGGCGCGTTCATCAACTCGCCGCCCAGCCAGTTAGCTCGACGAGGAGCGCGACGGGCGTTGCCAGCCGCCCATGCCGCCGCCGCATCACTGCCTCCCTGCTTTCAGGCCGAGACTTATGCCGCGGCGGCCGCGCCATGCAAGCAGCGATGTACGGGTGCACGGAGAGCGACGAAGTCGGTGGCTAGCGCCCGCGTCCGCCGCCATCATCGAGGAGAAGTAGAACACGGAGGCCGCCGCCGCTTGGGTCCTATGAAGGCCACCGCGAGGCGACGCCGCGATACAGCAGGTGTCTTGCCGGATCCTTTTGTTGCGAGGACCTTCGCGATCCGCATGGGCTCCACTAAGAGGGAATGTTAGATGAACTCGAGCCGTGCCGCCATGGCGAAGTAGTGGCCGTGATGAACTCGAACCGTGCCGCCACCATCATCTTCGCACCAGCCAATGATATCAGTTGGACAGTGGGGAAGCGAGCCGCCTTTGCGCTGAAGCATATACCGGGGCTCGGCAGTCCGTGATCGTATGCCGGACATGAGGAACACAAATCGATCGGCGGGCGCACCATTTAGGCCAGGTATTATATACCGTGCTGTCCGTAACTAGCACCGTAGTTCATTTTAATGTAATGAAATCGTCATGTTTGTGTGAAAATCCGTATTTTATATGATTTCCGCCGTTGTTTATATTAAATATCAGTTTGTCTCACGGTTTATGAATTTCGTCCGTTGGTTGAGTTGTTGTCATAATGTGTGCGGCTACGGTTGGATGGCGATTTGCAGGTCGCCGGTCGGTTCATGGGCGCTCGGGCGGCGCTAGGGACAAAAACACAGCTCGTGCGTAGCTCGCTCCAACATGCGCTACTGGAGGATGCATGACAGCATGAGCACCCGAGCCATTCTCGCTCATCGGTGGCAAAGGCACTGTGGACAAAAGGGTCGCCAATATTTTGGCTACCCCGGCAAGATCCAAACAACCCTCCCAACAGATTCAAATCCTCGCTCGCCGTGGAATTTTGCCATGTGTTGTTTTCATGGACTAGCAAGATGCCCGCGCATTGCACGGAACATCAAGATGCATTTTTTTACAAACTCCCGCATGCATGCAAGGTATAATTAATGTCCTCCTTTGCTAGTACCACGAGGCAAACACCATTAATATTGCATCGATTAGTGTTAGTGGCCTTGTATATCTGCAAATTGTAATTTTGATAGTGGCCCCTTGTATATAAAAATGGAGGGAGAAATATGAGAGATAAGGTGAGGAGGAGTAGGGCGGTGCCGTGGTGGTGACTGGTGGTCGGATCAAGGAGGCATGGGGATGGACGGCGATTATGTCTAGGTTTGTATCTCTCTCACACACACACGTAGGTGGGGGACATGCACGAAGAGAAGAGGTGCACGACGGCGCACGATTCTGCTCTTTTCCCAACCACACCCGCTGGTACACGGTGGAGCCTATTTCAGACGAAAAAGGCAGCCCACGTGGTAATTTGGCACATGTAATGGTTGTCCACTTGGTGGAGGGAGGATCATCTACCACGGGTGAACAAACAAATTGCATTTGACGATTATGTTAAATTAAAAAGAGGCAAACCATGTGGGGCCTACCTTAGAGGCAAGGCTCTATACACCGGAGTACTTTTGATGTGTCCCACAACTCGCAGAACAAGGAGAAACTTGCTTAGTACGCCGCCCCCGCCCACGGGCGCGGTGGCTCGAGGATGAGGTGAAGCTTACTACTATCAGACGCTTTACGCCTCGCCTCCTCGCCCATGCGCTGTGGTTCGCAACACGAGGAGAAAATTTTACTACTCCTCCGCTTACTCCTCGTCCCTCGTACTTTGGTTAGTACTCCTCTATTTACTTATACAAGGCCACTATAAAAACTACATTTTGCATCTATACAAGGCCACAAATAGTAATCAAGACAAAAGTTACTACTCCCTCCTTTCCAGTTTATGGCTAAATTTCAAAATCTCTACAACCAAGGTAGACGGTGAGTGGTCGAATTAATTTCGTAGTTTGCACAAGATGCTCGCTTTTCTCAAGAAGTTATGTTTACCGAGGCATTAATTAGAACGAATGCATGAATGACCACTAAATTTCCATGAACTTGTACATGCATTGGTTAGTTTCTCTGACATCGCTATGCCGGGTGATCTAACGCACTCAAATCCAACATGTAATGGTACTACTACTAGTATAGTAGAATTGAGACTTATCAAACGGAAAACGAATTTTTGTTAGATGAGCCCTATAAACCCTAGTGGGTACGCATCTGTAAAAACAGATTTTTCCAAAACTAAGTCGCCCTTTCATGAATTCTGTAGTATACCTCCGCCGGCGCCCTTTCATGAATTTCAGTACTTCATGTCGCCGACATGTGGGACATATAGCAACCGGTCGACGGTCAAGCACCAAATAACAAAGCAGAACAGCAGGGGACGACCCCACCTGCATCGCCCAAGAGTAGTAATGAGCAATGAGACATCAAATAACAATGCCGACCTTCCTGCACGGACGGCAACCATTATTTCACACTTCAGTTCGACATCATCTCAAACCATGTACTAGTATTGCTTCTGCCTCAGAGGGACACACGACGCCTTTGGTACATCAGACATCGGGGACCGCATGACAGGCCATGCTCTCACCGATCGCTTCTCGTGAAATCACTCTCATAGCCCTCAAAGACAACACATAGTTCTGCTGGGGCTCAAAGACAACACACCCTCAAATTAAACTAAGCACACCTGAAATTAAATTATGCAACTAATCCGTAGACACCGCATTAGAAGTTTAGAACCACCATGAGCAACGACATCGCCAACTTACTTCGGAGTCCTCGCCCACGCCCTGACTTCGCCCTGTCCTCTTCCTCTTGGCCGATACTTCTTTGCTTGAACCGCCAACTTGGTTGTTGCTCTTCATCCAACCCTTGTAGATATTGAAACAAAGGTAGCCATCCATTGCAACGCATCGATGTGGTCTATATCTAGTACATTCCGCTGCCATGCTCGACGATGAAATGTGTATGGAGGTTTCTCCAGCCACTGCACGTAAGGATGAACCATGGTTCCTGCCAGGGTCAGCATTGAAGGTCGACGAGAGGGCACCAAACCGATTCTTCCGAGGTCAAGGGGTTGCCTACAACGAGGCCTATCCGACGCAGGACTTCTTTGTCGTTCTTAAAGTCTAAAGTAACGAATTTGACTGTTTTGTCCTCGAGGAAGTTCTTAAAATCCTGGCACTCAACATCGGCATGGCATATGTGGTAGACCAAGCAAACGTTATGTACGCAAACCTGGATCACGGCGGCTTCTTCCTCTTTTCGCCCTTAGATCCTTCTCTCATCCCACGATCGTGGTGTACTCAACATCTAGCCCAGCAACCCACTCATCATGTGAGTTTTCGAACATGCGCCTCAATCGAGAAAGGCATCCTTTCACCGTCATGAAGTACGGGTGTAGATGACGCCGAACTCATCGCCGTGATGGTTCTAACCTTGTACTCACCGCCGATCGGGAGATTTGGGACGCCATGGATTTGGGAGGAGGGTTAGGATTAGTGGAACTGCCGAATGTGAATGGACGGGCGACTAGGAGCAAACCGCCGTAGTATTAAAGGACGGCGTGGATGAGTAGGAGCGAACTGCCGCGCAAGCGAACGGCAGGGTAGTGGCTTTCATTCTCCCATGATACGGGCTTCGAGAGCCCTTGGATCTGAGATCGAACGTTGCATGGCGTGATTCTAGACCTATGGGTGAATATCCTATCCTCGAGGGTTATTCTGCAAATTTTCAACAACTTAGCATGCACCGCTTGATTCAGATCCAAGGGCTGCCAAGAGTTCGTGATCATGGTCGCTACTTACCACTTATCTGTCATTGCCGCATGGCGCTGTCGCTTCTTGAGATTTAACACGGTGTTACGCTATCCGATGTTGGCATGTCATACATAGTCATCACTTAGTCACTCATACTACAACAAGGTTGGCTATAAGGTTGGCTATAAGTGTATTTTTTTACTCCTCTCTATCTCTTTCTTCATACTCCCTTCGTCCCATAATATAAGAATGTTTTTGACACTAGTGTAGTGTCAAAAACGTTGTTATATAATGGGACACAGGGAGTACTAGTATTTATTGCATTTGCCAAGGAGTGACCTCTTCCAATGAAATGGTGTTGCTAAGTTTGCTTCATTTAATTAACTATAGACTCAAAATTGTCTTTTCACCTAGGTACATGCACTTAGCACCGCTTTCTTCCTTGGGTCACCAAACTAGTCTCTCTTCTTGATTAACTTGCCACATCGACTTGATGCCTATGTAGCAAGCTTACACCAGAGGAGCAAGTAAGTATAATAGTGCGTTTACATGGCATTTTTGCATATGTGGAGGAAAGAGAGGCAAGGAAAAGTGGAGAAGTGGGCGCCATGCAAGAGCCAGCCTCTACTACTACATGGTGGAGCATTGGGAGAGGCACCTGATGGAGGTGGTCAGAATCGAGACTCATGCCGGTCGAAGGCCAGCAGCTTAAAATGATAATGGCAAGTCAAATCACGAGGCCCACCTGTCCAGCAGAGAACTCGCTGTCAAATCACACAGCCCTACGCTTGCAGCAGCCTACTCCTCGCCTTCTCATGTCTCTGTCGAACCGACTAGGCGGAACTGCCCCGCCACCGCAGCAGAAAAGCCCCGCCTCGACTTTTAAATACAATTACCCTCCGCCTAGGTGAGTAAGTCATCTTACTTAAAACCAAATAATCCCAAAATACTAAGGCGCTGCATTAACTTCTACCTCGCTTTTCTTTCTTCACATATCAACCAATAAGAATCCAATGATATACTTTTTGTGACATAGTAACTCATATTTAGTTAGTCAAATGGATGACCTAGAACTACGTGCATGCCCTATAAACCGAGACGCCTACAAATAAAAAACCGAGACGGAGAGGGTAGTTCAGCATGTGTCTTTTTAGATCAATATAGTCGGGATTCACCAAGGAGCAAAACCAAGTGGTAGGCTGCTCCTGCTGTTGGCGAAAGCAACTCAAGCAGGTCAGTCCGCACACCTAAATGGCTACACACTTAACAGACCCCTTTGGAAGACATGTGGCTCATCCACCGCCTTGTTCCACGTGCGATGCACCAAATTACAGTTCGAGCAGCGGTTGGAATTGGAGGCACCCAGGTCGAAGCGCCACAAAGAGTAGAAAATGAGCGATGAGGGGTCAAATCACAAAGCCCCACCTTTCCGCATTAAGTCGGACGGACGAAGAAACCATCATTTCACTCTAGCGCAAGAGCATAAAGAAAAGAGAAAACAATGATGCGCATGGGCAGCTACATAGGGCACCCTAGGTAGGGTCTCCACTACGATCCTTTTTAAAGCGCCCACTACAAATCGGCTTCCCTCGCCCTCTTGAAGAAAACCGATGATGAGTGCGGCGGTAGGGTTTATAGGAGTACAACGCGCAAGGGGCCACGCCGAGTAAACGGGTTTGAGTCGACGCCTTTAAATATGTGTGGGCGCTGGTTTTACGGAACGAGGCAACATTTTGGGTTCGGGGACCAAAGGAGATATAGCACGACAAAAAGTTGTGGACGAGGTTCGACCGAAGGCAATGATGCATGGGCCCTGCATTTTGATATACCCGGGGTCATGTGAAATTTGCTACCTAATCAAAACTAGTAAGGTACACATGTATTGAACGCATGAGATTTCAAACCAAATTATGAATGAATACACACTATAGCATGTAAAGCTTTGAGTCATATATGCATGATGTAGATGTTCGCTTAGTTCTTATAGTTCATCTAATTCAAAATCAATTAGTTTTATAAAATGTTAAGATTCATGGGGTTGTGCATTGTAAATCATAAAGTAAAAAACAAATAATGGCAATTCATTTAGAAAAAATAATCAATTATGATACGTAAGATTCTAGAACAAAGGAGAAGTGCTTGTGTTTTGAGGTTTGTGCATTATGCTTAAGTTCAACCATGGAGTCTTCTAAATTGTACATGTGGTAGATCTGTGGAATGTTGATGATATCCAACGGCCAAGAGTGCTCGGATTTGCCCATCTCTCAGACCGTCGGGTTAGCTTCATCCAGCGTAATTATCTTTCAAAGTTATTGGCACACTATATAGTTCTTGTGCCATAGTTGCATGTTTTGGAAAAAGCTACTAGTGGGTTGTACTATCTATTTAGGAATAGAAGATGTATACATGGAAGTTGTAGGAAAGAGATGACATGGAGGATCTCAATTCCTATGAGTAGGGATTGAAAAGAGATGTCATTTCGTTCACATCATAGGAACTTTTCTATTGAATCTAGAGATGACATGTATCTCAAGTCCTATGAGGAGGGATTAGTAAAGAGATGTAATTTGGTTCATATCATAGGAACTTTTCTATTGAATATACGCTAATGTTTATTTTCCTTTGAAATTAAGGGAGTATAGGAATCCATTCGTTTGAACCAAGTGGCTCTAAAGCTATAGAAATGATATCATGTTTATTTCCTTTGAAATGTAGAGTATATGAATCTATTCCTATGAACCAATTGGCTCTAAAGGGAAAAAATCATATCATATAGAGTTCCTATGATATTCCTTGACACTAAAGGATGGTTGAAATTGCTGCGGGTGATACGATGGTCTTTCTTTGTAGACTCCTCACCCATCTTTATAGTTACCTCTCGAAGATGAATGAAATGATATATACAGGGTATTCTACATGTGCAATTTGGTACACGAAAACTCGGTAAAAGTTTGCGAGGTTCTAATTTTCAATAAAGCTATATGCACTGCATTTCGGAATGGAGGGAGCATACGGCAGTTGCTAACACTCACGTGGAAGATCTGTGTGTAGGAGGAGTGGCTGTTTTGTTAAATGACATGGCAAAACTGACACTGTCGGATGCCGATCTAATGGTTCTTACGGCGTTTGTCACGAAAAGGCTTGTGGCGAACGTTTTTTGGATAATGATTTACGGACACATGCATTGCATTGATACGTGCCCCCCTCTCTCTCACACACACGCACCCTCACGAGTCACAACTCTCCCGAGTCCTCTCGCAGACTCGCACGTGGCACCCATCGCTCATCTCAGGTAGACCTCACGCACATATGTGCTCTTCACACCCTACCCTCATAACTCTAAAAACAAAAGACGGCGCCAGACATTTTATTTTAGCTCACACGCCACACACTTATATTATTACTCTTATGCGTAACGCTCTTGGGCATAGTATATATTCTACTCTCACGAAGAGAAGCAGTGCACGACGCACTAGTTCTCTCACACCCACTGCTGGGTACACGAGGAGCGCATTTTTTTTGAAGCCGTACAACAAAATCACTCCACTATATATAAAAGCAGGAGCCTTAGCGCTTGCTTTACTAGGGTTCCTCTCATTCACTCTCTCATGCTCTCCAGATCTAAGCAAGACATAGGTGGCCACACTCTCTCTCTCTCTCAGCTCACGGCTGGTCACAAATCCGCCGACAACCTCGACCGGGGGGGTGTAGGTGCATCGCTCACGCTGTCATCGGCGGGCAGGGAGGAGACCAAGGCTGCCCACAAGGCCCCGATCGGGCGGCCGTGTCGCTTCTCCGAGAGAGCTGCCTCGGAGGGCCTCCGACCCTTCTTCCTCCCTCATGTATTGTGGCTAAGATGCGCCTCCCGACGCCGCCTTTGCCACATTCCGACGACCTCGTGTATATATTCCTTCAAACCTGCCTTGCTCTATCGCCCCAGCTCTTCCCACTTCATGTGGATCCTTTTCTACTTCCCTCCGTTGTTCCAAAGCCACCTATACTTCTACTATTATTAGAAGTAAAGCAAGTTCATACAGTCAACTCAAAGCGTTGGTTCAAACAGGGAAGAAAGTGGAAAAGCTGTAGCATGAATCTAGGACTTGGTTCTAAGAGGAAACGGGGAAAGTAGTAATATCTCGACAATCGCTTAAATAACCGATTTCAGATTTGCGCAAACAGGGATGTATGTCTCCATATCGCTTCGGATGTCTATCTCCGATCATTTCTATCCGCAATCAAAAGCACACACCTCAGTTTTAGTACAACTGCAAAATGAGATGGCTATCCTCGTTAACGCCGCCTAACCTCTCGCCTTCAAGGTATCCCTACATTGGTAGTAACTAAGGTAGAATGACCAACGAATCTAAAAGAAGCTTATTCAGACGCTTTTACTTCCCGATTGCAAAGGTGGACGAGCGAAAACAACTGCATCCTAGTCCGAATGCACTTTCTACCAGTTCATCCATGGACCGAGGACTAGCTGGCACGGCTGCACGGCGTTTTTTGACAGGTGCGCGGACAAGAGGCATTGTGGTCTGCTTATTTCTGCAAATAGCGGTGCTTAAATTTAGTGGAATGCACAAGAATTTCACCTGGTCAAGATAATCGCATGGTTCAGTTCAGCATTCCACTGAGACCACAATTATAATTGGTTATTCGAATGAGAGAACCTAACCCTGATGGTGGCAACAAGAAAAACCAGAGTGAACTCCAGGAAATTTGCTCGCCGGGAGGCCCTTTGCTCGAGAAGCCTTGCTTGTTTTTTCCTGATTTGTAAACCTTCTCACAACTTTGTCTTTTGATGTGAACTAGTATATGTTTGTTATGTTCTATGAATCATTGAGATGTATAAAACTGCTTAACTTATGCTTTTCAAAAAAATTATGAAGACGAGTTTAATGTGAGTGTTCCACATGAGCGCTGGACTAGCGTTGAACGTTTGGAATTTATTACATTGTGTCCTCAATTAACTGCATGAACCACTGTAACAAGATACATAGTTGCTTATATGATTCACGGGCACACAAAAGTAGCAACAGTTCCCATAGACGGATTCAAATAGAGTACTAGCCCCAGAGGGGTCGATAAGAGGCAAGGTTCGATAATTAGACACAATCCAAACTACTATTAAACACTAGTCAGCAACTATTTCATGCCTCGATCTAATTTGGGCTGACACAAGACGGACCTTGCCATGAACATCATCGAGGATGTCCCGCAGCAGCTCAATCCTATGAACCTTCATGAAGATAATCTTGTGGCCTTGCCACTGATAAACTTGTTTGTGGAGGCATGCCACGCCATCTTCTCTGTAAGCTTGAAAAGACCAAGATGCCTCATAAACGAAGGAGTAGCTTTGAACTTCTTGTGCTTCAAAGACACCTCGGACAACACGCCGACAACAAAGTGAGGCTGGAATACACCTCTTCATTGGTATAACCGCAAATGGCTTCCAGTGATCCAACAGCCTAAGAACTTTGTTTTCCCAAAGGCGTATATTCAGGTCGTCTACCATAGCGAGTGACATGCACAACCACACAATCCTTGTCCGCATGAGGGCTCTAATTGAAATGTAAACAAATTCTGAATTACTTTTCAAAGATAAGAAACACAAGTTATTTAAACCACTATGTATAGCATGGCATCGAAGCTAATACAATTTTTCATTATTAATCACCACATACTTCCTTTTCTAAAAAAATCACTACATACTTAGATGAAAAACCACAACCGAGATCAGAAAAGAAGGAAAACACCGTGGGCAGCCCAGCGGGGGGGACACATCCTCGAAGGGGGAAAACTGCTCCTGCAGTTCCACGGGGGCTGTAACCTCAAATGGGGCGTTGACCATCTCAGTAGTGGCCATGAGCGTATCTGGGGTCGGCTCGGTGGTTGCCTCCATCTTCTTGGAGCTCTTTGTCTCGTGGGGATCAGCCTCCCGCGTCTGCTCCAATATCGGCAGATCTTTGCCTGGTTCTCCTTGGTCCATCATGAAACTGACGAATACTAGGAGACCACTGAAAGGAAAACACAATCGCAATGACAATGAAACAAAAAAGAGAGTGAGGATCAGTTACTGCTTTGCAAAAGTTCTTTTTTTTCTCTGAACGAAAATATACCAACATCACGGATCTGCTTACCTTCCCTTCGCTGGGAGAAAAGAACAAAGGCGATGCGAAGTGTTGCCTTTCTTGAAGATGGTGAGGGAGAAGGGATTCAGCAAGAGTGAACGATGGTTGCTTCGGCCCATCAAACTTGGACTGCAGGGAGGTGGGGTTTGTGATACGACGGCTCACATCGCCAAGGCCACGACCGGGATGACTCTCCGCCTGATACTACCTTCTAATTTGGTGGATGGCATTTGGGCTCTGCTGCATGGCCCGCATGTCGGTGAACAAAAGTATAATGGCATTCAGTAGAGGGAGACATTTCAATGACCTAGGAGGAGCCGTAGCTGTAGAGTGTCTCCATTGTACTAGTAGTAATTGTTTTTTGGGTAGCTGAGAGTGTCTCCACTCAGACTAGTAGTAATTGTTTCTCCGGCCCAAGACAAAACAGCCAATCCACACTAGTAAATAGTAAAATCAATTCAAAAGGCGCTACCCACACCCAAAGACACCCCCCCAAAAAACCGGGTGCTCTTCTTCCTCCTCGCTCCCACCCACCTCACGCCACCACCCACTGCACTCACCAAATTCCTCACCTCACTCCTACAGAAACCCCAGCTCCCCTTCTTCCTCACTCCTACAGAAAACCCCAGCTCCCCTTCTTCTTCGTCAGACTACAACTAGGCTCACCATTCACATTCGCTCAAACCCGTGAGCGACGCGACACCTCGAGGAAAATGGAGTCGGCTGACCCCAGCTAAGAAGATGAGGTTCGCCAGCGGCGCGACGCCTGTAGATCCCGCACCCGCAAGACGGGAGAAGCAGCGACCCCGCCCCACCGGATCCCAGAACTCAGAGAATCTCGGTGGACTGATCAGCGATCTCCTGACGCCGCCCTTGGGGAGATCATCTCGCTTCTCCCCACTCAAGGATTGCTGCCGCACCCAAGTCCTCTCAATTCGTGGCGCCTCTATGGCGCTGTCGTGCCCTTTAATCTTGACTGTCGCCAGCCTCTCTCTTCAATGATTTTGAAATCCCCAGAGCCATCATCTCCTCCCACCAGGGCTCCGCTCAAAGCCTCTCAGATCCCGCCATGCTACCCGAGCAAGCATAACATGCCCCGCACGGTGGACGCCTGCTGAAATCCCATGAATTCACAGAACTACAGCTGCTTGAGTTCTACTATTCCCCTGGAAATCACATACCACATATCGAACGCCATGAACTTGTGCCCTCGGCACCGATGTCCATCTCGCAGTTTCCCTCCTCTCTCCGCACCGCCACCTTTGCACTGTGCTACCTACTAGACAATCTGGTACTAAACCTTCGACTCCCATTTCTCAAGAAACTTTCACTTGTGCGGGTTCATATATCGGAGGCCTCATTGTACAGCATCATCCACTCCAGCTTGCCCTCCTACCGGAGTGCTTGGTGCTTGTTTTCACAGCTAGAATCGGTTGTCTCCAAATAAAGTCGCTTAACCTTGTAAGAATTGGAATTTCTTTCGACGGAGGCAGCTCATCATCCAAGATGTCGCTTCACTTCAAAGGTTGATCCTTGATTCTAGTTATTCACCGCTGTAAATAACCGCCCTCTCTCGCGCCTAAACCGAGACCTTGGTGTAATACATGATCTATGTGCTCACTTCAATATGGTGTTTGGCCCACAGCTTCTTCGTGTACTTTATATTATCATCTACACTTGTAACCATAAGCTGCATTTTAAATTTTTAAGATAATTTATATATCATCTTGGAGTACACATTTTGTACTAATATTATGTTCTATGCTCAATGAAGAGTTTCTCCATGGATGGCCTATCAATGGTGCTCGATTCTCACAAGATCTTATATATCCAAATGAATAGTTTTGATCTGAACAAGATTATTGGCTTGCTGCAATGTTTTCCATGTCCGGAGAAGTTGTATATAAAGGTGATAATTTCACGCATTATTGAAGCCCGCATATAGTGTACTAGAATTAACTGCTCAGCTGTTGCTCTTCGACACTCTTCTTTAGACCTTAACTGCTTTTCAATCTTCATGTCTATTTAGGCAACAGGACGGGTAAGAAAGTTATAACCAATCGCTGGATTCGTAAGCATCGGGATTTTCTCACTTCTCATGAGATTCGATTGAAGACAATAACGCTTAGAACGATATGTAGCCAACCGTGCAAACACAAGATTTGTCACATTCTTCCCGCTGAATGCGAGGTTACTATTGTCCATCGTGCTTAAGTTTATCAGAACATGGTTTTGACGGATGGGTATGTCAAGAGCAAAAAAGGAGTTTCAGGTGGGCAAAAGAGCTTCTGAATGTGTCGGGCTTCTATTTACAACATATTGTGGTCATAATCCAGTAAATTTTACGACCTAGGATGTTCATTCTATGGACCTGACCGATCGATTTGACTGTGACTACCGAAAACAGTGCTGGAGTTAGATGTTCTTGCCCTTTTCAATCTGGGTTTTTTTGTAAACCTGATGAACTATCAACCCTCGTGCTTTTGTACAGTTTGTAAGCTGGAGTTAGATGTTCCTGCCTTTTCAACTCGGCAGTGATCATATATTCTTTGAAACAAGGCAAATGGCTTGCCATTCGCTTAATTTAGAGTGAAATGTTGTATCAAATCACAACCAAGGAAATAACATCACCACGCCGGCTGCTTGAGCTCACTGCATTATGTGGCCAAGTGATTAGCCCCCACCAGCACCCACAAACTTATTTCGAGCTAGCACAACAAATGGGCTCTAAATTTTCATAGGAAAGGCTGCATGATCGCGACAGATTTGGATTCTGACATTTGGGACCCGTGAGGAAATAGCCTATCCAAGGTGGTGTCGACTTACTAGCTAGTCAACAAACGATTTCTGCTTACCAGCCGTTGGATTGACATCCAACATCCGTCAGGTATCTTCTATCTCTTGTCTTCTTCTTCCTCCACCGCCCAAACCAAACCACCCTGCTGGCTCCGCCGCCCCGCCTCCCATGGTTTGGCTGCGCCCGCCGCCTCTACCATATGTACCGCCCAACGCTTGGCCAGTCCTTCCTCTATTCCCCACATGTCCTGTTATTCTCTCGCGATGTCAGCCCCAACACGCACTCCGCGTCTCAACCAGTCAACCTCAGATTCTCCGCCTCGCCATCGACCGGCGATCTTCAACGGCTCCTGCTTCGTTTGGCCCGAGGCCTCGCTGTTGCCCTCTCCGCCTTTGCGGCCTTGGTTCGCCGCCAGGCGCTGTGCGCCACCTCTTGCGTTGTCAACGCCACAACAACCGAGAGGAACAAGGAGATGACTGTACGTGGAGAGGATGATAGTAGGGACCCACCAGCCATGGCAGACGCAAGCAAGTGCCTCTATAGTACAAGCCCAAAAATATGGTTCCTCCTAATGGTTGGACATCCGGGGCTCACGCCATTGTCAACGAGTCAATAAACGAGAATTACACTTCGAGCGGCCGACACCAGGACCCAGCAAGTCGCGTAGTTTTTTAGGAACAAGCAGCTTGTTATTTATACTAGTTTTAGTGACGGATCAGGGTAACAACGGGCTGTGTGGGGCTGTGGCCTGCCTAGCTGTGGTTTTATTTATGTTTACCACATCATGAGCCCAGTTGTGTTTTTTTTTCTTGCTGAAAATGGCTAGCCCGGTTCTATTTTTTAAAAGAAATACCCAAACAAGGCCTACTTGTTTTATCGGCTTCTGCTGGGCTGCAAATCTTCCAAGATGATGAGAGTTTCATTCGGTTTGCCCAGAAATGGCATATACATTTTTAAAACACATCAAACCGGGAATTAGTTTCAATATTTTTTCATTACAAGATCTTAAATTCTATTGATTTTTATGCGTGGACAATTATTTGGATTATATATATATATATTATTTTTCAAAATAGTTTGAATGTGAATCGATATTTCTGGATTAAAAACAGTTGACCACACCGAAATATGCAAAAATTTGTATACTTTTTAACCGTGGCCACAATATGGGGTGTAATGCTAACAAAAAGAAGATGGGCTCCAAAAAAAATCTTAAGAATTAGCAAATGGGATGTATATTATTAGAAATAATGGCATATGGGTTGTATGTTGTTTTCCACAGATTTGAGGCTGACTTGTGCGCCTACTACAGGTTGACGGGTATGCTTTCATAAAAAAAAGGTTGACGCACACGCAACGCCCTGTCAACTTAGTCAACACACGAGAGCAAAGGATCTGTTGGATGTCCATCCAACGGCTGTCGTGCTTCTTCAATCTCTGCTCTTCATGCTCCAACTGCTCAAACAAGCGCCGCAGACTGCTCGCTCCTCCTCCCGCAGCTGGCTATGCGCCGCCAGCAGCCTCACGCCCCACCGCATTCCCATCGCTGGCCTAGCCATCCTCTACTCACCCACACATGCTGTTATTCTCCGCAACGGCAAACGAACCAAAGAAACCTCGTGATTCTCCTCGTGGGAAACAACCGCCGAGTATTCCCTCGCTCGTCGCTCCTTCCTAGGCCTCGCCGCTCACCGCCTCGGTGCTCTTGGTGCGGCTGGTCAACGTGGTCAATGAACGACATCCATCGGAAGTGGATCAGACGTGGAGAGGCCGACAGCCGGGTCCACGGCCGCACGCAAGGAAATGCCTCCTTATTACGCCGCAAAATAATGATTCCTCCACCGAAAGCTAGGACCCACAGAAGGGCCTCAGATTTCGCGAAAAAATGTTCCCCTCCGACAGTGTCGGACCCACGAGCTATATCTTCGCACGCAAGGAAGTGCTCCTTATTACGCCCAAAAAATGAATACCCCCGCTAGCCGGGACCCACCATATTGTTGGGCTGACTTTTGGGCCTACTAAGTTGACGGGACGGAGGACTTTGTCAACTTAGTCAATACTCCAAAGGACCGTGATGATGTCCATCCAACGCCATCGTGCTTTCTTCAACCTCTCGTCTTCTTGCTCCACCCGCCAAAGCAGCGCCGGCCGTGCCGCCGCCTCCTGCCTCCCGTGGACCAGCTCCGCCGTCCCCATCCTAGGCCTCACCTTCGCCCACCGCCACAGTTTCGGGCACAAGCGTGGTCAATGTGGTCAACGCATCGAGTTCCATCGAAGAGTATCAGACGTGGAGAGGTCGACACCGGGTCACGGCAGCCGCAAGGAAGTGCCTCCTTATTATGCATAAAATAATTATTCCTCCACTGACAATGGGACCCATCGGGCGGGCCACCAGTATTTGGCTAAAAAATCGCTTCTCGATCGCTGGGACCCACCGAACGGGCCATCGATTTCGCAAAAAACATTCCCCATTGTCACTCGACCCACCGAAGTGCCTCCTTATTACGCACAAAAATGAATACCCTCGGTTAGCTGGGACCCACCTTGGTGGAGGCTGTCTTGTGGGCCTACTAAGTTGACGGGACGAAGGGCTTTCAACTTAGTCAATATGAACGATTCTAGCTCCAAAGGACTGACGATATCCATCCAACGGTCGAGTGCTTCTTCAACCTCTGGTCTTCTTGCTCTAGCCGCCAAAGCAGCGCCGGTCGTGCAGCATGCTCCTGCCTCCCGTGGCTACCAGGCAGGCCGCCATGAGGCCTCACCGCCTCTACTATTCCCACTGCTGGCAGTGCCTCGCGGCGACGGTAGCCTCACACCGCAGCCGAACCAAAGAACCTCAGATTCTTCTCCGCTGGCTTCCACCGCTGCTTTCCCCTGCTCCGCCGCCCCTTCCTAGGCTCTCTCATCGTCCACCGCCGTGGTGCTCTCCGCGTGGCGTGGTCAACGTGGTCAAGGAACGACTTACATCGGAAGAGTATTGTACGTGGAGAGGCTGACAGCTGGGTCCACGGCCACAGCCCAGTTTTTTTGTGATTTGCCAAGTAAGTCGCTTTGTCAGGCCTGTTGGGCTGCAAATCTTTCAAGACGAGGAGAGCTTTCATTTGGCTGGCCGAGAAAATGGCCCATCAGTAATGAGAAATCGGTTGTACATTTTTAAAACACATCAAACCGGCAATTAGTTTCAAATATATTTTTTTCATTTCAAGATTTTGAATTACATTAATTTTTTATGCGTGGATAATTTGTTGGATTTTATATTGATATACATTTATTTTTAAAATCAGTTTGAATGTGAGTCGAAATTTCGGGATTAAAAACAGTTCAGACCGCACCAAATATGCAAAATTTCAGATAATTTTTAACCGTACACAATATGGGCTGTAATGCTAACAAAAAGAATATGGGCTCCAAATAAACCTTAAGAATTAGCAAATGGGCAGTAAATTATTAGAAATAATGGCAGATGGGTCGTATGCTATTTTCCACAGATTTGAGGCTTTCCTAAATATAAGGTTGACACAAAGCAAAGGACGGTTGGATGTCCATCCAATGGCCGCCGGCTTCTTCAATCTCTCGCTTCTTCCCGCCCAAATGGCCAAACAAGCGCCAAGGGACTGTTCGCTTCCTCCTCCCTCAAGGGTCGGTTGTGCGCCAAGATAGGCCTCATCGCCCCACCGCATTCCCATCGCTGGCCTAGCCATCCCTCTACTCACCCACACCTGTTGTTATTCTCCGCGACGGCAGACGAACCAAGAAACCATCAGACAACAGATTCTCCGCGGGAAACAACCGCCGAGTCTTCCTCGCCTCCGTCGCCCCTTCCTAGGCTCGCCGCCATCCACCGCCGTGGTGCTCTCGAGCGGCGTGGTCAATGTGGTCAACGATCGACTTCCATCGGAAGAGTATCGCGGCGGAGAGGCCGATACCTGGGTCCACGGCCGAGCAAGGAAGTGCCTCCTTATTACGCCGCAAAATAATTATTCCTCCACCGACAGCGGGGACCCACCGACGGGCCACCGATTTTCCAAAAAACGCTTCGATCGCCGGGACCCACCAGCTACACCTTCGCACGCAAGGAAGTGCATCCGCAAAAAACGATTCGCTTCTAACCGCCGGGACCCACCAGCTACATCTTCGCACGCAAGGAAGTGCGCCCAGCAAAAACGATTTTCCCCGCCGCTGGGACCCACTAGCTACATCTTCGCAGCAAGGAAGTGCTCGACACCGGGACCCACCTGGTCAAGCGCACGTAGCGTTGTCATTCTGGTCGCGAACGGTACGCATATATATATACGGTGGATGTAGAGGCGCCGCACGTGTTGTAGTAGAGGCGCAGACGTAGTATGTACACATACGCTCAGCGCCAGGTGCAAGAAAGAAAATACGCCACGATGTGAACATATGGGCGGGGTCTCGAACGCCTACTCGCGCATACGTACGGGGAGGGCTCGTGTACATGGCTGGGTCAGGAGAAACAACGTTGTCGTCGTGTTCATGGGGAGGCAACGGAATGCGTCGTGTTCATCGGGAGGCAACAGAATGCCTCGTGTTCATCGGGAGGCAACGAAACGCGTGGGAGCTAACCGACTGGGTCGGAACGGAATGCATGGTCGTGTTCATTGGGAGGGCTTGGACGGAACAGGCGATGGAAACGAGGCCTGGCGTACCGCAAAACGGAGGAAACAGACTTCCCACGCTCGAACGGGTTCCCGCTGATCGGGAGGGTGTGGCGCATCGCAAAACGGAGGAAACGGACCTCCTACGGTCGAAACAGGGTCCCGTTGATCGGGAGGTGTGGCGATCACAAAACGGACGAAACGGACCTCCCACGGCCGAAACGGGGTCCTTTGATCGGGAGGGGTGGGGCGACGCAAAACGGACGAAAACAGACTTGTGTTGGAGCGCCACGGTCAAACGGGGTCCTGTTCATCGGGAGGTGTGGCGATCGCAAAACGGACTCCACGGATACCGTTCATCTCCACCGCCGACCTCCTCCAGCCTCCACGGGCTCCTCGCTCATCCAGCCTCCACCGCGCACTAGTCCACCGCCATCGCTCAACCACCCTCCGCTGTCTCACTGCTCATCCAGCCCTCCACCGCTTCATCGCTCATCCAGCCTCCACACCACGGGTCCTGCTCAACCACCCTCCACGGCCACCCTCCACCGCTCATCGCTCATCCAGCCTCCACACCACGGGTCCTGCTTATCCAGAGGCAACGCCACCGCCATCGCTCATCCAACCCCCCGCAACACTCATTGTTCATCCAATCGATCAGCTTCGCTTAGCAGCAGAGAGAAGGAATCGCCCATCGGGTTCGCTAATCACCATCGATCGATCGCCGGGTTCAAGAACGCGAGTTCGCAAAGGCAATCGCCGGGTTTAGTTAGAGCCCACACCTCGCTTGGGTTCGAGAGCTAACGCCGCACACACGCCAGCGACGCACGAGAGAACGCGTGCATCGCCGTCCATTTACCTCCGCCAGAACCGCAACTCCTCAAATTTTCCTACCCCTCGCTTCTACCACGGTTTTTTCCGTCATGGACGGTCCAAAGAATGTCATGCAGCTGTGTCTCCGGCCTGCCGAGGACGAAAAGCTCATTTTCTGTCATGATTTTTTGTCATAGAAGTAGGATCCCACCACATCTACGATGATACCGGGTTTTGTCACAATTATCGTCATAGAAGTGTCATATGTATGACAGAAAAAAATTCGTTCGGCCCAAAATGTCATGGATGTGTCTTTTTTTGTAGTGTAAGTTGTCATGTTGCAAGCAATAAAAATTGCTCTCTACATGTGTATGACTTATTAGTGCAGAGAAAATAAGCTTTATACGATCTTGTTATGGAAGCAACAAAAGCGATGGACTGCATAATAAAGGTCCATATACAAGTGGCAATATAAAGTGACGTTCTTTTGCATTAAGTGAAGGAAATATGCCCTAGAGGCAATAATAAAGTTATTGTTTATTTCCTTATATCATGATAAATGTTTATTATTCATGCTAGAATTGTATTAACCGGAAACATAATACATGTGTGAATACATAGACAAACATAGTGTCACTAGTATGCCTCTACTTGACTAGCTCGTTGATCAAAGATGGTTATGTTTCCTGACCATAGACATGAGTTGTCATTTGATTAACGAGATCACATCATTAGGAGAATGATGTGATTGACTTGACCCATTCTGTTAGCTTAGCACTTGATCGTTTAGTATGTTGTTATTGCTTTCTTCATGACTTATACATGTTCCTACAACTATGAGATTATGCAACTCCTGCCATCAAGGAACACTTTGTGTGCTACCAAACGTCACAACATAACTGGGTGATTATAAAGGAGCTCTACAGTGTCTCCAAAGGTACATGTTGAGTTGGCGATTTGAGATTAGGTTTTGTCACTCCGATTGTCGGAGAGGTATCTCTGGCCCTCTCGGTAATGCACATCACTATAAGCCTTGCAAGCAATGTAGCTAATGAGTTAGTTACGAATGATGCATTACGTAACGAGTAAAGAGACTTGCCAAGAATTTACAATGAACTAGGTATTGAGATACCGACGATCGAATCTCGCAAGTAACATACCGATGACAAAGGGAACAACGATGTTGTTATGCGGTTTGACCGATAAAGATCTTCGTGAGAATATGTAGGAGCCAATATGAGCATCCAGTGTTCCGCTATTGGTTATTGATCGAGACGTGTCTCGGTCATGTTCATAAAGTTCTCGAACCCGTAGGGTCCGCACGCTTAAAGTTAGATGACAATTATATTATGAGTTTATATATTATGATGTACCAAGATAGTTCGAGTCCCGGATGTGATCACGGACATGACGAGGAGTCTCGAAATGGTTGAGACATGAAGATTGATATATTGGACGACAATATTCGGACACCGGAATGGTTCCGGGGGTTATCGGATATATACCGGAGTACCGGGGGGTTACGGGAACCCCCCGGGGGTTAATGGGCCTCATGGGCCCAAAGTGGAGAAGAGGAGGGGACGCCGCGCGCCCCCTCCCCCTCTAGTCCGAATAGGACAAGGAGGGGGGTGGCTCCCCCCCCCATTTCCTTCCTCCCCTCTCTCCCTTCCTTCCACCTCTCCTACTTGGACAAGGAAAGGAGGGAGTCCTACTCCCGGTGGGAGTACGACTCCTCCTGGCACGCCCCCTCCTGGCCGGCCGCCCCCTCCCCCTTGCTCCTTTATATACGGGGGCAGGGGGGCACCTCTAGACACAACAACAATTGATCCTTGAGATCTATTAGCCGTGTGCGGTGCCCCCTCCACTATATTCCACCTCCATAATATCGTAGCGGTGCTTAGGCGAAGCCCTGCGTCGGTAGAACATCATCGTCGTCACCACACCGTCGTGCTGACGAAAATCTCCCTCGACACTTGGCTGGATCATAGTTCGACGGACGTCATCGAGCTGAACGTGTGCAAGAACTCGGAGGTGCCGTGCTTTCGGTGCTTGATCGGTCGGGCCGTGAAGACGTACGACTACATCAACCGCGTTGTGCTAACGCTTCCGCTTTCGGTCTACGAGGGTACGTGGACAACACTCTCCCCTCTCGTTGCTATGCATCACCATAATCTTGTGTGTGCGTAGGAATTTTTTTTGAAATTACTACATTCCCCAACATTAAGATTTTGTGCATCCAACCCTAAACGCACATGACAACCTCTGCTTCTCTCTGCGAAGGGCCTATCTTTTAGTTTATGTTTTTACTTTATGCTTGAGTCAAGGTGATCTTCACCTTTACCTTTTCCATTTTATCCTTTGGCAAGCTCCTCGTGTTTGAAAGATCTTAATATATATATATATATATATCCAATTGGATATAAGTTAGCATGAATTATTATTGTTGACATCACCTAAAGGTGAATACGTTGGGAGGCAACTCAATAAGCCCCTATCTTTCTCAGTGTCCGGTTGAAACTCCATTACCACAAGTATTGCGTGAGTGTTAGCAATTGTAGAAGACTACATGATAGTTGAGTATGTGAACCTGCTGAAAAGCTCTATTCTTGACTCTTTCTGATGTTATGATAAATTGCAATTGCTTCAATGACTGAGATTATAGTTTGTTAGTTCCCAATGAAGTTTCTGAACCATACTTGACATTGTGAATCGATTGTTACTTGAGCATAAGAAATCATATGATAAAATCTATTTATGTTGCGGTTATAAGAATGATGATGATGCCCTCATGTCCATATATTATTTTTGTCGACACCTATATCTCTAAACATGTGGACATATTTTTCGATATCGGCTTTCGCTTGAGGACAAGCGAGGTCTAAGCTTGGGGGAGTTGATACATCCATTTTGCATCATGCTTTTATATCAATATTTATTGCATTATGGGCTGTTATTACATATTATACCTCAATACTTATGGCTATTCTCTCTTATTTTACAAGGTTTACCATGAAGAGGGGGAATGCCGGCAGCTGGAATTCTGACTAAAAAAGGATCAAACATTGGAAACCTATTCTGCACAGCTCCAAAAATCCTGAAACTCGACGGAAGTTATTTTTGGAACTAATAAGAATTATTGAGTGAAGTAACTACCAGAGGGGGCACACACCCAGGCCAGGAGGGTGGGGGACGCGCCCGCCCTGTCGTGGTTCTGAGTCTGAAAGTAGAATAGGGGGGTAGGAATGTAGAGGCAAGATCTTAGCTATGGAGGAGTTGTACACGCTGGTTTTACGAGTTCAGTCCCTTCTCGGAGGAAGTAACAGCCCTACGTCTCGGAGCCCGGAGGCGGTCGACTGGATTATACGCATGTGAGTTACAGGGGGTGCGAACCCTTGTCCCAGAGGAGGGGGTAGCTTATATAGAGTGCGCCAGGACCCCAGCTCCCCTCCATCACATAGGATTCAATTTACATAAAGGGGTGGCGTTACAGGTAACTCCTGTATTGAAACGCTGTAAATTGTCATTAAATATCTGAGTGAATGCCCGACCGTTGCTGCGCAGGGCGGCTTTAGGTCTTCTTATCGTCGAGTGGTTTGATGGTCGAGTGTCCTGGATAAAGTGAGATCTCCGTGTGGATGGTAGGTCGAGTGGACTTCACTCGACGCCTTTGCTGGATCTCTTCTTTTGATACTTGAACTTCTTTGTCCTTAGGACTAGGACCTTGGGTAGGATGTATAGGTCAGGCCTATTACCCTACCCTAGGTTTATGTCTACATCATTAGCCCCCGAATGGATCGAGGTTTGAGTGAAACAGAAGGACAGAGTTGACCTTGCTTTTACTCTTTATTGTCTCGTCTATATCTCCGAGTGGACGCCAGTTGACAGAACTTCAGCTTCGTTTCAGTCGCCTTGATCGATCCGAAAATTGCCGACTGGCTTATACTACTAAATCCGTCGAATAATATCTCTGACACGAAATCTTTTGGCGTGATCGGTTGCAGAGGATCCCGGATTTCCTGGGGTTCGAAATTTCGGTAGGAGCGCACCAGGCGGAGTGTCCAGTGGTAAGTGGAGTAGATAAATAGGACTTTTTGATTATTGCGCCACCTTTTTCGCCACGTATCCAGTGTGCAACTGTTGGGGAGATTTGACAGGACCGCTCGGGCCCACGCGTCAGCCACTCGGAAGTAGGCCCTTAAAAGCGGCGAGACCGGCTGCCCACTATTATGCGTGCTCATTCCTTCTTCTTCCTCTCGCGACTCGCTTCTGCCTGCACCATCCACTCGACGCCACCGCTCTGCCGCCATGGGAAAGGACAAAACGGCAGCGCTGGAGCGTGCGAAGAAAGCGACGGGGGCGGCGAAGAGCAAGAAGGTGAATCGGGGTCTTCGCACTGGGGTTGCCATCGGGTTGATCCAGGAGATTGATCCGATCTCGCCCGACAGAGGACTTGGATGATATGGCGAGCTGCGGCTGATCGTCCATAAGTCCGCTACCGCCAAGGGAGAACGGAGCCACACCGGCCGTGAGTGTGTCCTGCTCACCACCCACGTCGACCGTGGTTTTTGGCTTCCCCGCATCCCTTCTTTAGCGGATTCCTGAATTTCTTTAGGGCCCAACTCCACCATTTCACTCCCAACACTATCACATATCTTGTTGCGTTCGTCTCCATGTGTGAGAATTTCCTGGGGTGCCGACCGCACTGGGGTCTTTTCAAGCACATCTTTACCATCTGATCTCAAACTGTGAAGAAAGCGAACTCGAAAGATGAGAAAACCCATGTCATTCAGATGTGTGGGGGCCTGGGCATTCAGAAGCGGAAAAGGAGCTCTTTCCCTCCGATGACTCTTCCTGAGTTGGTAAGGGGCTGGCAGTCGACCTGGTTCTACTGCTAGGACCTCGCAACCCCAGGCCAGTCGACTGGGCTTCCTCCTTTCTCTTTTGACCGTGTTCAAACTCCATCTTCCTTGAAAGTGACTAATGCGGAGAAGGCAGAGACAGGCATGCTAGTTGAGAGAGTGGTACAACCGATCAACCAGGTGTCACCGTATGGATCTGCCGAGGTGTTTCTCACCGGTGTATCCAGCCTCTCCAAGCTCGTGACCATCCCATGTGGATGTACTCCGGGCTGGTGACACCGCCGGGTTCATCCGGAGGAGGTGGAGGCCAAAACCATAGCCCAAAGTGATTGATGGGTATCACCGAACAAGGACAACCCTGTGGGCGCTTAGGAGAGTCGACCCTTTCAACGAAAACAACCCGCCAGAGAAGGTCTGGTCATCATGACTGAGTTTTTGAACATATTTCCGACTGATTGTTGTTCTGACTGACTTAGGATTGGTCTCTTGCTTTGCAGATCTACATGGAGATGTATTCGATGCCCAATGGTGAACAAGCTCTGGAGCAAGACAAAGAGGGCGAGGACAGTGCTGAGGAGAGCGGCGCGTGGGAGTCCCCAGCTGATGATGATGAATATGAGAGCGACGAGTCGGAAGACGAGGAGGTAGCCGACTCGCCGCCTCGCTCCGAACGTCGATCCAAGCAGAAGCACGACCCCGCGAACAGGCGCGGCAAGGCCGTGGCGTCAAGTGTTCCATCTCACAAGCGCGCTCGGTCCCCGACTCCGGATCTGACAGAGAAGGTCACCAAGCAGCCCAAATCTAACCCTTCGAAGGCTCGGAAGACCTTGCCTAAGATTAAGATGGATGTCCCTGTTGCTTCTGGGTAAACGCTCTTCCCATATGTTTTTGTTCCGATCAATTTTTCTGTTCCGACTGGCCTTTTTGTTCTGACCGAGTGGACGATGAATTTGTGTAGCCCGACCTCAGCTGCAACCGACATGGATATTGACAAGACTCCAGCTGACGAGGAAGCTGACGACGCCGTCCCCTCCAAAGCCGCAGAAGGTCGATTCAATTCGCCCGTCGATCAATGGTTTATCAGTTATCTTTATGGTTTTCTCTGTTCTTTGTAGATCCACGAGATGTTGTTGTGCTTCCGGATGACGACAAAGAGGTGCCGCTGAGAGGGAGGAGGAAGAAGGACAGGGACCTGGGCAGGAAGGCGCCTGAGGTCCAGGTTACTCAGTCGACGGTGACGCCTGGAACGGTGGTCGAGCGCACGACAGACCCGGCTCGAACCAACGTCACCTTCGCTGTTCCGTTGTCGACTGACTGCCCCTCGGGGTCGATTGCTCTGCCTCCATCACTTTTCACTGCATATCAAACTCCAGACGATCCGCCAGCTGCTGCCAAGGAAGCTCTTCTTCAGTTGAATCTTGTGATGGGACAGATGAAAATGGTGCATGAGGCTAGTCAGGTAGCCTTCAACGCCGGAGCTGCTCTGCAAGCCAATGTCCATGTTAGTTGTCTTTTCGATCGACCATATTTCTTGTCTGGCCACCCACTGGGGTGTGGCTGTTTTGATGCTGAATGTCTTTGTGTCGATTCGAATCGAGCTGGGCAGACCATGCCGAGTGGAATCGAAACCAGTGGGGGCACGCTGAGTGAACCCACTGGGTGTAGTCCCCGAGACCATAGCTGACTGCGGGTAGTCAACTATGGTCTAAGAATGGGAACCTCTCTCTCTCTCTCTTTTGCCACTCGAGATGGGCAGACCATGCCGAGTGGAATCGAAACCAGTGGGGGCACACTGAGTGCACCCACTGGGTGTAGTCCCCAAGACCATAGGTGACTGCGAGTAGTCGACTGTGGTCTGAGAACCTTCTTTTTCTCTCTTTTTTGCAGAATCAGTGGGGGCACTCTAAGTGCACCCACTGGGTGTAGTCCCCGAGACTGCCATTGAATGTTTGATTCGGTGGTAGTCTTAGAGTAACTGGCATTGTGATGTCTTTTTATATCTGTCGACTGATATGGCTTGTGACTGTAGAAATCTTGTGATCTTGGGGCTCAGCTCTCTGCAATGAACAAGTAGAAAATCAGTCTCAACCTTGATCTAGAGTTGGCCAAGAAGAATCTCCAGAGTGCTCGTGATGAAGTAGCTGCCATGGGAGGTAATCAATTGCCGACTGTTTATCCCGTTGCTGGCGCTTTTCCTTTCCATTTTTTGAACCGAGTGACTCCACTCGAGCAGATGTATGTAGTGAGAACCGCCAACTCCAAGCCCGTCTGAAGAATGTTATTTATTTAGAGAAAATGAAGCAGTCTTTGGAGCAGAAGGACCTGGACCTAGCTGCAGCTCAGAAGGAGGCGCGCGAGAAGATAGCGCTTGCTGACAAGAAGCTTGCTTCAGTCGGCAAGTTAGAAGAGGAAAATTCCAAACTGAAGACTGTTGTTTCTGACACCAACCAAGAGGTCGAGAGGCTGAAGAAGGACAAGGAGAAACTGACCGACGAACTTGGAAGTCTCAAGATCAAGAACGGCAAACTAGAGTCTTATCTGAGCCAACTTGCTGCGAAGCTGGTCTTGAAACTTGAAGGTACCGATTAATCTGTCTTCTTTTTGTTGACTGATAATCCCAGTTGTGTTGTCGACTCATAGTTCACTCGACTATGCAGAATTTTGCCAAGACTTTGAAGCGGAAACTGGGCGGGTCAAGACGGGTCTTGACCCCATTAATCGCCCAAATAAGGATGAAGTTGCAATGAACGTGATGCGTTGGAGTCTCGCATGGATGGCGAATTGCCTATCCGCCCGCCTAAAAGCTGCAATGACCCGGATTGATGCGTAACTTTGGCCTCAAAGCGGAACTGTCTCAAGATCTCGAGTCTCGATGGCTCGATCGAATCAAATCTCGAGCGTGTGCAAGAATGGAAAAGTCCTCTGTCATTGTGGTGCCGACGCCGCCTGCCTCTCGTCCGAGTGCACCGCAAGGATGCCAAAGAAGACAAGTCATGGAGCTTAAAGTTGCAAACACGAAGAAGCATAATTTCCAGTCTTTCATGGACACCTTCCTTGCCGCCGCCACTCGCATTGCAGACAGCATTGACCTTGACATTTTCTGTGACCCAGCCAGTCCTTCTCCTGATGCGTGATCGAAAAAAAATTAAGCTTCACCTTTATTTGCCTTGGGATGCCGAGTGATTGTGTAACCGTTAAACTTCTTCGGGCTTGATGCTCGAATACTTTTGAACCGTCGTTCGAAATCTTAGGATTTTATCCGAACTTGGTTTATTTCTGAATATGCTTGCGTTTGCCTTCGAGTGGAATTTGTTCTTCACTCGGAATAATCTTGGTGTTTGAGATGCGGCTATGAGGTAGTGATTTCAATCGACCCGCGCTTCATCATCCTTGCAGGTATCTCCGAAGGAGAAGGTTGCAGTTGACCTGCACCTCATCGTCCATGCAGATAGGGATGGAGTGGACGTTGTACTTGTGACATAGCTCCGACGGAGAAGGTTGCAGTCGACCTGCACCTCGTCGTCCTTGCAGATAGGGATGGAGCGAACGTTGTACTTGTGGCGTAGCTCCGAAGGAGAAGGTTGCAGTCGACCTGCACCTCGTCGTCCTTGCAGATAGGGATGGAGCGAACGTTGTACTTGTGGCGTAGCTCCAAAGGAGAAGGTTGCAGTCGACCTGCACCTCGTCGTCCTTGCAGATAGGGATGGAACGGACGTTGTACTTGTGGCGTAGCTCCGAAGGAGAAGATTGCAGTCGACTTGCACCTCGTCGTCCTTGTGGATTGGGGTGGCTTCTATACTTAGGCGAGTACTTGACCGCAGCTAAGCCTCCGAGTGGGAGGGATGCTCTCCACTCGGTAGGATTTTTCAAACTTAGGCGAGTACTTGACTGCAGCTAAGCACCCGAGTGGGAGGATTGCTCTCCACTAGGTAGGATTTTTCAAACTTAGGCGAGTACTTGACTGCAGCTAAGCCCCCGAGTGGGAAGATTGCTCTCCACTCGGTAGGATTTTTCAAACTTAGGTGAGTACTTGACTGCAGCTAAGCCCCCAAGTGGGAGGGTTGCTCTCCACTCGGTAGGATTTTTCAAACTTAGGCGGGTACTTGACTGCAGCTAAGCCCCCGAGTGAAGCCCCCGAGTGGGAGGGTTGCTCTCCACTCGGTAGGATTTTTCAAACTTAGGCGACTACTTGACTGCAGCTAAGCCCCCGAGTAGGAGGGTTGCTCTCCACTCGGTAGGATTTTTCAAACTTAGGCGAGTACTTGACTGCAGCTAAGCCCCGAGTGGAAGGGTTGCTCTCCACTCGGTAGGATTTTTCAAACTTAGGCGTAGTACTTGATCAGCTAAGCCCCGAGTGGGAGGGTTGCTCTCCACTCGGTGGGATTTTTCAAACTTAGGCGAGTACTTGATCTGCAGCTAAGCCCCGAGTGGGAGGGTTGCTCTCCACTGGTGGGATTTTTCAAACTTAGGCGAGTACTTGATCAGAAGCTAAGCCCCGAGTGGGAGGGTTGCTCTCCACTCGGTAGGATTTTTCAAACTTAGGCGAGTACTTGATCATGGCTAAGCCCCGAGTGGGAGGCTTGCTCTCCACTCGGTAGGATTATTCAAACTTAGGTGAGTACTTGATCTAGCTAAGCCCCGAGTGGGAGGGTTGCTCTCCACTCGGTAGGATTTTTAAAACTTAGGCGAGTACTTGACTGCAGCTAAGCCCCCGAGTGGGAGGGTTGCTCTCCACTCGGTAGGATTTTTCAAACTTAGGCGAGTACTTGACTGCAGCTAAGCCCCCGAGTGGGAGGGTTGCTCTCCACTCGATAGGATTTTTCAAACTTAGGCGAGTACTTGACTGCAGCTAAGCCCCCAAGTGGGAGGGTTGCTCTCCACTCGGTAGGATTTTTCAAACTTAGGCGAGTACTTGACTGCAGCTAAGCCCCCGAGTGGGAGGCTTGCTCTCCACTCGGTAGGATTTTTCAAACTTAGGCGAAACGGATTCGCAGCTAAGCCCCCGAGTGAGAGGCTTTCTCACCACTCGGTAGGATTTTTCAGACTTGGGCGAAACGGATTCGCAGCGAAGTCATCCACTGGAGGATTTCAAACGGAAACAAAAGCGATAACAATCGTTTAGGCAGATTATAAAGCTCTTGTCTTTGATAAATAAACTACAAAGGTGCTTCTTATTACATCTCATCCGAGTAAGTACTTAAGTATAGAAGGGGCGGAGTAGCTCCACATTCCAAGCTCGTGGCTCGTCTTTCTGATGTTCGACTGTAACGACCAAACCTCGAAGGATTTGAGTCTCTGTGCTTACCGTGCTAGTCCTTGGATCGAACTCGCTAGCACACACAGTATAGATGAATATCAGAATAGCAAGTGCATCATTTATTACAACGTATGATCCAGAATGTATAAAATGAAACAATCTGCATAGCACTTGGCTAGCTTTATTCAATCAAACAGCGGAAAGTAGCAGAAAAATAACGATGAGTCCCATCATAGCCCACTGGGGATGCTGAGTGCAGACTCGCGACCCTAACGGTACCTTACTCTTCGTCTGAATATCCTGCAACATGAGACGTTGCAGCCATATAGGTCAATACTTGGAATGTATTGGCAAGTTACACAGGAGTAATAATATACCAGACCTACATGTATATGCATAGTACAACAAAGGAAGGCTTGAGGGTTTATTTTTGCAGAAAGCTGATTTTATCCTAATAACTACCTAATAGACAAATTTTTATTTAGTTCTTTTATTACTACAATTAAATACACAAGGTTGAGTTGGCAAAAATCAACTCCAACCTACCCTTTTATTAAGTTGCCACAAATATTATTAAGTGTCACATCTATCAAGATCATCCAACAACTGTAATGGCATAGTGGCTCAAATTTACCCATAACCGGGGGCACGGCTAATCATGATTAGTTCTAATACTCTGCAGAGTTTTGTACGCTTTACCCACTGGACCCAATCCAAGATTGAGAAAAGTCTTTCAAGAGGTTCCTTAACCACCGACGCCACATCCCACCTACATATGCTACATCTATCGACACCGTTATGCGGGCCAGGTTCCAATAATCGATCAACTAAGCGAGCCCATATAGCCAAGGCAGCCATGGAAGCTACTAGTCACTAAGTCTGTCTGATCTTTTTGAACCTGGGCGGCATTCCACTTAGGGTGCACTCTCATGAGCGCATGGCCTTAGAAAAGGTGCAAGACCCCATGATGCCTTCCCTCAACACCAAGCAATACCACTTCCGCCCAGAGGTGAATTAAATCCTTAATTACAACTCATTTTAGTTATATATATAATCCTCACATAAACTCAATGAATACATGAACCACCCCCGTCTACAAAGCATAGCAAATTACAACTACCACGATTTGCAAAAAAGACGGGAAGATAGCTCAACAGCATAGCCAACATATATAATACTCCTATACAAGCATATATTCATAGTGTGATATAACTACATGCATAGAAAATAATAGGTAAAGGATGATCAACATGTAACTTGCCTTGGTTCTGATTCGTAAAGTCACACTCGACAATAGCTCGCGTCGCACTCGGACAATCTGCACGCTTCACACAATTCAACAAATCAAACACCGAATACCTAAAAGAACCAAAACAAAACCAACAGCAAGAAAATCATTTTTAAAACTCAACAACAGAATCTTAACATCACCTAAATTGCACTACGGTCACAATGCAAAAAGAATCACTCGATTCTGATAAACGGTTTGAGAGTTACGGCCTCCGGAAGATTTAATTCAAATTCAAACGAATTCAAATTTGAACAGTGCAAACATGTGCAAAGTCGGTACTGTGATAATGTGCTGATTTTTGTGAGTGCACAGGAGAAAGAATCACCTAATTTGGATATATAGAATAGGAGTTATAGCTAATTGAAGTTTTAGATGCAAAACTGAAAACGACAAAAACCAACAGAAAACTCATGGCTGCTCATGCGTTTACTGTAGCGGTTTGCCACGTGGCAGCACGTGATTGGCTGGGCGCGTGTGCTCACCGTGTACAGAGGAAAACGGCGGCGGCGGTCGGCGGCGGCGGTGGCGCTCTCCGGTGAGTCTCCGGCGAAGACGAGGGGATGGACGGGTGCGGCGGCGTGCGGTGAAGACGATGGTGGTGTTCAACGGCGTCAAGGTGTCCTGTGCCGGCGTAGGTGAAGACGTGAACAGCCGCTGCTCCGGCGGCGACGGACGAGCTTGATTTGCTCACTCCGGTGGCTCCCTGCCCACGAAAATAAGTCAGCGAAGCGCGGCTTCGAGGGTGAAAGCGAAGGGTGCAGGCGACTGAGCTCTGCGAGTTCTTACGGCGACGGCAACGACCGGCGAACGGCGGCGGCCGGCGGATCTCCAAGACGAGATGCGTTTCGCCCTAACCAGAGCGTGCGGCGACGGAGAAGATCGAGGAGGGGATGCGAGGGTTCGTCGAGGGCGGCGCGTAGAGGCTACTCAGCGCCGCACGGGTCAACCAGGCGCCTGGTCGAAGTCGGGCTCGTGCTCGGTGCGCGCGGCGGCGGCGCGTCCGACTCGGGTGGAAGACAAGAGCGAGTCGGTGCGGGTCAGGTGCGCCCCGGTCAAGGGCCCGAGGCGATGGCGGATCGGGCGTGGCGCTCTGGTTGCTACGTATCGCTTCACCGAAGTCGGGCCACGGTTGTCGGGCGCTGTTGGGCATGGTAGGCACAAGGCGTGCTGTGTTTTTTAACAAAAACTACAGCAGCAGAACAAAATAAATAAAATAAAATACGCAGTATAAATTATAAATAGAAATACCTAGACACACAGTAAAAATAGCTCTACGGCTATAAACTACAGGAACACTAGTTCCAATACTAATGCAATTTTGTAAAATAATTTTGATGCAATAGGCCACTCAAACAGCAATAAAACAATCAAATAAAATATTTTGAAGATTGCAAAAAATACCAGAACATAACAGATGAACTGGAAATAATATTCTTCACATTATGAACATTTTAAAAATAGGGGAGAAGTCATGTTATCTCCACTCCAATAAATTGCCTTTAGTTGCATAATGATTCGAATATTGCAGAAAGACAAATAATGCAATAAAAATATGATATGCATATGAATGATCTATTAACATCCTAATTTAGGAAAATTGGGATGTTACATCGACATTGTAAAGATGGTACGCTCCATTGTGGAGAACTCTGGCGATAATGAAGGGACCTTCCCAAGAAGGGGCAAGCTTGTGTGGCTTCTGTTGATCCACTCGAAGAACCTAGTCTCCCTCTTGAAAAGCTCGACCCTTCACGTTTCTGGCGTGGAATCGACGCAAATCTTGCTGATAGATGGTCGACCGGATCAATGCCATCCCTCTTTCCTCTTCTAAGAGATCAACTGAATCTCGCCGGCCTGCTCGCTTCTTCTTCGAGAAGAGTTCGACCGGGTGCGCTCGGAGCAGGTCACTTGGCAGAACAGCTTCGGCTCCATAGACTAAAAAGAAAGGGGTTCGTCCGGTCGATCGGTTGGGAGTTGTCCTCAAACCCCAAAGAACTGACGGAAGCTCATCGACCCAGGCGCCTGCTACGTGTTTGAGATCACGCATCAGTCGGGGTTTCAGTCCTTTGAGGATAAGACCATTCGCCCTTTCTGCTTGACCATTCGACTGTGGGTGAGCGACTGAAGCATAGTCGACTCGTGTTCCTTGAGAAGCGCAGAACACTCTAAACTCGTCAGAATCAAAGTTCGATGCATTGTCAGTGATGATGTTGTGTGGAACTCCATATCTGAATGTCAATTCTCTGATGAAGCTGACAACAGTGCTGGCATCAAGATTCTTGATAGGTTTGGCCTCAATCCATTTGGTAAACTTGTCGACTGCTACAAGCACATGAGTAAATCCGCTCCTACCAGTCCTCAGCGGCCCGACCATGTCCAACCCCCAAACAGCAAAGGGCCAGACGAGGGGAATGGTCTTCAGGGCTGATGCAGGCTTGTGAGACATATCAGAGTAGAACTGACAACCTTCACATCTGTCGACTATATCTTTCGCCATTTCATTTGCTCGGGGCCAATAAAATCCGGCTCGGTATGCTTTAGCCCCAATGGCCCGAGAGGACGCATGGTGACCAAAGGTCCCCGAGTGGATGTCGTTGAGGATCATTCGACCTTCTTCTGGTGTTATGCATTTCTGACTGACCCCAGTCACACTTTCTCTGAACAATTGTCCCTTTATCACCGTAAAGGCTTTGGATCGACGGACGATCTGTCGAGCCTCTTCTTCATCCTCTGGGAGTTCCTTCCTAAGGATGTACGCGATGTAGGGCACTGTCTAGTCGGGAGTAATGACCAGAACTTCCATGATTAGGTCGACCACGGCTGGAACCTCGACTTCAGTCGGATCTGTGGCGCTCTTAGGTTGCGGAGGCTCTTCTGTAAAAGGATCTTCTTGAACTGTTGGTGTGTGAATGTGTTCCAGAAACACATTGCTGGGAATGGCTTCTCTCTTGGAATCTATCTTCGCCAAATCATCGGCTGCTTGATTTTTCAGTCGGGGTATATGATGGAGCTCTAACCCCTCAAACTTCTTTTCCAAAGATTCTCACCGCATTGCAAGAGCTACCATGGCTGGGCTTCTGACGTCCCACTCTTTCATCACTTGATTGACCACAAAATTTGAGTCGCCATAGACCATGAGGCGACGGACACCGAGTGAGATGGCCATGCGCAACCCATATAAGAGCGCTTCATATTCTGCTTCGTTGTTGGAGGAATCAAAGTGAATCTGGAGTACATATCTGAGCTTGTCTCCTCGGGGGGATACTAATACCACCCCGGCACCCGAACCATTCAGCATCTTGGAACCGTCAAAGAACATGGTCCAGTGCTCCGAGTGAACTTGAGTCGGCAGTTGCTGTACGATCCACTCGGCTAGGAAATCGGCTATTGCTTGGGACTTGATAGCTTTCTTTGCCTTGAACTGAATATCTAAGGGAAGGAGTTCAATCGCCCATTTTGCCACTCGACCAGTTGCATCTCTGTTGTGCAGAATCTCTGATAATGGAGCGTCGCTGACGACTATAACAGAGTGGTCAGAGAAATAGTGTGCAACCTTCTTCGTGGTCATATAAATCCCATAAACAAGCTTCTGATAGTGCGGATATCTCTGTTTCGACGGAGTCAGAACTTCAGAAACATAATAAACTGGGCGCTGAACTTTATAGGCTTTTCCCTCTTCTTCTCGCCGACCGTAAATATCTTGTCTCGACGACTTGTCAAGTGGCTGCTATGTAAAGCAGTAAAGGCTCTTTGCTGATTGGGGCAGCAAGCACCGGCTGGGTGGAAAGCAGGGCTTTTAGCTCTGCAAACGCTGCATCAGCTTCGGGAGTCCACTCGAACTTATCTGACTTCTTCATTAGTCGGTAGAGAGGTAGCGCCTTCTCACCGAGTCTGGAAATGAATTGACTTAGGGCGGCCAAACAACCAGTAAGCTTCTGGACATCATGCATACACACTGGGCGTTTCATTCGGAGTATGGCACCAACTTTCTCGGGTTAGCATCGATCCTCGCTCGAAACGAAAACCGAGTAACTTTCCTCCCGGAACTCGAACGCACACTTTGATGGATTAAGCTTGATATCGCACCTTCCGAGGTTGGCAAAGGTTTCAGCAAGGTCGATCGGTGAGGTCGGAACCTTTGCGTGACTTGACCACAATGTCATCCATGTACACTTCCACATTCCGACCGATTTGAGTGAGTAAACACTTCAATCATTCGCATGAATGTGGCTCCAGCGTTCTTCGGACCGAATGGCATAGTGACATAATGAAGCACCGAATGGGGTGATGAAAGTTGTTTTAATTTCATCGGGTCCAAACAGCATTTAATCTGATGATACCCGAATAGGCGCCCAAAAGGGCGACGCCACATCCCGCAGCTTGAATCGACTATCTGATCGATGCGAGGGAGAGGAAAGTGATCCTTCGGGCAGGCCCGATTGATATGCTTGAAGTCGATGCACATGCGAAGTGAATTGTCCTTCTTAGGGACCATGACGACGTTAGCTAACCACTCGGAGTGGTAGATCTCTCGCATAAACTCAGCTGCCAGGAGCCGAGCCACTTCTTCACTGATTGCTTTTCTCTTCTGTACGGCGGACCGTCGAAGATGTTCCTTGACCGGTTTTATCTTTGGGTCGACTCGCAAACGATGCTCAGCCAGTTCCCTGGGAACACCCGGCATGTCAGAAGGTTTCCATGCAAAGATGTCCCAGTTCTCACGGAGGAACTGGATGAGCGCTTCTTCCTATTTGGAGTCAAGAGTCGTTGAAATGTGAGTCGGAGCAGCGTTGGGATCAGTCGGGTGGATATGAACCGGTTTCGTTTCACCGGACGACTGAAATGATGAATCCGTTGCAGGCTTCTTAGCTCGCAGCAAATCACTCGGATCTGCATTTTCTGATAATCCTGCAATTCCACTACTGCCATTTGCGCATCAGCAAATTTTGAGCCCTTCTGGAAGCACTCCTCTGCATTCTTTCGATTGCCAGTGATAGTGATCACTCCCTTGGGACCAGGCATTTTCAATTTGAGGTACACATAGCATGGTCGAGCCAAAAAACGCGCGTAAACCGGCCTGCCCAGAATGGCATGATAAGCACTCTGGAAATCCACCACTTCAAATGTCAACTTTTCTTTGCGGTAATTCTTATAATCACCGAAAACCACGTCAAGAGCAATCTGGCCGAGTGATTCAGCCTTCTTGCCTGGAATGACTCCATGGAAACTCATATCGCTTTCATCGAGTCCGACATCGAATGCCCATCCCTTTCAACGCTTACGCATACAGTAATGTTCAGGCCACTGCCACCATCCATCAGAAATTTAGTCAGTCGAGTGCCTTCGACAACTGGGTCGACCACCAAAGCTTGCCTCCCAGGGGTGGCTATGTGTGTCGGGTGATCGGACTGGTCGAATGTGATGGCAGTCTGAGACCATTTCAAATAACTGGGCGTCGCCGGAGCGACCATATTCACTTCTCTGTTGATCACTTTCAATCGACTCTTACTCTCAACATCAGCAAAAATCATCAGAGTGGAATTGACGTGAGGGTAACCATCATCACTCTCCTCCTTGTCCTCAACCTTGTCTGACTCTTTTTCCTTGTCTTTGGGCTGTTTATCCCGGAACTGCTAGATCAGGAGCCGACACTGCCGAGTGGTATGCTTCGGGTAAATGATTTTACCCTCCTCATCTTTCTTTGTGTGGATGTGGCATGGCAAATCTAGCACATCATTTCCATCTTGATCTTTTATCTTCTTAGGGTTCCATGGCCCCTTCGGCTTCCCTTTGGGTTTTCCTTGAGTCACGGCTAAAGTTTCCCCAGGAGCAGCTGGCTCGGCTTTGTGCTTCGCTCCGATCGAGTTTCTCCCGGTTTCATGGGCGACTGATTTGTGCTTGCCACTCCGGAGCCGATCCTCTTCTTCACCATTAGCATACTTGGTGGCAATCTCCATCATTCGACTCAGAGACATGTCTCCGGTCCGACCGAACTTCAAGTTCAACTCTCGATATTTGACGCCTTCCTTGAAGGCGTAGACTGCTTGGTGATCAGACACGTTCTCAACTGTGTGATGCAGTGTGATCATCTCTCGATATAATCCTCAAAGTTTCACTTGTCTTCGCACACAAGATTGCAGCTCACAACCCTGCTGGTCGTTTGCATGTCCCTTCAAACATTCTGACAAACACTCGGGCAAGATCTTCCCAAGTGTAAATGTTGCTGGGTGCTAAATGATTCAGCCACGCTCTGGTCGAACCCTCCAACATCAGAGGCAGGTGTTTCATGGCCACTTCATCATTACCGCCGCCAATCTGAACAGCCACTCGGTAGTCCTCAAGCCAAGTATCAGGCTTGGACTCACCAGTGAACTTACTGACTCCAGTCGCCAACCTGAAGTTGGGAGGAATCACCGTGGCCCTGATGGCTCTGCTGAAGCACTCTGGTCCTAAGACGCGCACTCTACTGCTGGTGGGTACATCTCTATCATGACCTTCTCGGTGAGCTCTATTCCTGTCGACCAAACCCTGAACGAGAATAGATCTCGCATCAAAGCCTGGCTCCCTGGGCTCGACTGGAATCCTTCGCCCAGCGCCGTGAGGGCGCTTGTCATCCTGCTGTCGAGGCACATATGATCCACTCCTTGGGGAGGTGTGGGCACTCGACGACGATCATCACGATCGAGTCGGTGATCATACTGCTCACGGTTTCTGTACTGATCACGTTGGTCACCATGTCCCTCACACCTCGGGGGCGATCCTAGGCTGTGAGCCGACTGGACTGTATCTGGAACAACGGACCTGCTATGGATCCTATTCCGGGACTGTGACATAGCCGTATTCTGCTCTCCTGCTGCCCGGAGCAAAGCTCTGATCTGCATTAAACCTCTGCCAGCTTCAGACTGGGAGGGTTGAATTGATTCTGCTATTCGAGCTGCAGCTGTAGGATTTTGAATCGGAGTTCGATATACCTGAGTCGGAGGTGGAAAAAGTTGGCGTCGACTAGATTCTTGAACCCTTTGCCGCGCACGCTCGTCGAGTACTCGCTGGAGATTTTCCAGTTGAGTGCGCTAAGCCAGATTGGCCAGGTGCGCGTCCTCCAAGGCCCGGGCCTCGGGAGTTTCTCCAACGATAGGAGTGTGAAGAGCATCCATGTTCCGGCGACGAGGTTCTTCCCTCTGCTCCGAAGAGAGGGGCTCGGGTTGATACTCCTCATGGACATGCGACGGATCGCCTCTGCCGTCGCCACCATAGGCGCGAGGGAAGCCGGGAGGACTGCGAGGTCCATCGACCATCAGGACCTCCGCCGCTGGATCACTGCTGTCGCACTCGGATGCGGTCTCTGCGGAGCCAGTCGAACAGGCCGTAGAGAGATTCGTCGGGCTCGATCGCCGCGACTTGGGGGTGGCCGTTTGGTGAGCCACCGCGTGCCTCGCCCATCGCTGAAGCCTTGACCGACCGGAGCGCTTGCGTTGGCGGGCGACGGGGCGGGAGGACGCCACAGGTGCCGACTGATACTGGGTCAACGGCTGCCTCAGGAGGACGCCGCGGACACACGCACGGAAGTGCGTTGCCCCGCGGACGGGGAGTGCATCGACGTCGAGTGGAGCCTACTGAAGCCAAGCGGAGTCGTCGGCGAAGAACACGAGCGCGCCGAGACGGATCTCGCGGTCCTCAGCCAAACCTCCGCCTGAAACCATGACGAAAGGGATCGGAAAAAATTGCAACTTCTCCAACAAGTCGCTAAGACACCGGCCCTACGGTGGGCGCCAACTGTCGTGGTTCTGAGTCTGACAGTAGAATAGGGGGGTAGGAATGTAGAGGCAAGATCTTAGCTATGGAGGAGTTGTACACGCTGGTTTTACGAGTTCAGGCCCTTCTCGGAGGAAGTAACAGCCTTACGTCTCGGAGCCCGGAGGCGGTCGACTGGATTATACGCGTGTGAGTTACAGGGGGTGCGAACCCTTGTCCTAGAGGAGGGGGTGGCTTATATAGAGTGCGCCAGGACCCCAGCTCCCCTCTGTTACATAGGATTCAATGTACATAAAGGGGTGGCGTTACAGGTAACGCCTGTATTGAAACGCTGTAAATTGTCATTAAATATCTGAGTGAATGCCCGACTGTTGCTGCGCAGGGCGGCTTTAGGTCTTCTTATCGTCGAGTGTTTTGATGGTCGAGTGTCCTGGATAAAGTGAAATCTCCGTGTGGATGGTAGGTCGAGTGGACTTCACTCGACGCCTTTGCTGGATCTCTTCTTCTGATACTTGAACTTCTTTGTCCTTAGGACTAGGACCTTGGGTAGGATGTATAGGTCAGGCCTATTACCCTACCCTAGGTTTATGTCTACATCACACCCCTACTGGGCGCGCCCCCTGTCTCCTGGGCCCCCTGTTGGCCCTCCGGTGCCCATCTTCTGCTATATAAAGGCTTTTACCCTGGAAAAAATCAGAGGCAAGTTTACGGGACGAAACTCCGCCGCCACGAGGCGGAACTTTGGTGGAACCAATCTAGGGCTCTGGCGGAGCTGTTCTGCCGGGGAAACTTCCCTCTGGGAGGGGGAAATCATCACCATCGTCATCACCAACTATCCTCTCATCGGGAGGGGGTCAATCTCCATCAACATCTTCACCAGCACCATCTCCTCTCAAAACCCTAGTTCATCTCTTGTATCCAATTTTGTATCCGAACCACAAATTGGTACCTGTGGGTTGCTAGTAGTGTTGATTACTCCTTGTAGTTGATGCTAATTGGTTTACTTGGTGGAAGATCATATGTTCAGATCCTTAATGCATATTATTACTCCTCTGATTATGAACATGAATATGCTTTGTGAGTAGTTACGTTTGTTCCTGAGGACATGAGTGAAGTCTTGTTATTAGTAGTCATGTGAATTTGGTATTTGTTCAATATTTTGATGAGATGTATGTTGTCTCTCCTCTAGTGGTGTTATGCGAACGTCGACTACATGACACTTCACCATTATTTGGGCCTAGAGGAAGGCATTGGGAAGTAATAAGTAGATAATGGGTTGTTAGAGTGATAGAAGCTTAAACCCTAGTTTATGCGCTGCTTCGTAAGGGGCTGATTTGGATCCATATGTCTAATGTTGTGGTTAGGTTTACCTTAATACTTCTTTCGTAGTTGCAGATGCTTGCAACAGGGGTTAATCATAAGTGTGATGCTTGTCCAACTAAGGGCAGTACCCAAGCACCGGTCCACCCACATATCAAATTATCAAAGTACCGAACGCGAATCATATAAACGTAATGAAAACTAGTTTGACGATAATTCCCATGTGTCCTCGAGAGCTCTTTTTTCATTATAAGAAATTGTCCAGGCTTGTCCTTTGCTACAAAAAGGATTGGGCCACCTTGCTGAACTTTATTTACTTTCATTACTTGTTACCCGTTACAATTTATCTTATCATAAAACTATCTGTTACCTACAATTTCAGTGCTTGCAGAGAAAACCTTACTGAAAACCGCTTGTCATTTCCTTTTGCTCCTTATTGGGTTCGACACTCTTACTTATCGAAAGAACTACAATAAATCCCCTATACTTGTGAGTTATTAATGGTTACCGAAAGTTGGATTGGATCTAGACCTACTTTCCTACTCACCAGCCTCTTGGATGATGATGCTAAAAGCTCTTTCGTTGAATAAAAGCTCTTAATTGGAACGAAAAAAAAGTTCGTTCGTTTTGTCCGATACGGCAAAGCAATCGAGCCGTGGTTCCCATCGGCGTCCAAGTCGGGCAGGCGGTTCCAATCGAGCCGCGGTTCGTAGAAGCGTGGAGCACCCGGCGATCGGTCGGAACAGGGAGAATTCCTCCCCTTGCCCGGCCCGGCCGGTCGAGTCGCTGCCGTGTGGAAGCACCGAGCCAGGGTCGTCGGAACAGCGTTCGATTGGTACCCCGCTAGCTCCTGCACGTGCGTACGAAAAGTAAAAAATACTCCAGCAAAAGTACGTACACTTTGTCTTTTAAAACGACACTCCCTTGGAACTCGTCGATTGGTACCTGCATGCTTCTAGAGACTGCGACGTTGCCGGGTGGACTCGTCTCCACCCAGCTCGTTGAACAGGAATTCTTTGCCATATAATAATCCAAAATGCAATAATACCTTGTACTCTCTTCGTACCCAAATATACAAAAAAAGATATCCGTGCTTTGTATTACAAAGCAGCCAACACCGATCACATATCAATTGCTGAGGCGAGTAACACAGCAAAGCCCCCACAAAAAAGAGAAAGAACAAAAAAGAAGAAACAAATGCCAACAACGCCAGCTCGACAAAGCGTGGATGACCCGCGCCCGCAATACAAGGCTCCGATCCACCAAGCAAGGCTAAATTTTTTTAAATAATACATTTTTTTATTAATTTGCACAAATATTACGCGTAAAAAATTATTTTCAAAAATAATACACCGTCGGCCCGCAGGTGGCCGGCTGGCTCTAGTCGGCCCGCAGCAAGCCGAGTGGCTGCAGTCGGCCACTAGCAAGCCGACAGCTGGCCCGCGTGGCACGTGTCGGCCTCGGATTGGGCAGGCCACGTCACGAGGGGGAGAGAGGGAGCTGTCGGCGCTGCACGCCTGTCAGCCTGCAGCGGCCGATCGGCTGCTGCTGGCGGCCGACAGGTGGTGGGCCCACCTGCAGCGCTGGCCCGGCTCCCTGCGGCGCCCTTCGCCCTTATCCTCGCGCTACTGCTGCTCTTCTTGTGTTCTTCTTCTTTCTTGCTTTCTCCTCTCTCTGTAAAAAAAAGGCACCAATTTCTACACCTAAATGAGCCAGTGTTTTGCGGTTTTGGCACCGTGAATGGATTCAACTTAGTTAGGGCAGCCAAAAGATGTGTCGATCTACTGATGGGGTAGCTCGTGGTGGTTGTGGTGAGCATTTTGGTGGAGGTGGTGGTGGTGAAGTTGGGGCAGTGTGGTGGAGGTGAAGCTCGTCGTTCGTCGTTGTAGGCGGAGCACCGGCAGTTTGTTGGCCGCCGTTAAATCGTTCTTCATTCGCACGCTTCAAGGGTATATTTCAGCAAACATTTTATTTTTCAGAGGTGCTCCGTAGTATTTGTTAATATGTTTCATGTGAAATAAATTAGGTGTGCGATTATTGTTATTTGCCCGTAGTATACTTAAATATATTTAGATGTCAACTAATTATTTGTGTAAAATGTGTAGTTGTTCGTGATATTCCGTAATATATGTGGATGTGAAGTATTTAGGACTGTCAAGATTTGGAGTAGCTCCGTAAAATCCGTATTTATTAGTGTCAGATTTGCAGTAGCTCTGGTAAAATCCGTAATATATTTGGAGTAGCTCCGTAAAATCCGTAATATAGTTGTAGTTGTAGGCAGTCAAATGTTAAAATCTGTAAATATTTGTAGTTGCTCCGCAAATATTTGTAATATACTTATAGGTGTGTGAATTGTATTAGTTGTTCGTAAATATTCTGTAATATATATATAAACATGTCTAATATTTGTTAGTGAATTGTATTTCGTTGTTGAAAAAAAAATAGGTGAGCCGAGATGTCTGATGTAGTGAAGTTCAGATTTTACTACGGTCCCGGTACTGTCCAAACAACTGAGATGGGAGCAGATCTGAGTGAATTTACTCACATAGAGGTGCCAATGAGCGCACCTCAAACATGGTCGATCAATCAGTTGAAAGAATGGATTGCGGCAAGTTTAGGTCTTGATATCAAACACACACCGCCGGTGTTCATGCATTATGGACACGGTCAAGTACAATAATTTACTTTTATTTGAGGCCGATAGAGCAAGACTCCGATTGGGTCCGTGGTTACAAGGTTGTGAACGAAGGGATGCAATCCTATTGCTTTAGTGCTTCCTGCTGTGAAGGAGGTCAATGCACATGAAGGCGAGGGTGGCTACGATCCTGGTCATAGCAGTGTAGGGAGGCAATTATCTATGTCAAATGCTGGAGATGATGGTTACGAACAAGGACAGAGCAGTCAGGTTGAAGGAGGAAATGTTCATGGTTACGAACAAGGACAGAGCAGTCAGGTAGAAGGAGGAAATGCCGATGGTGATTACAATGGCGAGGTGGATGCTGACGAGGTAGATGGGCACATGCAGGACATGATGGAAGAAGAAGACACCGATGTTGAAAGGGGTCATGTCGATGATTCTGACGAGTCAGATGAAGAAGAAAATGCAGTGGAGGTCCCGAATCCTGCATCGTGGAATCATGACTTCTCATCTACAATGACCGTGAATGATGGACATGATTCAGCCTGGCAATATCACCAGAACAATATTGCGACGGGTGCTATGTATCCGACCAAGCAAGCCCTGAAGGATGCAATAATTAATTGGGCAATGTCCACGCAAAGGGTTTTCACAGCTCGGTGTCCAAAGAAGAAATTCGACAATGGTATGCAAGAACGCAGATTGTCCCGCCAGGTGCACGGCTTTCTCCCTAAGTATGGCACAAGTTGGGTGATAAGTGACTTAGTTAATCACACTTGTCTTATTCCCTGCATCCTCAAGATCATGCCAACCTTTCATCCATGCTTATTGCTCGATTGTTTTACGATGAGATAGTGCAGGGCAAAGCTATGGAAGTGAAGGCAGTCCGCATAAAAGTCTTCGCCAAGTTCAAGTACAGAATTTCTTATGGCAAGGCTTGAGGGCTAAGCATGCGCGCTTGAGAGGAGATTTGGTTCTTATTTTGATGCATATGACTCTGTTGTCCAGCTCCTCCACACCTGCAGCAGCGGAATCCGTGCACCTATATCGATATCCAAGACATGTTCATGCCAGAGTTCCCAACCGTGAGGGTGCTGCATCGCTCTTCTTCTCTTTCGTGTATGCATCAAGCTTTCGTGCATTGCCGACCGGTGATATGTGTTGACGGTACTTTTCTCACGAGCAAGTACAAGGGCCGATCCCGACAGCCATAGGTTAAGACGGCCAACATCAAGTCGTCCCACTCGCATTTGCTTTTGTGGAGAGTGAGAACATTGAAAGTTGGACATGGTTCTTCAGGCAGTTGAAAATATCAGTTGTGAAGGAGAAGCCCAATGTGTGCATCCTTCATGACAGGCATGCAGGTATACTCAGTGCGATAAGGACACTGACAAACCCAGGCCCTGAGGAACAAGTTCCATGGCAGGACTTGCAGAGCCGTTGGTGCATGCGCCATCTGGGGGCTAATTTCTTCTCGCAGTTTAGAAATAAGAACCTGATGAATCTGTTCAAAAAACTCTGCAAGCAGAACCAGTTATGGAAGTACAATTTGATACGTGATAGACTTAATGTGTGCACGCAGGGACATGTGAGGGACAGGAAAGCTACAAGAGATGCAGCGGTGAGGGCACATGTTGAAGCAGTAGCTGCACAGTTGGCAACAGGAACAGCGGCCGTGGAGGAGGAGCCTGTTGGGCTATGTGACCTGCCAGGCTTTGATCCACCTGGTACTAGGAGAAGGCTCGGAGGTCGATTAAAACCTTCGAGCAAAGGATAGAGCATGAGCCTCTAGAGAGGTGGTCTTTGCTACATGACACACATGGAGCAAGGTACGTGTCATGACAACGAACCTCGCGGAAACATACAACTTTGTCCTAAGAGGAAACCGGCATTGCCACTTACAGCCATTGTTGAGGGTATTTTCTATGGCACCGCCAAGTATTTCGAGATAGACGCCAAAAGCAGAGCAGCATATCTTCAACAACCCAAATACACGGTACTGTGAAAGAGTCACAAGTATATGGACAACAAGATGCAAAAAGCTAGGTCACACACTGTAGTCGCCATCGGTAATCAAGAAAGAAGGTTTGAGGTCCACTTAGCCAACAACAAATTCGGATGTGCAAACGAGTTGAGGACGCATGAGGTGAAATTTGGCAATGAAGCCTGGCCAACGTGTGAGTGCACATGCAACAAACCCAAATTGCTTCACCTACCTTGCTCACATGTACTTGCTGCTTGCGGGCAGCTTGGAATGGACGCAATATCGCTTTGTGTCTCCATTTTTTTGAAAGAGTCTGTTCTCAATACATGGACAGTGAGCTGATGGGTTTTCGATCAATGGGTAATTTCAACAGCCAACCCCGCCGAAGGCGCTACATTCCAAACCCAAAGCATATGCGTACAAGTAGAGGCAGACGGAATGATATGGACGAATCTGAAGCAGGGGGTCCGACTAGGCAATGCATTCTATGCAATGAATTTGGCCATAGGGACACTAATTGTCCCACTTTCACACGGGTCGTGGACGAGGCAACCGGGGAAGAAGAGGAGGTAGAGGCAGTAGAGGAGTAAGGGTGAGAGGAAGAAGCTAAGCTAGTAGTAGTATGTTCTGAATTTGTATTAAGTGTGGTGTGGCACTATGTTCTGAATTTGTATTAAGTGTGGCACTATATTCTGAATTTGTATTAAGTGTGGCACTATGTTCTGAATTTGTATTAAGTGTGGTGTGGCACTATATTCTGAATTTGTATTAAGTGTGGCACTATGTTCTGAATTTTTATTAAATGTGGCACTACGTTCTGAATTTTATGTGCAGGAATGTCGGGAATGTGGTTGCTGGATGGGGACATTGATAGGGGTCATCGTGCTGCGATATGGTATGAGCGCAAGCTTGAGCCTCTGGTCACTCGCACTCCTAAGGAAAACTGGATGATACACCCAGGATGGCTTCAGCTGTATGTGCTTTGTTAATTTGCACACTGACATGCATATTAATGGGAGACACTAACCGAAATGTTCTCTGATGAAGGTTGAAATGGGTCGGTCTTTTACCTTTCGCGTCTCGTTGAGTCTATCCCGGTGAGAAACGCCTCGCCATCGACGGGTCTTTGCCGAGCTGCTTAGTGGACCGTTGGAGGCCGAGACCCACATGTTTCACTTCCGATGGGGAGAGATGGCTCCTACTCGGAGGATGTGTCACTTTTGCTCGGACTACCGCTGGCAGGTCATGCCATAGGACCGTTGGATGCACCGGCTGGTTGGGAGCAAGCTCTTACACAACGCTTTCATGGTGTTTTTCCGGATGCTCCGGATCCGTATGGGAGCATCACGGACCTAAGTATGAGTGGTTCCTCAATTTCCGGTAATTTCCCTACCTCTTATCTTCAAGTTATCGCTCATACGGTTTTACGAAAATAATTGTGGCTTACTAAAACTTTCACTTTACTTTAATGCAGATCAAGAACTTCCAGCGCCGCTGAATGCGTAATGATCACCGGAGCCTCGAGGCCTACTTAATGTGGCTTTTCGGCAAGGTGATGTTCACAGAGAACCATGTCACCACTATTAGCGCCAAGACTACATCCCTATGGCACTCGAGATAGCAAGCGCCGACGGCGGATCGATCGCATGAGGAGTTGGGGTTCGGCGGTCTTAGCGGCTACATACCGAGGTATGTGCAACGGTTGCCGCTTACATCGAAAGCCAGCCCTTCTTGGATGCCCTCTATTCCTACAGCTGTGGTCGTGGGAGAGGTTCTCTATAGGGCGACCAGATGCCCGTGTTCGTGAGCCTATAGACGCCATGTTTGATGTTGACGGCATCGACATGCCTACTTTCGGTCTGTGTTGGACACGTCGCGAGGTATGCATCGTGTTATAGTTTAATGCAACTTTTTTCTGCACAAGAGATAGTTCGATGCTAGCGGCTACTAACTTGTGTTTTCTGCAGAGACGCTTTGCTAGTAATCGACCATGAAAGCATACACAGCATTGAACGAGCAGTTTGATTCATACACGGGGTCATCCGCAGCCCTACACGGAAGCAGCCATACAAGCGAGATACCACGGTGGTATGTCTGTGCTATGCACAAGGGACCGAGATTATTGGATGACAAAATCAAAGATCATCTTCGATGTCTTCGTCGAGGAGATGGCACAACAGAGGGTTATGAGGCAATTTGGTCTTCTGCAGTTGGAGGTGCCTCCCTATAGAGAACCCGCCACCAGACACATCCACAGTGTATTAACAAGTTTTTCAATGTTGCATTATCTTTCATAGTACTCCATTCAAGCTTTAGGTAATTGTTGAACACACACCACAATTTTAGGACGACAAGGAAGGGCATGACCAGGACAACTGCCGATCGGCTAGTTAGACTAGAGTCGTATGTTATAGAATGGGAGACAGCAAACACGCATCTATGGCACGTGAATGAAAATTTTGATCTCAATGCATTCAATCTCTATTTGCGGCGCTACATGACCGAACACGGTTACGCATCGCTGAGCACTCCCACCCGGAGGAGATACCGGATCCTACTCCGTGGGATATGTACCCGAGCTATGACACTTGGCTCTAGGCAAGACGCTGTAAGATATATTTTCTTTAAGTAATGTTGTCATATACTTTGACGTGCAAGAGATGACATTATTCATTGTCATGGAAATTTGCAGGCTACCTTGACACACGACCTCTACAACGACGTGACCACCTTTGGACGATCACCGCTATCCGACCTCTCCTTCAAAGACCGCCCGCTACAACCCTTCTTGGAACGAATTCGAACAAGATACGGACTGTGTACGAGGCTATCACGCACCCGGAGAACCGACGTTGTTCATCATCGCAGCAGCAGCAGCGCGTCACTCACGCACCGACATCAACCACGTGCACGCCTAGCACCGACATCAACCAGGCCACCCGTCCCGACCAACTCGGCAGTTCAACGTGGCAGCAACCACAGCAAGATGGTCCCACGCCGAGCTTCGTGTTTGCTCCACAGCCACAACAGCACGGTCCTCGTCGAGCTTCATGTTTTCTCCACAGCCACAGCAGCACGGTCCCTCGCCCAGCTTCGTGTTTGAGTCGAGCAGCCGCCACAGCCAGCAGGTATGCGCCTTCATGTTTATTGTTTTCTATATTAATTGACGCGACCTCATTCTTCATGATGAAACATTTCATCGCGCAGGAGCCTACGGATATCGAGCGCCTATGTCGGCATCACATGATACGTGGGGAGTGATCAACATCCCGAGGAGAACATACAGCTCAGATGTCGCAAAGACACCCAAAGGATGAACATATTTTCGACTCCTCCACCAGGCCCCACACAGGATACACAAAGATGACCAAGAAGAGTCTGAGATTCCTCCTCGTCACATTAGGGCACCCGACAGTGGGGATGGTCGCCGCCTCAGATCCGCCTCCCGCCAGGCCAGACGTCGTCACTGACGCTTCCATCTATCAGTAGAGACATTACCATCTATTTGTGTGTGAGACTTATGTCTATTCTATGTATGAGACAAATGACTATGTACTTATGTGTGAGACATATGCCTACTCTATTTTAGTACTATATTATCCAAACTACAAGATCATATTTTGATAGAACATAATGCTCATACAACAAGACATTACAAACAACTAGATAGAACTAAATCTAAATTAAACGGTACGCATTTAATCGAACTCACAAAATACAGCATAAAATTACATGAAGTCATCATCGCCATCCTCGATCGATGCGTAACTCTTGCCCTTCGACGATGAAGAACTCTTGCCCTTCAACGATGAAGAACTCTTGCCCTTCGACGATGCAGAAACCTTGCCCTTCGATGATGCGAAACCTTGCCCTTCGATGATGAAGAACTCTTGCCCTTCGAGTATGCGTAACCCGGAGCGGCAGCATGAAGATATCATCTTCGTCCTCGCTCTCCTCAGTCCATAAACATGGATTATTTGCTGCAATCCTTCTGAAAGTTTCACTCTTCGGCACTACTACCTTCTCCCACCTTTCATGCAACCTAAGAAGTTCTTTACGCACCTCCTCATAGGTCCTTTCAGCCACCCAGCACCTACATAATTGGTGAGCCAACTCATTCATTATGGTGTCACTACCGTGAGTTCGTCCCATGGAACTACCCTATTGTCCATCCTGAAATCAGTAGCTAGGCTCGGAAGAGTCCCGCTCATCCTGTGGTGAAAACTACGATCGAAAGGATAATGGGACATCTCAACTAAACTAGATGGAATGCTTATCCACCTCCGTCTCAAGGGGTTTTATAGGTAGAGAGGAGAAATGGCGGAAAGAACGATAGCATATGGCGGGAAAGAGTTGGCGGAAACGAGTGGCGGCAAACGAGTGGCGGAAAGAGTTGGCGGAACATATGGCGGAAAGAGTTGGCGGAACATATGGCGGAAACGAGTGGCGGAAAGAGTTGGCGGAACATATGGCGGAAACGGGTGGATGAGAACGGTGGCGGAACGAGTGGCGGGAAAATATGTCATAGTTTTGAAAGAAAAATCGTGACGGGCCAAAAAAAGTAATGTGATATGCATGCACCGGTCGCCTACAAGCAGCCAATTAGTCCTGCCGCCCGCACCGGCCAATTAGTTCTGCCGCCCACAAAGAGGCCGATCGAACTTGTCGGCCGGCAGCTGGCCGATCGACTTGATATGGTGGCCGACAGCCCAATCGGCTCGCAAAGAAGCCGATAGGAACCCGCCGGCTGCTTGTGGGCCGATTAGGACCATCGGCTGCTATGGGCCGACGGTGTATTATTTTGAAATAATTTTTTACGCGTAATATTTGTGCAAATTAATAAAAAAATGTATTATTTTAAAAAATTTAGCCCAACAACACCTTCGAGAAGAAATGCAACGCCAACGACGCTGCTGCCCGGACGTGTCCTAGGTTTTCCCCCGGCACGCGGAAGGGAGTGGGGGATGTATACCACCGACACCCTCTAGGAAGAAATGGCAGCACTCGCAGGTGTCACCACATCAGAGCCGGAAGAACCGGCAAGGACTGCTCCTGCACTCCAAACCCCACTGCCCAACCGGGCCGGAGCCAACCATCCAACTCGCCGCCCACCAGCATGTGCCACAACGGTCTAGGCGCCACCCACGCCGCCTCACTGCGATCACCACCATGAGGTCAAGAGGACGCAGAAAGAAGCACCAGGCGATCGAAGCAGCAACACCAGAGCCGCGTGGGAGGGAACCACCTCCACCGCTGTTATGCGGGAGGCCCGTGCCTCCGGCACCATCGCGGTCGTCGTATGGACGCGGCAACAGGGCATACCAGGCCACCCCTGGCCCGGCCAGGCCCAAAACAGGTCCGCAAAGGCCCACCGGCCACGTTGCAGCAGGTTGGCGCGAGCGCCGCCAGCACCCACTCGCCCATCGCCGCTCCCCGCCTCTCGGAAGCCACGCCGTCGACCCTCCCCGCCACCGGCCCACCTAGAACCAGATGGGGCCTAGATCTGGGCCGAGCGGGCACTGCCAGACCGCGCCGCCCCGTCAGCGCGACACCGAGAGGGGAAAGGCCAGAGGCCGCCGCTAGTGCCGCCCGAGCCAGGCCCGACGACGGTGGGAAGGGAGGAAAGGGGTGTAGGCTCAGGGAGGAGGCGCCGGGGGTGCGGCCGGTCGCCTGCGGGGGCAACGCAGTCACACGAGAGAGGTCCGTACCCAAATATAAAGCGTTTCGGTAGGTTACTTTAGATTACCAAAAAATCTTATTTTTTTTGTACAGAGATAGTATTATGTTACAGAGGTAGTATTATACTAGAAATGATACCCCGTGGGAATTTGTTGCAATGATTTGATGAGTTTTTTTTTTTACCAACAAGGCCGTTGTGGCGAAGCCACGTTGTAGCTGTGTAGTTTAGTGATTACAGATGAATTTGGCAAACAGGAGAACCTCGTGTGTGTGTGTGTGTACCACTGCTGATCAAACAAGTTGAGAAAATTGACTAGACCAGATCCACGTGACATCACAACGTCTGGATGCTCGCACCACCACTACCGTTGTTGCATATGGATGAACGCAACATTGAGCATTTGAGCTTGTTACAGTTCGCTGGGCTTTTGTGGAGCAGACCAGATGACTATTTCGAGCGGCATCCAACGGATGCCGAGGCAGACGATCTAATCAACTTATCACCCTGATCAAAATCATTTTCAAATTAGTGAAGTTTATGCTATGAGACTCGATCCTATTGTAACCCTTCCTTTTTATTTCTATTCTTGCAGAGTGAATAGTTGAGTTAGGTTGTTGGGCAATCTACCTCCCTTTTACCAGGATGAGGACGTGTCCTCCTGCCGTGCCGTCATCCTTGACTCCTCAACTTCCTCACCGTCGCACACAGCCTCGGGCCGGTGCCGGAGGTGCAGGGGAGCCGCCTGCACAACAATCATCAACAGCTCCAACTAAAACATTGGACCCAAAGATAAAGAAAAATTATAGCCGCTGTTGCCCTGTCTGTGCACTCAAAGTTTTCCCCAGCTTTCATCACCAGATTGGCAGCAATCATCTGTGGTTCAAAATACACAGAGTACAAATAAAGCATTGGAGTTCAACCTCCCAGAGAGAAAAAAACAGTGATGTATAGTTGCGTTTCTATTCCGCAGCACCAGCTGCCAGAACTAACTAAATAAAGTAGCACAAATAAATAACAGGCAGCTCCAACAATTTCCTGGTCTCTTTCTATCAAGCATGAACAATTTCTACACTAGACAAGCAAAGATATCTTCCTGCTTGCATCTACAACTCTCTAGTTTGGATGATCAGGCCGTGTATTCGAAGACACTTCCTCGGTACAATCCATACATACACAGAGCCAGCCAATGCCCCGGTTCAGCCATCCGAGCACTATAAAGTATCAACAAGTCAGCTTAAATTGTCACAAGCAGTAGTCTAGAGAATAATAACCATGTGAAAGGTGCCTTAGGGCACGGTGCATCGCCTCGGAACTGCTAAAACAAATGGCTATACTAACTAAGCATGCTTACATGTCTACCGGTGCCACACTTGATGAAGGCTCAAGTTGCAACATATATTGCCAGGTGCAATCTGCTTGCCACTGGGTTTGAATAGAGGCACAAGAAGCATGAGCATGGGTAGCAAATGTCAGTTCAAATAATTGGTGGCTAGGTAACAACACAAAGACGCAAAGAAATTCAGATGCAACGACACCAACTCTTATATGTTTGTACTGAGTCTGACACAACATGGAAACTGATAAGAGTGATGATTCACATCCCCTGCTTTCCTGCAAATTGGCATTAAGAAGCAACAATGTATTCATTGATAAATGTTTCGACTTTGCAAAAATGTTAGTCATATTTTTTGTGCCCCATGGGAGGCATCACCCAAGGAGAACATCAAGCATCCAGGAGAAGGTTATTGGCTACCGTCAAGATTTCAGACTGACACTTTTACTGTAATCGGAGATAATTATTTCCCCTAAATCGAGATTCATAAAATGCCTTCCCGGGAACATCAAGAAAAGGGAATACACGAAGCAACAATATACGAGACAATTGATGGACAGAAATATGCGGATGAAAAACTAGCTAGAAAACTTGAACATTACTGCAACACCAACAAATTTGACGCCTACACCTGAAGTCACAGACCTTCCATTCCATGAAATAATCTGCCTATATGTTGCATTTTTCTGATTCAGTATATAGGCAGATTACATGACGAGACAAAAGCAACACACACATCATAGAGGTAGCTGACAGGGAAGGCGCAACGCAGAAGATTGTCACTTCAGGTCTAACTAGGGAACATGCATACCGTACACACAGGGTGTTACTTCCGCTGGTTTGAAGCAAGGTTGGCAATGAACTCTTTAAAAACCGAGGGGTAGGTCGTATATACATGGTCCCAGCCATTAGTTGACATTACTGTTTGCAAGCACGAGGGAGACTGGATCTGGATAAACTTGAAGCACGCCTCCTTCAATCCCTGGCAGTGGTGCTGCTCGGCTAGAGCAAGAGTGGACATCACCGAGGTCACACCTATGTGTTCAGACAGCTGTTGTTCACAGATGAATTTGAGCCGTTGGAGATCATATCTGTCTGCTGCCACAAACAAGTGTTGCAAACATTGCAGCCTCATTTCATCCTGTACTGCCTCCGCTTCTTTTGCTTTTTCCATAACTACTGACATTTCATCCTCCCCCATCCTGTGCTCCTCTCTCAAGGGCAAGGGAAATACATCTGTGTAGATGAAGATAAGCAAAGCCCTGAACACTTTTGCTTCCATGTCTTTGATCTGTATGACGGTGGATGTAGTGGTGCCCTCCTTCATGGGGCCAAAGAGTTGTGCCATGAATACTTTAGACCTGGCTGCAAGCACACACCGGTGTGCAACGAACCTCTCGCCAGTGACCTCGAATGTCACATCAGCACCCACCTTGCTTTGCAAAAGATTGTTAAAATGGTGGTGTATGCCAGAGCCAGACAGGGTGCGACCGGTGTCCTCGTTTTTGGAATCCTGGCAAACAACCATGATGTCGCACCGGACAGTGAAACAACCACCCTTCAAATCCGATGATCGTTCGAGGGCATCTCTTCTCAGAAATTTGTTGCGGCCCCAGGAAGTAGCACTGCTGGAGAAGGTGCAAGTCTTGTTAGCTTCACAAATGTACATTGGATTCTGCTTCTCAACATGGTCGACGAGACTGAAACTGAACTTGGCATCAACGGCCAGGCCACGCTCGGCATCATCGTCGTCGTAGACAAGGGCTACATAGAGGGAAATGTAGTCGGCGCAATCCGGGCTTAAGCCGTTGGGGTAGTACTGGATGTACCAATAATGGCCTCCTACCATGAAAATACCAGTGCTGATGCTGTCACCGGTGGGTGACCCCTCTACTGTACCCGGGTAGCCCCTAACCATGAGCAGGTGATACCCGCTGTCGGCGCCGGCGTGGACGGCCGATGTATCGCAAGAGCACTCCTTGTCGCCGTCGACTACAGACACACCGGCGAACGACGACATGGCAGAATCTGCTGGCCCATTGAGAGTAAATCTACTGAGTCACCATTCACACTCCACAAATTTCAGACTCGGGATTGATGAGCTGAGGGGGGTGGGTGGGGTGCAAACCTGGTCCCGTCCGGCTGCCGCGAGCACCCCACGGAGTGGCCGCCGCACGAAGACGCCGCCGCTTCTCCCCGGAACAGAGGTCGCGGCGAGCTGAGGGGCTGACCCGTCCGGCGGCAGCACGCACCGCACCGATCCGCTGCCGCACGAATACGACTCTCCACTCGCTGCGCCGCTCGCGCTGTCGGAAACGGAGTTCACGCCGCCGCCCCACTCGCTGCGCCGCCGGCGCCGCAGGAAACAGAGGGTGTGCGCCGTCGGCTTTATTGCGTGAGTGCGTGCTACCTGGGCCTGCATAGGGTTAACAAACAACTAACCACGTCATTGGGCCTGAACGCCCCAACTGCAAAGCCCATCGCGCTGAATTTTGTAATACAATCAAGTCAAAAACAATTAGCCTTTTTTTAAGAAACAATTAGCCATATTTTACATTCAAAAATAGTGTTTGTGGAATGGTAAACCCAACTTGACTGATTTTTTTCTATCACCAAAATAGAAATTTTCTAACAGCTTCTACAGTCGGGCGCCTCAAACACCCCTCAAGCGACCAGGTGGACGGACCGGTCGCTCACTGGTAAAAAAAGATGGCCCATCAAACCATAGACGCTGCCATACACATGTCTAGGGCTGTCGAGGTTTAAATAGCGTCGGCAAAAGACCCCAAGCGAGGCCTCAAGCTCCCCCACGCCACCAGATCGGCGCCGGCAAAAGCAACCGTAGCCGGGAAACAGCCACCTTGCCTGAGCACCACCACGCCATAGCCGTCGCCGCAACTCGGAAGGAGGTGCCGCCAGGGACGAGGGGCCTACCGGCCAAGGTAGGCTCGCAAACCCCGGCCAGCACGGCAGCCCGATCGCAGAACTCGCGCCTGCAGCCCCATCACACGCAACTGGGTGTTGGGCACTGCCGATGAGGGAGAAACACGTGAGCGGCTGGAGGGGAACCACCCGGTGACGCACGTGACGAGCAGTGGATCTTGGGGGCAGGGTGGGAAGGGGGGTGCGCCTGAGAGGATCGGATCTGCCCCACCGCCGCCATCTCTGGGCCTAGTGCGGCTTCGCCAGCAATGCAAAGGAGAAGAGAGGCCGGCGGCGGCTAGGGTTTCCCCCTGTTGAAGCTAATATTTGCCTTACGTTCACATAGTACATCCCACAACGTGTTGAAGCTTTATCAAGCTTTACCCTGATGAATAAATTGCCACTCTGAAAAAAAAAACAGTAATGTAGTTGTGTTTCTATTTTGCAACACAAATGAAAAGAAAAACTACCAGAACTAACTAAAGTAGCAAAAATAAATAAATCTTTAGTTAGCTCGTAAAAGACATAATATATCCCGTAATTGTTCATACCCTGATGAACAATATATCTTTAAATTAAGGTACTAATATTCAGTACTCAGATAAAACAGTAAATAGTGATGTAGTTGCGTTTCTATTTCACCGCAAATAAATAGTACTCTCTCCGTACAGAATAACAGGCAGCTCCAACAATTTTGTGGTCTCTTTCTAGCACGTATGAACAATTTCTACACTAGACAAGCAAAGATATCTCCTTGCTTGCATCTACAACTCTTCAGTTTGCCATGCCATGTATTCGCAGATCCTCCTCGGTACAATCCATACACGTAATTCAAGCACCGACCGGGCACCAACGCCATTCTTCACCTATACATACACACAGCCAATGCACCGGTTCAGTCATCCGAGTACTATAAAGTACCGACAAGTGAGCTTAAGTTGTCATGAAATCGTGGTCTTACCCAGATCAGGAGAGGAGAAGCAACCAACAGCATGACCTCAGAGACATCTTCACAAGCTACTCTGGAGATTAATAGCCATGCGAAAGGCGCCTCAAGGCGCAGTCCACCGCCACAGAACTGCTAAAACAAATGGTTATACAAACTAAGCATGCTTACCTGTCTGCCACTGCCACACTTGCTGATGAAGGCTCAAGGTGCAATTTGCAGCAGGATGCTGCCACTGATCTTGAACAGAGACACAACAAGCATTAACATGGGTAGCAAATGTCAGTTCATATAATTAGGTGTCTGGGTAACAACACAAAGACGCAGAGAAATTAAGATGCAACAGACACCCACTCGTATATGTTTGTCTAGCGAGCCTGACGAAACATGCAAACAGATAAGAGTGATGATTCATATGATTGCCTGCAAACTGACATTAAGAAACAACAATGTGTTCATTGATAAATGTTTTGATTCCAGTAACCTGCAGTAGGGAAAATAATATGTATAAACCTGGAATTTTTTACAGGAGCAGCCAGGTGGGATCGATTAATTGCAAACCTATGTTAACACCAGCATAGCTCCAAGTAAGCTGACGAAAAGATACTTATTATATAAAGAAAAATATATAATATGCTATGTTGAGAATCTGGACCCATCCCATTGGAAACAACGAGTAGGTTTGCAATTAATCGATCCCAGCATCAAGATACTTGGAAATTGCAAGAAACACCAAATTTCGATAAAAATCAACTGTAAAATGTATCAATGGAGCCATGGTGGCAAGTCGGGAGATGTAATAATTACAATTCAAAATAATGTGGTTATTCTGATTGCTTACCTGTTAGCACTACAAGCCTGGTAGTTCATCTCCAATGTGAACTTCTATAGTCAAGCAATGCTCTAGGTAATAGCTCACACCAGTACACCTTTGCATGATAGTAGAAATAAATAGAAACAGAAATTAAATTCCCTGCTTGCCCATTAATCATGTCCTAAAAAGGGTGAATGATTCATACTTTCTCGAAGATACCTCCCATTGATTGATCCAATCAGCCGGTTTCTTTACTTGTATACGTTGCACAGGCATTTTAATTTTTTGGCTTTTCAGGGTCGTCTACGACATATAAGATAAAATGCATAAAGGCAGGAACCAACTCATCAGTGATGAGTAGGAGGGGGGGATGTGCCAGCCAACACAGCAAGACTAGCTCAGACATTAACACCAGCATAGCTCCAAGTAGGTTGACCAAAAGCTATTTGTTACATAAAGAAAAAGTATAGCCCCTGTGGCACTGTCTGTGCACTCAAAGCTTTCCCCAGCTTTTCTAAACTGACAGCAACCATCTGTGCTCCAAAATATAGCAGGATGAAAGTAATATTTTCAGGTACAAAGAACAATTAAAGCATTGGACTTTGCAAAAACATTTCCAGCTCCCACATTCATCTCCCATGAGAAGCGCCACACAAGAAGAACATCAAGCACACAGGAGAAGGTTCCTGGGTACTCGATCAAGATTTCACACTGACGCTGTCATTATAATCATAAAAAATTGTTTCCCCTAAATCCAGGTTCATAAAATGACTTTCCAAAACATCTACATTGTTCTTTTTAATAACCAAGGGTTATACATAAGAGGGAAGGCACAAAGCAACAGTATACAAGACAACTAATGCAGACAACTAAGGATAAAATGACTAGCTAGGAAGCTTGCACATTACTGATATGCCATCCATTCCATAAGAAGACAATTTGCCATATTTTTGGATTTCTTAGATTCAGCACATGGGCAAATTATATACATGATGAGCAAAAGCAATACACACAAATTACCATCTCTCTAGAGGATCCTACATATGCAAAAGAGTGTCAATTCAGGTCTAACTAAGGAACATGCATAGCGTACCGTATGCAGGGTGTAACTTTCGTTGGTTCGAAGCAAACTTGAGAAAGAGCTCCTTCAAGACCGAGGGATAGGTCGAAACTACATGATCCCAGCCATTAGTTGCCATTACTGTTTGCAAGCACGAGGGGGACTGGACTTGGATAAACTTCAAGCACGCCTCCTTTAATCCCTGGCAGTGGTGCTGCTCGGCCAGAGCAAGAGCGGACATCACCGTGCTCACACCTATGTTCTCAGACAACTGCTTCTCACAGATGCACTTGAGCCGTTGGACATCATATCTATCAGCCGCTACCAATAAGTCTTGAAGCCATTGCAGCAACATTTCATCCTCTACTGCCTCCTTTTCTTGCCCATCTTCCATAACTTCTACCACTGCATCCTCCTCCATGCTGTCCTTCTCCATCACAGGGAATGAGTCTGTGTAGATAAAGCTAAGCAGTGCCTTGAACACTTTTGCTTCCATGTCTTTGATCTGTATGACGGCGGACGTCTCCTTCATGGGGCCAAACAGTAGTGCCATGAACACCATGGATCGGGCAGCGAGCACACACCGGTGTGCGGAGAAGGTCTCGCCGCTGACCTCGAATGTGACATCAGCACCCACCTTGGTTTGAAGGAGAATGTTAAAATGCTGGTCTATGTCAGACAGGAGCACGTTGGCGTCATGGCCACCGGCATCCTTGGCTTTGGGGTCCTTGCGAATGACCATGACATCACACCGGATGGTGAAGCAATCACCCTTTAGGTCCGATGATCGTTCAAGGGCATCTCTTCTCACAAACTTTTCGGAGCCCCAAGAACAATGGCCGTCGGTGAATCTGCAAGTCTTACCAGCGGCACGAATGTACATTGGTGTCTGCTTCTCAACCTGGTCGATGAAGCTGAAACAAAACTTGGTCTCCAGGGGCTCTCTGAGACTGTTGTCGTAATTGGTAACATAGAGAGAAATGAAGTCGCCGCAGTCCAGGTTTTCGCCGTTGGGGTAGTACTCGATGTACCAGCAATGGCCTCCTACGGTGAAAACATCGGAGGTGATGCTCTCGCCGGCGGACAACTCTTGTTTGGTACGCGAGTACCCCCGGACCACGAGCAAGTGGTACCCGCTGTCCGCGCCGCCGGCGTCCACCACGGCCGACGCCTCGCAACAGCACTGCTCGCCGTCGATGATGGACACGCCGGTGAAGGACGACATGACGAGCCTGCCGATTCATTGAAAATGAGTTACATTTGCTCAGTCTGTCGGTCACCATTGAAACCCCAAGTTGACTTGGGAGCTGGGATAGATGAGCTGAGGGGCGAACCTGGCCAGGCACCCCGCGGAGCCGCCGCTGCTCCGCTCGCTGCGCGGGGGGAACAGACCTGGGCTTGCACCGGCGGCCGCACGGAGTCGCCGCTGCTTCACGCACTGCGCCGCCCGCTCCGACGTCGCCGCGCGGGGGAAGCGGGCCTGAGCTTGCCTGGGCTTGCACCGACGGGCGGCCGCGGCGGGGAAGCTGCCTGGTCTTGCACCGGCGGGAGTCGCCGCCGCGTCGCTCCCCGGCGGAAAGCAGAGTTTGCGGCGCCGGCTGGCCGATGGGTGCGGCCTGGGCCTGCCACGTTGATTTAGGGTTTGTGAGTCCTCAGGTTGTTTGGGCTTTGTAAGGCCCTCACAGCCCACGTTGCAAAGCCCATACATCGCTCACGGCACTGTTTGGGTTTGGGCAGGCTGAAAATCGGAGAGCTCCTCCCGCCTTCAGCGCCCGCTGGCGATTCCAGCGCCCGCTGTGTTGTGGGCCTGGCCCAGTAGCGCACGCTCGCTCCCTCGATCGCTGGAAGCAGCCGCTCGCTCCATCGCTGACTCCCGCTTGACCATTTTTTTCATTCTAAAAACTGCTACAGTATAGACTGTGTTTCTTAGAAAAAAAATCAGTTTGCTACAGTATGTACTCTTGTTCTTAGAAAAAGTTCATCGAATTTGAAAAAATTCGTGAACTAGAAAAAAATTTCATTAAATTTCGGGAAAAGTTCATCGATTTAAAAAAAAATTCATTGAATTTCAAAAAAAATTCACTGATATTGAAAAAAGTTCATAGAATTTGAAAAGAGTTCATCGAATTTGAAAATAAGTTCATTGAATTTGAAGTAAGTTCATCGAATCTGAATAAAGTTCATCGAATCTCAAAAAAGTTCATCGAATTTGAAAAAAGTTCATTGAATTTGAAAAAACAATTCATGGAATTTGTCAAAAAGTTCATCGAATCCGAGAGAAAAGTTCATCGATTTTGCAGAAAAAATTCATCATAAAGAAAACAAGTTTCACGAATTTGGAAAAGAAAGAAAGAAAGGGAAAGAAAAAAGGAAAAGAAGAATATCAAGAAGATAGGACGAAAAAACATGTATGCAAGCAAACCTGGTTATGTGGTCCAGTGGTTGTCTTGCGATATTATGAACTACGTGATCGTCGGTTCGATACCTAGCTCTTGCACACATTTTTGGAGTTTTTTAGAAAAGAGAAAACAAACTAAAACTGGGCCGGCCCAACGTGGCAAGGGGGGTATGCGCCCGTTAGCAGGAATGCCTGTAACGGGCGCTTAAGGCGCTGAATAGGAACCAGCTGAAAATCGAGCTGAATTTTGCATGAATAGTTTCGAATACCTTTCCATTTCTAGTCAATTTTAGAAATTCATAGAACATTCATTCTAAACCCAGTTGGGTTGATTCAAGTTCCTAAATTCATCATATCTACAGGCCTATATAATAGCCAACTTTTGTAATTATGTATGAAGCTTTTCTATGTATCTTTGATTTAAATCTATATTTAATATATATAGGACTTCATTAGAAATTCCTAATCAATTCCCTGTTGGTCCAACTCCAGTATGAAAATGTCTATAAATCCTTATTTCACTTCATTAATTTAATAAAATTTGCCTCACACTTTTCAGAGAATTGTATTAAAAAACACTAAAAGGATAGCTTCCAGAAGTGGGAGTTTCCAAATTTTTGTTACAATAAAAATCATTTCTGAACAGCCAAAAGAGAGGTTTTTGTGTGAAGCGAGTGGCACAAATAAGCTGCAAAAATATACTTTTGCAAAAAAAAATCATATTTGTGCTACTTGATTCGCAAAAAATCCTAGAAATGGTGAAGGATTTGGCACAAACTACAACACAGTTGCAATTTAAATTTAAATTACTTTATGTAAATATCTAGAAATAGTGAAGGAGTTGGCACAAGTTCAAATTTGGCCATCTACTGGGCTGCCAGGTTTGGTTGCAACATTTAAATTTAATTTCTGGTTCAAATGAACGCCAAATATTCTTTATTTTTTTCTGTTTCTCCTGTTTTTAAAAATTACAAGTCCAATGTAAACCTGGGAATAGTTTGGGTTGAAACTGTTGTTTTCATGTTTGGCTGCTTTGGTTTGGTTGAAACGGACCGAGCTCCTTTTTTGGTGTGGAATTTAATAATTACTTGATTGGTTTGGTTTGAATAAAAAAATCAGTCTCAAACCCTTTTTGTTCAAGAAAAAAATGGAGACGCTACAGCAGCAGTAAGAAAGGAAAATACCAGTATGGTCACCAATAATCTCAATCACATGAACAACTATTTGCAAGCAATAGACAATCACATTAATATAATATTCAAGTTTTACGCATATTGCAGGAACAAAACATCACTTGACATACTCCTTTAATATATTGGGAACACACATTATATAGATAGATATTATATTAGGGCTTACTGGTAGCGCGTGCTTACAGATAACTTAGCCCGACTTACTGGGCAACACCAATGGCGGAGCCAGCTCGGTCGGTGAGCCGGGGCAAAGTACACGGCACTGCTGTCTGTCAGTTGTTTGCCCACAAAACGATGGTTAGCTCTCCATTTACTGCTATTGTTCCAACAGGAATGCATGGCTGAGCCCGGGCAGCTGCCCCGGGTAGCCGGGAGGTGGCTCCGCCAGCAATACCGAACATGACCTGGCCCCTACACCATCAAGTTCACTCTGGGAGCACGTGCACTCCTCGTCCTCGGTGTTGTAGGGGAGAGTGTGCATGCCGTTGGCGGTGGGGAAGATGTTGTCGAAGTTGATGAAGATGTTATAGGTGGTGAAGGCGATGAACTCGCACCCACACCAGAAGACTTTGCCAAGGAGGAAGTAGGCATCGAAGCGGTTGGTGAAGCGAGCAGTGAGGCCAATCACAAGGCCTCTGTTGCCACGAACCTCATCCACGCGGACCATCACCGGGGAGCCGCTGGGAGGTGTTGGTAGCCGGCAGTGAGGAAGAAGTCCGCCAGCTCCGTCGAGCCCATCCACCTTGAGATGGCCCACACACATAGGATTTCCTCCACGACGACCTCGGCGGGGTACCGCGTCTCCGATACGATGACCGGCAGACGGTAGGTTGGGCCGTAGTACTGCATCTTGTCTTGGGCGGGATCTGGCTTTTGCTTTGACTTTTGGTGAAGAAGAAGGGGCGCAAATGGATGTGAGATCGAGTTGAGAGGAAGATATAGACGAGAGGTGTTTAAATAGCCGCGGTGAGATGCACCCGTTTGATTGCGTTCCTCGGAGCAATGCCTCCGCTTGTAATGGCAATAATCTACCCCCTGTATCGCCATTTTAGTTTTGAAAAAAAAACAAATGAAAATGATAAAAACTTCAAAAATTAAAATCCTTTGAGATGTAGTTATGTTACTACATCTACTAGTTAAGAAAATTTTAAAACTTAAATTTGGACATGTTTTGCAAAAAAGTGTGATGAAAAAGTAAAACGACCATATCTTTTGAATATGATGTCGAAAAAAAATGTATAATATATCAAAATGTTCAGCACGAAAATCCGCATCCGATTTTAACAGCCATAGGCTTGTTTGTAAATTTTTAGAATCCTCAAATCCAAAAGGAAAAAGAGGTATGCTCAAATTTTAGTTTTTTTGAATTTTTGTCAAACTGTGGCCAAACTACTTATTCAAGAAATATTAGTGTTACTAAATAATTATTTCAGTTTTTTAAATTTTGGTCAAATCTGGTCAAACTACTTATTCAAGTAATATTAGTGTTACTAAATAATTACTGTTTTTTAGAATAATAGTTTCAAACTCAAACGGTGAAACGTGTGACCTAATGCTCAACCTAAACTCCCGAGGGTTAATAGGATTGACAGCTTACTATAGTTAGGAAAACAACAAGTGCAGACTTGGAAACTAGAGGGAATAGAACTTCGAAGTTAAGTGTGCTCAGGCTGTAGTAGTGAGAGGATGGGTGACCGGCCGGGAAGTTAGACGATTTGGAATGAATGATCCACACTTGAGCAGTTAAAAGGGGTGATTAGAGACTAAATCGTCAAATAATTTAGAAAATTGAAAATAAAAAAACTATTTTTTTCCAAATTTTTTTTCTAACGGGTACTAAAGGTCCACCATACCACGGCTCGGACTCGTGCCACGTGGTGGGCCTTTAGTGGCGGTTCATGCAGAACCGGGACTAAAGGGGGAGGGGGGACCTTTAGTCCCCATCCTTTAGTGCCGGTTGCAGATAGTGTAACTAGTGCTATAGCCCGGTTCTGCACTAGTGTAACTTTAGTAACGGAATGAGATTGTGATCATGACCTCAGATAGATTGGCCAGACGTGGGCTGCCACACCAGGACGCCTGCCCTTTGTGCGATCAGCATAAGGAGACCATGAGCCACCTACTCATAAACTGTGTCTCCGTGAAACAAGTTTGGCATTGGTTCACTGTAGCTACCGGGAGTCCGGCGTTTGAGACTAGGGACGATGAGGCCTTGAGTGAGTGGTGCACAAGGCAGGATGAGAGGAGCAACGGTCGACGGCATACCAGAGCATTGTGCCTGCTAGGTATGTGGATGCTATGGAAGCATCGAAATGATATCGTTTTCAGTGGAGCATCTCCGTCTCTTCAGAGGATCACGCAGCGAATTGAAGCAGAGGGCAAGTTATGGACTTTGGCCGGAATATTCAAGCGAGGTGGAGGACGTTTTGGCGGAGTAGCTCAAAGGCGGGAAGATAGGGAGTAGTCCGTTTGCTTGTTTTGGAGTGGTGGTGGGCAAAGCCCGCTTGAAAATAATCTTGTAACTATGTGTACCTTTTTGGGGTTCTTTGATACGCACACTCGTGCGTATTCGAGAAAAATCATATGGTACAGTACCGTGCAATGTGCTAAAGCTTCAGCAAGCTTTGCCCTCGTCAATGAATTGTCACTTCAGTGATATTGCAAACCAGTGATATCCGTAATCGAAGCAAGATTTGAAATTTTCATGCGGAAAATAATAATAATATAAGAGCATCAATAGCCAGGCACTTCAAACCTCCTCGTGCGCCTGGGCGGACGGCCTGGTCAAAAAACCTGACCCATACGGGCGTCTCAAACCGGGTTGAAACGCCTGGCTGCGGATATGAGGAGGCTTGGGCGCGCCCGGGCGCGTCCGTCACGTTGGACCCGACCGACGCTGGCCCACCCGACCCCGCATATATTTGTCCCCATCCGCTCCCTGGACAAACCCTAGCCACTCTTCTCCACTCCGCCACCCAAACTCTCGTCCGACGATCTCCGTCCTTCTTCGTCATGGCGGGAAGCGGACCTGACTCTGACCAGTCCGGATCCGTCCACTGACGTGTCGTCCCATGCTGGTTGAAGGAGGCAATGGCCGTCCACATTGCACTTCGCCGCTCGGGAGGACCTCACCCGACCAACGGCGGGATCTACGGCGCGAGTCCGTTGCGTCGGCGTATCGGGCGCTCAGATCCTCCGGAGCTGGATCATCGCGGTCCTCCCAGGGGCTTTCCAATCTCCCTTTCCTCATCACCGGTCCGTCGAAGTATGAGTGCTACCGAGATCGGTGTGCCCGTGATGGGAAGGAGAGGATGAGGGTGTCCGAGGCCCGCCTTGCTGCCGACATGGCGGCGGAGGAGGCGATTGATTCAGCTCAAAGGGGTGGTGCCCACCACATCCCTGGTGGAGTGACTCACCTCCAATATGCTATGCTCCTCGTTGAACCGAATTCCCGTAGCATAGCTACCATGAAAATCCTCCTTATCTGTTTTGAAGCTATGTCCGGGATGAAGATCAATTTTGACAGAAGTGAAGTATTCACTATGGGCATGGGGTTAGGATAGTAGTCGGATAGCTAATCTCCTTAACTGTAAGAAGGTGGAGTTTCCCGTATCGTATCTTGGCCCTCCTTGCTCGGATTAGCAAGTACCGGTGTCGAATTGAAATCCAACGTCTAGTGAAGTTGTCAAAATAGTTGACCTTTGGTAAGGAAAGCTGACGTCCTTTCTTGCTAGGGGAGTGGATCAGAGTGCAGTAAATAGTACTCCCTCTATATTTTTTTCAAGGGATCCCATATTTCATTAATTTTGAACAATAATCAAAGGGATACAGAGGGAGTCATGAGGGGAGATAAGCCACAAGTGGCGACCCTGGTGAAGCGAGGCAGAAAATTTTACAACATTGTGAACCTCCTGATTTGAAGCACGACCTTCGAACAGAAAATCACAACTAGCAAAATGTGCTTTTCTATTATTTATCTCTTTGACGACTGTGATATGACACTACTAAGGAAAAGCTTATAGGCAGACGCTTACTAGTAGCGTGGGTTTATACCTCTTCACTACTGCTACTTACTAGTAGCGCAGGTTTATACCCCCCGCTACTACTAAGTTGATAGTAGTAGCGCAGGTTTATAACCCTCGCTACTACTAAGTGATTTCCACCGTGCCACCCGGGACCAGCCGTAGTAGTAGCGCGGGTTATAAACCCACGCTACTAGTAAGTTGATAGTAGTAGCGCGGGTTATAAATCCCAAGCTACTACTAAATGGTCTCCACTGTGGCACCCGGGACAATGCCATAGTAGTAGCGTGGGGTATAAACCCAGCGCTACTATTATCAACCCACCGACACATGTATAAACATAGCGCATGGAGGACCAATCCCAGACCCACACTCTCTCGATTTCACTTCTCCCTCCCACCCACGATGCCCTTCCTCGCCCACCGCAACAGCCGGCCTCGCACCTCGACGCCTCCCTCAAATCCGGCGACCTTCTCTTCCACCGCAGCCCCCTCCCCTGTCCCTCCTTCCTCCTCCTCCTCCGCTGCTGGAAGGAGAGGGAGATCCAGTAGAGCGCCGCCCATGACGATGGCCAGATCTCTGATGGACGCAACCCATAGCGTCGTCTAGGGTTTTGGTTCCAATTCCGGTGGCCACCGGTGAGTTCCTGCACCTACTCCTCTCTATCTCTCTTTCTTCCTCTTCTAATCCTTGTCTTTTTTTTTGTAGAAGCAGCAAAGGAGAGGTGTGGAGAAGAGTTGGATGGGGAAGTACCATCACCATGGACGACTTCATCCCCTCCAGGATCAGCATCGGCCATGGATGAAGAGGACAATGACGCCTAGCAGCAGCAGCCATGGCTGGAATTTATTTTTTTAATTTCTTATTAGTTAGTAGTACCGAGGGTCCAGACCCACGCTACTACTAACTAGTAGTAGCGACTACTAACTAGTAGTAGCGTGGATGGTACCCACACTACTACTAACGAATGTAGTAGTAGCGCGTCTGTAGCGCCGTAGTAGTAGCGCGGGCACCCGCGCGACTACTAGTCTTTTACCCCGTGCTACTACTAGGCTTTTTTCTAGTAGTATGAGGGCCTCCTACCCCTTTTATGATGTCATCCACAATTGGTTTGCAGTCACTAGCAATTACCAAGTGATCCAAAGATAGATCAGCCGCAAGTGCTAAAGCCTCACGACAAGCAATGGTCTCTAAAACTATCGGATTAATAATACCGGGTAGAACAATTGAGAGGACCCAATGGTATAGACCATGTTCATCCTTGCATACTGCCGTCGCAGCTCCAACACGCCCATCATAGGACAAACCCCCATCTATATAGATTTTAAGGTGTCCATTCGGAGGGGGTTTCCAACAGCTTCGCATTGGTATTACAAGTGCACGCCCTGCCAAAGTGGAAGTCCTGGCAATGTTGAAGCCATCCAACTCGGCGATGAAGCTCTCAACAAAGCGGTGGGTCGATATTGGGTTCGGAAGATAGGCTCATGTATTGCTTTTCGACAAGCGGTCCATCTTCACAAACTCCGAATGTGATAATGAATCGATCATGTTAAAAAGCCAGTTTTTCGCATTGGGTTCATGAGACTCTAACAATTTGATCAGTTAATTCCTGTCACCTAAAGCCCAGACACCCTCTGTAAACAAATATAAGATGTTCTAGATCACTATTTGTTTGCAGAGGGAGTACCTAGTATAAGTTGGGCTTTGAATGTGGCCCATTATCACAAATTGATGGCAATTTGTCATTTTATTTTGAATTATATATCAACTTTTGAGTAGATTCATGTTGGAACTTCTAAAAATTTAAACCAGAGGCATATGCACCAGAATTCCGGATGCACCAGAGAGTGGAGGGTTGCATTTATCTGGTTTTACAGAAAAAAGAAGTAGGCAACCCAGTTTTTTTAGGGGTAGATAACTCAGTTTTGGAGTTGATGTTTGTAATATGTACTTGGTCAATTGTTGATGTTTGTAATATGTAGCCGCTGCGGTTGAGGCAGAGGAGTGGGACGATGGCCATTGTCCAGGAGCAGGAGGAGCAGCAGGTAGAGCGGCAACGGCTCCATGGCGCGTCCAACCGATGGGACGACGGGGAGGTAGAAAAGTGCAGCTTGGTGAATTGTGATCTGTTGAATACACTGGTATTACAGCCTTGTAGCCAAGCGCATGTTACAACCACCAGAAATATTTTACAACTCTCCACCAGAAATTTGTTGGGGGATAGGGTAGTATACAGGTGTGAAAGGTTACGGGGGTAGCAAAAATGCAGCATCCCAATCGGGGCCTAAGGTAACATGGCCCGGTGATGGGTTGAATCCAACCTGAAATCCTCTCCGGACACACCTCATGGTGATTGTTCCTAAGAATAGCAGGACCAATGCTACCTTCATGTGGCTGTAGCTGCTGGTTAGGAGAGGAGGTTCAGCAGGCGGCGGCGCCTCCCGCTTTGATTCGGGCAGAGTGGAACTGAACGACCACGACAGTATCCTGTGCAGCCCGGCGGCGGCGCCATTCGCCGCGGAGAAGCCGACTGCGACCTCCTCCCGTAGGGTTCTGCGCAGGTCAACGGTTGCATTGACCTGGTACAGGGCATCGCCGATGAGGAGATCGACGGCCAGCAATTTGGTGTCATTGTGGTACTTCACGGTGGCCTCCATCACACTGGACGACGTGAGGTTCTTGCCCGGCCAGGTCGCCGTCGCGTACGCGGATGCTGCCGTGGAGTTGGCGGAGCTGACGTCGATGCCGACATGGTTGAGGAAAGCGTCGAACTCCACCGCCACGATCCGGCTCTCGCCTGTCCCGTCCGCGAAGGCCGGGAGGAGGCCGCCGCCGGCACTGCTGCTGCTGTTGCGGGGGACGTCCAGCGAAGGGAGATGGCCGAGGAAGAAGGCCATCCCGTTCGGGCTGTCCTCCTTCTCTGGGGTGATCCGGAAGGAGAAGGCGGTGGCGAAGCTAGCAATCTCGCCCATGGCGCCGTTCCATAGAGGCACTTTGCACCGGTACGACGCTCGGCTATTTTTCGTCAGCTGGAGTGCTGGTGGACTGATGAGTGCGTCGCCGGCGACGAGGATCGACGCGCCGGCAGTGAGGTCGGAGAAGTCGAGGCTGAAGGAGAGCGAGAAGGCCCAGCGTGGCGCTTGGTAGAGGCATAGCAACGACACAAGGACTACTGTGGTGTTCGGACGGGGAGAGGCCATGGCTTGGCCGTGGTGCTTCGGAAGGAGTTATAGGAACCTTGAGGAGGAGCATCGTCTATATCTATATTTATATCAATATAAAAAAATCCAAAGAGATAGATCCAATTAATCTCGGTCATCAAATCATGTTAATTCAACGACTTAGATTGCTTCAATGGTGAACTCTTTACATGTTAAGCGTGTAATTGATAGCAACTAAATATCAACATTTATATTAATCTCATAATTAATACGTAATTAATATCCTACCTAATATCAACGTGCAGTCAATTTTCTCCCTAATATCAGTGTGGTGGTCGGACGACGGCGAGAGGCCATGGCTTGGCCGTGGTGCTTCGGAAGGAGCTATAGGAACCTTGAGCAGGAGCATCATATAAAACAAAATAGGGAAGGGGATCTAGCCTGGAGGGTAGTTAGTTGTCAAGGTCAAATTTAGAGTATCTCTAGCCGCGTCCCCAGCAATACCCCCAGGCGATTTTTTGGCCGCAGACGCCAAAAAATCGGCCCAGTCGCGCCCCCAAGGGCTCAGTTTTCGCCGGCTCGGGCCGAAATTGGCGCCGGCAGACCCAACCCGAACCGGGCGCGCTGGGGACGCTCGGGGGCGCTGGGCGAATCGTTTTTGGCACGAAGAGCCGCGGGCCCTCCTTGCCAGCGACTCGACTCTCTTCTCGCCGCTTCGTCGTCCTCATCACCTCGTTTCCCGTGGCGAATCAATGCTAAAGTTATGCGCACTGCCGCGCCGGTCAGCCTCCATTGATGCCTCACGTGCGGTGCAGTGAAGGCCGGGCGACGCGCGTCCCCTCGCCCGCCACGCCTCCCGCCACGTGTAACGCGCCGGCCAAGCCTACCATGCGGTGCCTCTGCCTATATAAGCCGACCACCAGCGCGTCGGAGACACATACAGATACTCCACCGCCAACGCGCCCATTTCTCCCCCCTTCCTCCTCTCGCCGTCTCCAGTTCAGAAGAATGGCCGAGCGCTTCCCATGCGACGGCGCGGCGGCGAATGGCTTCGGGCGCCGCCATCTTCACGAGGACGAGGCTCGCCTCCTTTTCGAGGCCGAGTACCCGGCCCCGCCGGACATGCGGGTGCCCGCGGCGTGGAGGATCAGCGCCGGCGGCATGCCGGTGCCACCACCACCCACCGGTGCGGCGCGGCGTACGGAGATCGCACGTATCCGCGCGTCCCTGCCGCGGGCGGCGAGGGAAGGCCCGCAGTATACCCCCGACAGTCCGCTCTGGGAGCCCTACTTCCACCGCCGCCACGACAAGCAGCTCGAGGCGACGAACGACGTCGTGCCCTCTGGCAGACTCAACTCCGAGGGCCGGCGCCGGTGGTGGGGCGTGCCCGGCCGCACGTTGGAGGCCGTCCTCAAGTACATCGAGGGCGGCAACACGCCGCGCCTCGAGTACCCCGCTCCCCCGTCCTTCTCACGCCGCCGTGGGAGCTCCTTGACGCCGAGGCGCATGGAGCAGCCCGGGGCGTCCTCCTCCTCGTCCGGCCGCTCGTCGGGCTCCCCCTGCCTCCGGCCCGTCAAGCCGGAGCTCCAGGACATGCCTGTCAGCGCGCGCACCCGCAGCTCTGGCGTCCGCATCAGCGAGTCCACCCCCCTCCGGCCGCTTTGTCCTCGTCGAGCCCAAGCCGGAGCCTGGCCTCCCCGCGGAGTACGACTACCTCCGCGACGAGATGGTCCGGCAGCGCCGGGCCCTGGAGGAGATAGAAGCCCGCAAGCGTGGGCGCGAGGACGAGCACGGCGTCGTGATCCTCGACAGCGACGACGACGAGGACGCCCCGGACCGTGCAACCCGCCGCGCCAACCGGGGGAGGAATGCAGCAGGGACGGCGGCGGCGGAGGCGGCGACGCCGCCGCCGCCACCGACGACAACGACGACGGCGGCGACTACACGCGGTTCTACAGCCTCCTCGGCATGTAGAACTGCAAGGGCGGGCGGCGGGGAGCGGCGAGGTAGAAGGTGAGGAGCGGCGATGGAGACGGCGAGGGACAGCCCCTAGTAGTTTTTTCTTTTATTTTTTGTAAAATATGTTTAAATTTGAACGAACTCGCCGATGTTTGTGTTAAATTTGAGTCGTGTTTGCGCCGTATTCAACTTTTTAAAAAAAACATGGGCGCCGTATGTTCCTCCAAAGATCACTCTGTAGGATAGCATCTTGCTTATACATAAAAGCCTTGGAACACATTAAGACAGTAGTCATCCTTCCATACAGTTTCCGAGAGTATTGCATCTCCAACGGAGTGGGTTAGTAAAGTTACTCTCCTCAGTTAACCACTGGCTTGTTTTCCCAGGTCCTACTTCACGGGATATCCGATCACATAGGTTGGGTTACCACCATGGTAACTCATGTGGGTCTCATACCCATCTCCCTCGATGCACTATCTATCACTACACGTGATAGCCCTTTCGTAAAGGGATCTGCCAGATTCTTAGCCGTATGGACATAGTCCAACGCTATTACTCGGAGTTTCTTAATTTTCGACAGCTTTTAATCTCATTCTTATATGTTTGTTGGACTTCATGTTGTCCTTTGAACTCTTCACCTTGGTGATGACAGTCTGATTATCACAGTTCATAAGGATAGCCGGAACCGGTTTATCAACCAGTGGCAGGTCCATCAAAAGATCTCAAAGCCATCCTGCTTCAACACCAGAAGTGTCTAATGCTGTTAATTCTACTTCCATTGTCGATCTCGTTAAGATCATTTGCTTGCAAGACTTCCAGGAAACAGCGCCACCTCCAAGAGTAAACATATACCCTGTTGTGGCCTTCATCTCATCAGCATCAGAGATCCAATTCGCTGTTGGGTAACGTAGTAATTTCAAAAAAATTCCTACGATCACGCAAGACCATGGTGATGGCATAGCAACGAGAGGGGAGAGTGTCCGTCCACGCACTCGTGAGACCGAAAGCGAAGCGTTATAACAACGCTGTTGATGTAGTCATACGCCTTCACGATCCGACCGATCCAAGCACCGAACGTCGGCACCTCCGAGTTCTGCACACGCTCAGCTCGATGACGATCCCGGACTCGATCCAGCAAAGTGTCGGGATGAGTTCCACAAGACGACGGCGTGGTAGCGATGTTGATGCTCCACCGACGCAGGGCTTCGCCTAAGCTCCGCGACGATATGACTTCTCCGGCGCAGGCTTCGCCTAAGCTCTCTGACGATATGACCAAGTGGAATATGGTGGAGGGGGCACCGCACACGCTAAGGAACGATCCGTAGATCAACTTGTGTGTCATGGGGTGCCCCTGCCCCAGATATAAAGGAGGGAGGGAGGAGGAGGCCGGCCCTAGGAGGAGGGCGCGCAAGGGGAGTCCTACTCCCACCGGGAGTAGGACTCCTTCTTTCCTAGTCCAACTAGGAGAAGGGGAAAGGGGGAAGTGGAGAAGGAAGGGAGAGGTGGCTGCGCCCAAACCCCTTGTCCAATTCGGACTGGGCTTGGGAGGGCGCACGCCACCTCCCGGCTCCTTCCCACTAAGGCCCATTAAGGCCCAATACTCTTCCCCGTATTCCCGTAACTCCCGGTACTCAAAAATACCGAATCACTCGAACCTTTCCGAACTCCGAATATAGTCGTCCAATATATCGATCTTTACGTCTCGACCATTTCGAGACTCCTCGTCATGTCCCCGATCTCATCCGGGACTCGAACTCCTTCGGTACATCAAAACTCATAAACTCATAATATAACATCATCGAAACCTTAGCGTGCGGACCCTACGGGTTCGAGAACTATGTAGACATGACCTAGAACTATTCTCGGTCAATAACCAATAGCGGAACCTGGATGCCCATATTGGTTCCTACATATTCTACGAAGATCTTTATCGGTCAAACCGCATAACAACATACTTTGTTCCCTTTGTCATCGGTATGTTACTTGCCCGAGATTCGATCGTCGGTATCCAATACCTAGTTCAATCTCGTTACCGCAAGTCTCTTTACTCGTTCCGTAATACATCATCTCGTAACTAACTCATTAGTTACAATGCTTGCAAGGCTTAGGTGATGAGTATTACCGAGAAGGCCCAGAGATACCTCTCCGACAATCGGAGTGACAAAACCTAATCTCGAAATACGCCAACCCAACATGTACCTTTGGAGACACCTGTAGTACTCCTTTATAATCACCCAGTTACGTTGTGACGTTTGGTAGCACCAAAGTGTTCCTCCGTAAACGGAGTTGCATAATCTCATAGTTACAGGAACATGTATAAGTCATGAAGAAAGCAATAGCAACATACTAAACGATCATGTGCTAGGCTAACGGAATGGGTCATGTCAATCACATCATTCTCCTAATGATGTGATCCCGTTAATCAAATGACAACTCATGTCTATGGCTAGGAAACTTAACCATCTTTGATTCAACGAGCTAGTCAAGTAGAGGCATACTAGTGACACTATGTTTGTCTATGTATTCACACATGTATTATGTTTCCGGTTAATACAATTCTAGCATGAATAATAATCATTTATCATGAAATAAGGAAATAAATAATAACTTTATTATTGCCTCTAGGGCATATTTCCTTCAGTCTCCCACTTGCACTAGAGTCAATAATCTAGTTCACATCATCATGTGATTCAACACTAATATTCACATCTATGTGATTAACACCCATAGTTCACATCATCATGTGACCAACACCCAAAGGGTTTACTAGAGTCAATAATCTAGTTCACATCGCTATGTGATTAACACCCAAAGAGTACTAAGGTATGATCATGTTTTGCTCGTGAGAGAAGCTTAGTTAACGGGTCTGTCACATTTAGAGCCGTATGTATTTTGCAAATATTCTATGTCTACAATGCTCTGCACGGAGCTACTCTAGCTAATTGCTCCCACTTTCAATATGTATCCAGATTGAGACTTAGAGTCATCTGGATCAGTGTAAAAAGCTTGCATCGATGTAACTCTTTACGACGGGCTCTTTTATCACCTCCATAATCGAGAAATATTTCCTTAGTCCTCACTAAGGATGTTCTTGACCAATGTCTAATGATCTACTCCTAGATCACTATTGTACTCCCTTGCCAAATTCAGAGCAAGGTATACAATAGGTCTGGTACATAGCATAGCATACTTTATAGAACCTATGATTGAGGCATAGGGAATGACTTTCATTCTCTTTTCTATTTTCTGCCGTGGTCGGGATTTGAGTCTTACTCAATTTCACACCTTTGCAACACAGGCAAGAACTTTTCTTTGACTGTTCCATTTTGAACTACTTCAAAATCTTGACAAGGTATGTACTTATTGAAAAACTTATCAAGTGTCTTGATCTATCTCTATAGATCTTGATGCTCAATATGCAAGCAGCTTCACCGAGGTCTTTCTTTGAAAAACTCCTTTCAAATACTCCTTTATGCTTTGCGAATAATTCTACATTATTTCCGATCAACAATATGTCATTCACATATACTTATCAGAAATGCTGTAGTGCTCCCACTCACTTTCTTGTAAATACAGGCTTCTCCAAAAGTCTGTATAAAACCATATGCTTTGATCACACTATCAAAGCGTTTATTCCAACTCCGAGATGCTTGCACCAGTCCATAGATGGATCGCTGGAGCTTGCACATTTTGTTAGCTCCTTTAGGATTGACAAAACCTTCTGGTTGCATCATATACAACTCTTCTTTAATAAATCCATTAAAGAATGTAGTTTTGACATCCATTTGCCAGATTTCATAAAATGTGGCGATTGCTAACATGATTCGGACAGACATAAGCATCGCTACAGTTGAGTAAATCTCATTGTAGTCAACATCTTGAACTTGTCGAAAACCTTTCTGCGACAAGTCGAGCTTTGTAGATAGTAATACTACTATCAGCATCTGTCTTCCTCTTGAAGATCCATTTATATAATATGGCTTGCCGATCATCGGGCAACTCCATCAAAGTCCACACTTTGTTCTCATATATGGATCCCATCTCAGATTTCATGGTCTCAAACCATTTCGTGGAATCTGGGCTCATCATCGCTTCCTCATAGTTCGTAGGTTCATCATGGTCTAGTAACATGACTTCCAGAACATGATTACCGTACCACTCAGTGCGGATCTTACTCTGAAGACCTACGAGGTTTGGTAGCAACTTGATCTGAAGTTTCATGATCATCATCATTAACTTCCTTACTAATTGGTGTAGGAATCACCGGAACTGATTTCTGTGATGAACTACTTTCCAATAAGGGAGAAGGTACAATTACCTCATCAAGTTCTACTTTCCTCCCACTTACTTCTTTCGAGAGAAACTTCTTCTCTAGAAAGGATCCATCTAGCAACGAATAACTTGCCTTCGGATCTGTGATAGAAGGTGTACCCAATAGTTACCTTTGGGTATTCTATGAAGACGCACTTCTCCGATTTGGGTTCGAGCTTATCAGTGAAAACTTTTCACATAAGCATCACAACTCCAAACTTTAAGAAACGACAGCTTAGGTTTCTTGTTAAACCATAGTTCACACGGTGTCATCTCAACGGATTTAGATGGTGCCCTATTAAACGTGAATGCAGCTGTCTCTAATGCATAACCCCAAAACGATATTGGTAAATCGGTAAGAGACATCATTGATCGCACCATATCAAAATAAAGTACGGTTATGACGTTCGGACACACCATTACGTTATGGTGTTCCATGTGGCGTGAGCTGTGAAACTATTCCACATTGTTTTATATGAAGGCCAAACTCAGAACTCAAATATTCTCCTCCACGATCAGATCGTAGAAACTTTATTTTCTTATTACGATGATTCTCCACTTGACTCTGAAATTATTTGAACTTTTCAAATGTTTCAGACTTGTGCTTCATTAAGTAGATATACTCATATCTGCTCAAATCATCTTGTGAAGGTCAGAAAATAACGATACTTGCCGTGAGCTTTAACACTCATCGGACCGCATACATCAGTATGTATTATTTCCAATAAGTCATTTGCTCGCTCCATTGTTCCGGAGAACGGAGTCTTTAGTCATCTTGCCCATAAGGCATGGTTCGCAAGCATCAAGTGATTCATAATCAAGTGATTCCAAAATCCCATCAGCATGGAGTTTCTTCATGCGCTTTACACCAATATAACCTAAACGGCAGTGCCACAAATAAGTTGCACTATCATTATTAACTTTGCATCTTTTGGCATCAATATTATGAATATGTGTATTACTACGATCGAGATCCAACAAACTATTTTTATTGGGTGTATGACCATTGTAGGTTTTATTCATTTAAACAGAACAACAATTATTCTTTGACTTTAAATGAATAACCGTTTTGAAAACTATTTTCATTGGGTGTATGACCATCGAAGGTTTTATTCATTTAAACAGAACAACAATTATTCTTTTTAAATGAATAACCGTTTTGCAATAAACATGATCAAATCATTTTCATGCTCAACGCAAACACCAAATAACATTTATTTAGGTTTAACACTAATCCCGAAAGTATAGGGAGTGTGCGATGATGATCATATCAATCTTGGAACTACTTCCAACACTCATCGTCACTTCCCTTCAACTAGTCTCTGCTTATTCTAGAACTCCGTTTGAGTTACTAATCTTAGCAACCTAACAAGTATCAAATACTCAGGGCTACTATAAACACTAGTAATGCACACATCAATAATCTGTGTATCAAATATACTCTTGTTCACTTTGTCATCCTTCTTATCCACCAAATATTCAGGGCATTTCGCTTCCAAAGGACCATTTCCTTTGCAGTGTAAACACTCGGTTTCAGGCTATGGTCCAGCTTTGGGCTTCTTCAAAGAGTGACAACTTACTTGTCTTTCTACTTGAAGTTCCCTTTCTTTCCCTTTGCCCTTTTCTTGAAACTAGTGGTCTTGTCAATCATCAACACTTGATGCTCTTTCTTGATTTCTACCTTCGTCGATTTTCAACATCACGAAGAGCTCGGGAATCTTTGTCGTCATCCCTTGCATACTATAGTTCATCACGAAGTTCTAGTAACTTAGTGATGGTGACTAGAGAATTCTGTCAATCGCTATCTTATCTGGAAGATTAACTCCCACTTGATTCAAGCGATTGAAGTACCGACAATCTGAGCACATGCTCACTAGTTTGAGCGATTCTCGTCCATCTTTTAGCTATAGAACTTGTTGGAGACTTCATATCTCTCAACTCGGGTATTTTCTTGAAATATTAACTTCAACTCCTGGAACATCTCATATGGTCCATGACGTTCAAAACGTCTTTGAAGTCCCGATTCTAAGCCGTTAAGCATGGTGCACTAAACTATCAAGTAGTCATCATATTGAGCTAGCCAAACGTTCATAACGTATGCATCTGCTCCTGCAATAGGTCTGTCACCTAGCGGTGCATTAAGGACATAATTCTTCTGTGCAGCAATGAGGATAAACCTCAGATCACGGATCCAATCCGCATCATTGCTACTAACATTTTTCAATACAATTTTCTCTAGGAACACATATAAAAACACGGGGAAGCAACAACGCGAGCCATTGATCTACAACATAATTTGCAAAATACTACCAGGACTAAGTTCATGATAAATTAAAGTTCAATTAATCATATTACTTTAGAACTCCCACTTAGATAGACATCTCTCTAGTTATCTAAGTGATTACGTGATCCAAATCAACTAAACCATGTCCGATCATCACGTGAGATGGAGTAGTTTCAATGGTGAACATCACTATGTTGATCATATCTACTATATGATTCACGTTCGACCTTCGGTCTCCGTGTTCCGAGGCCATATCTGTTATATGCTAGGCTCGTCAAGTTTAACCTGAGTATTCGCGTGCAACTGTTTTGCACCCGTTGTATTTGAACGTAGAGCCTATCACACCCGATCATCACGTGGTGTCTCAAAGACGAAGAACTTTCGCAGCGGTGCATACTCGGGAGAACACTTCTTGATAATTTTAGTGAGAGATCATCTTATAATGCTACCGTCAATCAAAGCAAGATAAGATGCATAAAGGATAAACATCACATGCAATCAATATAAGTGATATGATATGGTCATCATCATCTTGTGCTTGTGATCTCCATCGCCAAGCACCGTCATGATCACCATCGTCACCGGTAGCGACACCTTGATCTCCATCGTAGCATCGTTGTCGTCTCGCCAACTATTGCTTCTACGACTATCGCTACTGCTTAGTGATAAAGTAAAGCAATTACATGGCGTTGCATTTCATACAATAAAGCGACAACCATATGGCTCCTGCCATTGCCGATAACTCGGTTACAAAACATGATCATCTCATACAATAAAATATAGCATCACGTCTTGACCACATCACATCACAACATGCCCTGCAAAAACAAGTTAGACGTCCTCTACTTTGTTGTTGCAAGTTTTACGTGGCTGCTTCGGGCTGAGCAAGAACCGTTCTTACCTACGCATCAAAACCACAACGATATTTCACAAATAGACTCCGTTTAACCTTCTCAAGGACCGGCGTAGCCACACTCGATTCAACTAAAGTGAGAGAGACAGACACCCGCCGGTCACCTTTAAGCAACGAGTGCTCGGGCGGTGAAACCAGTCTCGCGTAAGCGTCTGCGTAATGTCGGTCCGGGCCGCTTCATCTCACAATACCGCTGAACCAAAGTATGACATGCTGGTAGGCAGTATGACTTGTATCGTCCACAACTCACTTGTGTTCTACTCGTGCACATGACATCAACGCATAAAACCAGGCTCGATACCATCATTGGGTAACGTAGTAATTTCAAAAATTTCCTACGATCACGCAAGACCATGGTGATGGCATAGCAACGAGAGGGAGAGTGTCCGTCCACGCACTGTGTGACCGAAAGCGGGCGTTATAACAACGCTGTTGATGTAGTCGTGCCTTCACGATCCGACCGATCCAAGCACCGAACGTCGGCACCTCCGAGTTCTGCACACGCTCAGCTCGATGGCGATCCCGGACTCGATCCAGCAAAGTGTCGGGATGAGTTCCACAAGACGACGGCGGCGTGGTGGCGATGTTGATGCTCCACCGACGCAGGGCTTCGCCTAAGCTCATGACGATATGACTTCTCCGCGCAGGCTTCGCCTAAGCTCTCGACGATATGACCAAGTGGAATATGGTGGAGGGGGCACCGACACGGCTAAGGAACGATCCGTAGATCAACTTGTGTGTCATGGGGTGCCCCCTGCCCCAGATATAAAGGAGGGAGGGAGGAGGAGGCCGGCCCTAGGAGGAGGCGCGCCAGGGGAGTCCTACTCCCACCGGGAGTAGGACTCCTTCTTCCTAGTCCAACTAGGAGAAGGGGAAAGGGGGAGTGGAGAAGGAAGGAGAGGTGGGCTGCGCCCAAACCCCTTGTCCAATTCGGACTGGGCTTGGGAGGGCGCACGCCACCTCCCTGCTCCTTCCCACTAAGGCCCATTAAGGCCCAATACTCTTCCCCGTATTCCCGTAACTCCCGGTACTCAAAAATACCGAATCACTTGGAACCTTTCCGAACTCCGAATATAGTCGTCCAATATATCGATCTTTACGTCTCGACCATTTCGAGACTCCTCGTCATGTCCCCGATCTCATCCGGGACTCCGAACTCCTTCGGTACATCAAAACTCATAAACTCATAATATAACCATCATCGAAACCTTAAGCGTGCGGACCCTACGGGTTCGAGAACTATGTAGACATGACCTAGAACTATTCTCGGTCAATAACCAATAGCGGAACCTGGATGCCCATATTGGTTCCTACATATTCTACTGAAGATCTTTATCGGTCAAACCGCATAACAACATACTTTGTTCCTTTGTCATCGGTATGTTACTTGCCCGAGATTCGATCGTCGGTATCCAATACCTAGTTCAATCTCACATCGGCAAGTCTCTTTACTCGTTCCGTAATACATCATCTCGTAACTAACTCATTAGTTACAATGCTTGCAAGGCTTAGGTGATGAGTATTACCGAGAAGGCCCAGAGATACCTCTCCGACAATCGGAGTGACAAAACCTAATCTCAAATACGCCAACCCAACATGTACCTTTGGAGACACCTGTAGTACTCCTTTATAATCACCCGATTCGTTGTGGACGCTTGGTAGCACCAAAGTGTTCCTCCGTAAACGGAGTTGCATAATCTCATAGTTACAGGAACATGTATAAGTCATGAAGAAAGCAATAGCAACATACTAAACGATCATGTGCTAGGCTAACGGAATGGGTCATGTCAATCACATCATTCTCCTAATGATGTGATCCCGTTAATCAAATGACAACTCATGTCTATGGCTAGGAAACTTAACCATCTTTGATTCAACGAGCTAGTCAAGTAGAGGCATACTAGTGACACTATGTTTGTCTATGTATTCACACATGTATTATGTTTCCGGTTAATACAATTCTAGCATGAATAATAATCATTTATCATGAAATAAGGAAATAAATAATAACTTTATTATTGCCTCTAGGGCATATTTCCTTCATTCGCATCACTATACCCTTCAAGTACCGACGGGTCTCCGGTATAGTGAAGTCCATAATTCATAGTACATTTCAGATAGCGCATAACTCTTTCAACAGCATGCCAATGTACATCACCCGGTTTGGAAACAAATCGGCTCAGTTTGCTCACAGCAAACGCGATGTCGAACCTCGTTAAGCTCGCGCTAGGTACATCGATGAACCAATGATTTGAGAATATCTCAATTGATCTTTAGCCATGCCTTTGGACTTTCGAATCAACACGCTAGGATCATATGGTGTTTGAGATGGTGTGCAGTCCGAATATCCAAAACGACTCAACACCTTCTCAACATAATGGGATTGCAGAAGTGTGATCCCACCCTCATTATCTCTCAGTAGCTTGATGTTCAAGATAACATCAGCCACACCAAGATCCTTCATCTCAAAGTTCTGAGACAGAAACGACTTAACCTCCTCAATGACTTTGAGGTTGGTTCCAATATCGATATGTCATCAACATACAAGCACAGATAACTCCTTCGCCCCCACCATCGCGATAGTATACACATTTGTCAGCTTCATTAACAACGGCCAACAGATGTCGAGTTGTATTAAACTTATCATGCCATTGCTTAGGTGCTTCCTTCAGCCATATAAAGATTTCAGCAACCTACACACCTTTCTTTCCCGACCATCTATCACAAAGCCATCTGGCTGTTGCATGTAGATTTCCTCATTTAGCTCTCCATTTAGAAAAGCCGTCTTGACATCCATTTGATGGACGAGAAGACCATGTGAGGCCGCCAATGAGAGTAATACTCGAATGGTGGTCAGTCTAGCCACAGTGAATAAGTATCAAGAAATCTTCCTCTTCTTTCGGTCATAGCCCTTGGCTACAAGCCTAGCCTTGTACTTTTCAATCGCACCATCGGGCCTAAGCTTTTCTTGAACACCCACTTACATCCCAATGGTTTGCAACCATAGGGACGCCAATGATCTCCCATGTCCTGTTAGCCATGATGGAATCCATCTCGCCATGTCCGCATCCTTCTAGTAGTCAGCTTCTGGAGAGGCATACGCTTCTGAAATAGAAGTGGGAGTATCATCCACGAGGTACACGAAGAAATCATCACCAAAGGTCTTTGCAGTCCTTTGTCTCTTGCCCCTACCAAGGGTTTCCTCGTCATCCTCCTCAGGATTTTCATCATGTGTTCGTTCATAATATTCCATAGGAATGGCAGGCTCAGGAGTCTCCTCAGATTCCTGTCTAGAAGTGCTTTGCATATCTCTCATGGGAAAAATATCCTCAAAGAATGTAGCATCCTTAGACTCGACAATTGTACCGACCTTCTGGTCAGGTACCTCAGATTTCACTACTAGAAAACTATAGCCAACGCTGTTCTTAGCGTATCCCAAATTAACGCAGTCCACAGTCTTGGGTCCAAGCTTACGCTTTTTGGGGATCGGCACATTGACTTTCGCCAAACAGCCCCAAGTACGCAAGTACGAGAGTGTTGTCCTTCTCTTTGCCCATTTCTCATAGGGAATGATCTCATTATCCTTTGTCGGAACTTTATTCAGGACATGACATGCCGTCAATATAGCCTCCCCCCACCATGCCTTGGATAAACCCGATATATCTAACATGGCGTTAACCAGATCAGTTAGAGTACGGTTTTTCCGCTCGGCAACCCCGTTTGACTGGGGAGAATAGGGAGGCGTCCTCTCATGAATAATGCTGTGTTCCGCACAGAAGGAATCAAACTCACTCGAGAAATACTCTCCACCGCGATCTGACCGGATTCGTTTAATTTTCTTTTCAAGTTGATTCTCAACTTCTGCCTTATAGATTTTAAAGTAGTGTAGAACCTCATCTTTAGTATTTAACAGATATACAGAGCAATATCTAGTGGAATCATCTATCAATGTCATGAAGTATTTCTTTCCGCCTTTAGTCAACACACCATTCATCTCACAAAGATCAGAATGTATGAGTTCTAATGGTGCCAAGTGTCTCTCCTCCGCGGCCTTGTGAGGCTTGCGAGGTTGCTTAGCTTGCACACATGATAGGCACTTAGAACCTTTGGCTAAAGTGAAACTCGGGATTAAATCCAATTTGGCTAGCAGCGTCATAACACGAAACTAATGTGACAAAGACGTGAATGCCAAACTTCAGATTCATTAACATTCAATGAATATGGTTCACGACTTTATTACAAAAATCTGCGAGGGAAAGGCGGAACATCCCTCCGCTCTCATAACCTTTTCCAACAAAGAGTCCATATTTCGTAACAACTAATTTATTAGACTCGAAAACCAACTTAAACCCTTCTCTACATAGAAGGGAGCCACTAACGAGGTTCTTCTTGATGGCGGGGACATGCTGCACGTTCTTCAGCTGCACGATCCTTCCCGAAGTAAACTTTAGATTGACCGTGTCAACACCATGAACAGAAGCACTCGCGCCATTCCCCATCAATACGGACCCGTGACCTGTGACCAGGTAAGAAGTGAACAATGAAATGTCAGCACACACATGAACACTTGCACCTGTGTCCACCCACCAATCGGTGGGCTGAAACACTGAAAAAACAGTAAATAGATTACCGTACCCAGATGCACCATTCTCATTGTTGCACACAATCATGTTGACAGACTTGGAGTCCTGTCCTGACTTCTTATACTTGTTTGGGCACTTGTTGGCACAATGTTCAACCGAACCACAAGTAAAGCGGCCCTCATCCTTCTTGTTCTTCTTGAAGGTCTTCTTACCCTTCTTCTTAAAGTCAGTATTGTATTGGACACCGTTCTTTCCCTTGGGCTTGTGGGAGTTGAAGTTCTTCTGGTTCACCATGTTGGCGATGAAGTTCCTTGACCCCTTTTCGTCTTGAGTCCTTTGCCCTTGAATTCTGCTCGACACTCGGATGGCCAATGACATCCTCCACAGAGAATTCACACCTCGATGTTTCAGAGTGGTGGCAAAGTTCCTCCAGAATTGGGGAGCTTAGCGATTATGCAGCCCGCGACAAACTTGCCCGTAACTCGCACTTCGAAGCTCAAGCTCCTTAACAATGCATATTATCTCATGATCCTGCTCCAATGCAGGGGCGGTTCTCAACCATCTTGTAATCGTGGAACTGCTCTATAATATACATCTCGCTCCTGCATCGGGCGGCCCCGAACTTAGATTCGAGCGCCCCACAAGTCCTTGCGACATGCACATGTAAATATCGTCGACCAGTTTATCTCCGATCACGCTAAGAACTGCTCCGAGAAACACGGTGGTTGCCTCCTGAACGCCTTCTCCTGTTCAGGAGCAATCGTTCCGTGGACACACCGGTGACCCGAACACGTTCATAGCCGTGAGCCATAAAGTGGTCTTTGTCTGCCAACGCTTAAAATACGTGCCGTAAACTTATCCGGTTTCAGTGCAGCGGCAAAGCCACTTGCCGAAAAATTCCTACACATAATAGGTTTTTGGATTGTTGAGTAAATAGGCAATTTCTCGATTAAATTAATCCACGAGTAAATCACTAGCATGGCATTGACTAAGTTGATGATGTACCGACTTTGATCTAAACATGCAGAGGCCGCGGCTTTGGTGGCAGCAGCGGCGTCCTCGGCGGCCTTCTTGTCGGCTTCAGCTTTCTCGGCGGCGGCACGGTCGGCGTCGGTGGACATGGTGATGATGAAGGCGACGCGGACGTAGAGGAAGTAGACGATCGAAGCGGCGATCAGCGTGTCGCTGCCCAAAACCTATTCGCCTCACCTGTCACAGAACCGTAAGGCGTGGTTTCGAGACCTGCTCTCCCGTCGACCATGTACGCGGCGGACGGGATGGAGTCACCGGCGGCAGCAGCAGCAAAGGAACGACGGTGGGCGTGCGCGTGAGCAGATGTGATCTGTTCGTGGCGGATAGGTGTGAGCTCGGCTCGGCTCATCCCCGCGGCGCGGCGCGGCGCGGCGGGCGGCGGAGGAGGAGCGCGCGAGGGCCTCTTTTCTTCTCAAGCTCCAATAGCATGTAGAAGAGAAACCCTTATAAACCACTCCAACTCTCCTTCCACTTCCGGGGTGGGACTAAACTTCCCACCACACCTAGTGCCATATAACCCACATGGGCCCTTAGAGATTTTTCAGAAATTGCAATATGGGCCTAGAGCCCATCTCAGATTTCAACACGCCGCGACTGGGAGGCATCACGCCCCAGCGTGCCGGTTAGCGCCGGTGTGCCCCAGGGGCGATTTTTAGCCCCTACTGGGGGGCCAACGGCTGGAGATGCTCTTAGAGTGCATGATGTAGCACTCGAAAGAAACTAGAGTGGCAGCAGATTAATGGCGTTGTCAATGGAATTTGGAAGGTACAATGCCCGGACAAAATGAAGCTGATGGAAATGGAAAAGGCTCTTCCTCAAACACCGAGGCCGACGGAAAAATGTAGAAGAAGCTTTGGATGGTACAATGCCTGGAGAAAATGAAAATTATCTTATGAAGAATGAAATGGCACAGTACCTACAGGTGACATATTTCAAAGAGGATGAATACAAGCGAGCCTAATTCATCCACAACATGTGGTTATTGGAAAGATTAATGCATATATTGACTTTGTTATGTTAAATAATTGCATGTCGACTTGCCTTACTAGGTGCAAGGAGCCAAGCACGAAGCATCAACCCGAAAGTGGTCTCCGCCACCGATGGGGTCGGCTCTCATAATACCAATGCAACAATCTTCTCAGATTCACATCACATGGGTATTGGACGTGTCATCCGTGACCACGTGGGAATGGTACATGCTGCCTGCAGGTGCTATGTGGACCATATCGAAGACCCAGAAGCCAGAATTTGCTGAAGGACCATATTGAAGACACCAGAAGCCAGAACTTGCTGAAGCTATAGCTCTGCGCCATTGTCTTAATACTTATTATTCACCGAAGCTGCTGGCTTTCAATCCATTATTACGGCATCTGATTGTGCTGGTGTGATCAATAAAGTGAATAACTTGACAGCTGACAGATCTCAAATAGGTGCCATAATATATGATATTAAAAGTAAGGCTCCCATGTTTGAATCTTGTGTGTTCATTCATGTTAACCGTTCATGTAACGAGGCAGCTCATGTTCTTGTTAGGTCTGTAGAACATGATCCTGGGTCATGCTGGTTTAATGTAGTACCTGATGTAATTAGGACCGTCATTTGTACTCCCTCCGTCTTTAAAAGAGTGTTTTTCCAACTTTGTTGGAAAGTCAAACAATTTTATGTTTGACTGTATTTATACAATAATAGACCAACATTTATGACATTAAATTAGTAGCATTAGATTCATGATAAAATATATTTTCGTCATATAACTATTTGGTTTCACAAGCATTGATATATTTTTGCACAAACTTGCTCAAATTTTGAAATAGTTTAACCCTCCAACAAAGTTGAAAGTACACTCTTTAAAGAATGGCGGGAGTGCTAGACAGTTGCAGAATGAGTAAAATGCAGCTGCCCATTGTCTAAGAGCATCTCCAACAGCCAACAAATGCGCCGCGCGCTAAAAACTACTTTGCCGCGCGCCCATCGCCTGATTTGGCGCGGCGTGCAGCGCTGGCTCCAAAGAGTCAGCATAAAATGCAGCCACAAGAGCTCCAAAGAAGCAAAAAATGCAGCGCGACTCTCACACAAACAACATATGCATTCCAAAACAGAAGCAAAAAGATCAAACACAAACAAAAATAAATCAAAATAAATAGTTCAATTTCGTTATTACAACTCAAACAAACAGTTTATCGTTCAATGCAACAAATAGTGCAATAAACACAACAAATAGTTCAATAATATAATATCGAACGCACAAATCATGATGCTCTTTGTCGTCCATTCCATGCCCACCACTCCTCAATGAGATCCTTCAGAAGATCGTTATGTGCTGCGGGACGTCGAATGGCATGATAGGAGGCAACAAAACGGGCCACCCTTTCAGCCCTTCGTCGCACTCGTACGGGATGTCCCAAGAGCTCATACTGAGAGTAGTCTACAGCTTGATCACGCTCATTCTCGATGATCATGTTATACATGATCACACAAGCATGCATGATGTACCGAAGCATTTTCTGATCCCAAAATCTAGCCGGTCCTCTCACAATAGCAAATTGGGCTTGCAAAATCCCAAAAGCTCTCTCCACATCTTTTCTAGCCGCCGCCTAAGCATTGTGGAAATCAAGATTTTTCATACCTTCCGGCTTTTTCAACGGCTTCACAAAGGTTTGCCACTTTGCATAGATGCCATCCGCTAGATAATAGCCATAGTTATATGTACGACCATTTGCTACAAACTACATCGATGGCAAATCACCATTTACAATCTTACTCATCAGTGGTGACCGGTTGACAACATTGATGTCATTCAAAGATCCAGACATTCCAAAGAATGCATGCCAAATCCAAGTCTCTTGATCGGCCACCGCTTCAATGATTATAGTGGAACCCTTTTTTTGGCCGTGGAATTGCCCATGCCATGCCTTTGGACAATTCTTCCAACTCCAATGCATGAAATCTATTGAGCCAAGCATACCAGGAAAGCCGCGAGCTTTGTTCATCTCCAATAGCCTTGCGGCATCTTCAACATTGGGAGATCTCAAATACTCCTGGGCAAACACTTGCACAATTCTGACTGCGAAGCGCTTGACACACATGATGGCTTGGCTCTCACCCATAGCGAAGTGATCATCAACTAAATCATTCGGGATACCGTATGCCAACATACGCAAAGCGGCTATCACCTTCTGAAAGGTGTTATGCCCGAGCTCTCCGGCGGCATTCCTCCTTTGCTGAAAAAACCGGTCATGGCTCGCTAGTTTCTCTGCAATGCGCCTGAACAACTCGGTGCTCATCCTAAACCGGCGACGAAAGTACGACTCCGGGTATGTGGGATTCTCCATGAAATAGTGCCTCATCAATCTGTTATGAGCATCAACCCTATCCCTCCAAATTTTCCGCCGACCTATAACCGAACCACCGTGCTTTGTTTTTTATTGATGTGCATAGCTAGAATGATTGCAATCCTCCTCCTCTTTCCATACCGAATTCTTCTTCGGAAGAATCATACGAAGAACTCATCTACAATGCTCAATACTATGCTATAAATAAACTACAATCAACATGCACCAAATTCATGAAGTTTTGAGCAATACATACCTTGCAGGCGTTTTATCGAACACCTTTCGGGCGCCGAGCGGCAGCGAGCGCCCGGGCGCTGTTCGTCGGAGGACGGACGCACGTGAGGGGCAGCGGTGACTAGAGGGGGGCGGAGGAAGCCGCTGCGGCGCGGGGATAGGCCGGGGAAGCGCCGGATGGCGCGGGTGGCGGCGGCGCCGCGGCTGGAGGAGGGTGAGTTGCGAGCGAGCGCACGAGAGTGCAGCGCGCGGGAGCGGGCTCAGCAAATAAGCGGCGCGTGATGGAGTTTCGGCCCGCGCGCTAAACTAGATATGCCGCGCGCGCGATTTTTACGCGCCCGCTGGAACCAGTATACCGGTTGCGCGCGCTAAAATGGGCAATTTTACGGCGCGGCGCTAGTTTGGCGCGACTGTTGAAGATGCTCTAAAAAAAGTGGCATTTGGTGCAGAAACATGGGCCTTAGGCTAGCCATAGTGGGAGTAACTTAGCTAGTAACATAACACATCCCAAGATAAATGTGCTTATGTGGCAAAGAGTTAATGAAGAGAGAGGTGTTTGTGGTAACATAGTATGTTACTGTAACATAACACACCCCAATGCAAAATGTGTCTACAACCTAATAAATAAATGCTTGCATGACACTAAACTTATGTTACTACCCACTATGAAGATAGTAACAAAGACTAGTAACATATGCATGTTACTACTCTAAGTTACTTCCCACTATGACTAGCCTTATCTTTTCCTCAAGTGCCGCTACATCCCGAGGCTTTGGAGCTTGGTCATTGAGAAATTCAACATTGATGATATGGACGCATCCTCCATTTGGTAGACTTCGTTGAAGCTTGGTGGGCGAGATGGTGGCCCCACTTGTCATTGACAGGGGTTGAAAGAGGGTTTAATTTTAACGGGGGTTAACTAGTGGGGGTGGACACATGTCAGTAGCAAATTAGGTTAGTTAGTTAGGCTGCAGTTAATTAGGCCGAGGTTAATTAAGGGGCGGGTTAGTGCTAATGACGCCAAGTAAGCGGGTTAATTGTCCACGAACTCAAATGTAAGAAACTTCCAACAGTCTTGCTTAAACTGGCTCAACAGTCGTGTTAGTAGGTCTTTTCTGCATGAAGTGCTACATAGGAAAGGGTTCCATGCACATTTTATCCATACGATCGATCTTTCAGCTTGTCTCGGGTGGGCAAACTGCTATCTGTATAAATGGAGAAATTAGGCCGTTCTTGCGTAACAAACGAGGGATGTCTCAAGGTGATCCCATTTCACCCCTCCTCTTTGGCATTGTGGTCGATCCCCTATCCACCATGCTTTCCAAAGGCAATATGGCTGGACACCTCAAAGGGGTAGTACCCACCTCATCTATGGTGGAGTGACTCACCTCCAATATGCTGACACTACCATGCTCCTCGTCTAACCGGATTCCCGTAGCATAGCTACTATCAAAATCCTCCTTATCTGTTTTGAAGTTATGTCTAGGATGAAGATCAATTTTGACAAAGGTGAAGTATTCACTATGGGCATGGAGGTCGAGGGTAGTAGTCGGATAGCTAATTTCCTTAACTATAAGAGGGTGGAGTTTCCCATATCCTATCTTAGCCCTCCTTGTTCAGATAAATAGGTAGTCGCATCGGGTTGAGATCCTACTGTCAGTAAGAATGAATAGCATAAAACTACCATAATTCGCGTTAGGGTTCTAAAAAACTACTAGAAATTTGTTTTTGACTAATAACTACCACTTTCGACGTCTGCCATTAAAAAAACAAATGGGCGAGTGGTTAACACCTGATCAGGTTTAGGATAGCTGGGGCGTGCCCTAAAGGTGACCGTTTATTTGACCGTTAACATACATGTGGGGCCTACATGTCAGTGTCTCTTCCACATATTCAAATAAAAAATCGATCCCTCAATTAGCAATCGAGTCCCTGAAAAATAAAATAGAAAGCAATCAGGTCCCTAAAATAAAAATAAAAAGCAACCGAGTCCCCGCCGGCGAGCTCGTCGCCGAAGCCGATGTGGGCATCGGCCAGCCTTTAGCAGCGCTGTCCCTGCTGCTCTGCTGCATGTAGCGGAGCTCGAGGCCATCCCTCCTACCCTGCTGCACGCGGCGGAGCTCGAGGCCATCCTTGCTGCCCTGCTGCCGGCTACGGGCGAGGCAACCATGGAGAGCTCGCCTCGAGGAGTTGTAGATAGGGTCGGGCGCGGCGGCCGGCAGATGTGAACATGGCGAGCTCAACCTGAGTTGAAGGAGGCTAGCGGGAGGCGAGGGAGTCAGGCGAGCTCCGCTGGAGATGGGGCCAGATGGCACATGCGCCATAGGAGGTGACCTACGGGGAGGAGGGAGGACGCGTGGGGGGTGGAGCTACTCGCTGGTTGCCTCCGCGTTCATGGCGGCGGCCAGCTGTAGCCCGTTGCTGTGGCTGGCCATGAGCGGTGGCTTGTTGTGCGCCTTGTCGCGCGCCAGCCGGCCTCCCATGTGTGTCTTCCGGCGGCCCAGGAGAGAGGTAGGCTGGGTAGGGTGGTTGGCCGGTCGGGAGGTGAGACGGTCGTCGTCGGGTCGGGAAGAGAGGAGAGAAGAGAGAGACCAGGGGAGAAGAGTAGAGAAGAAAGAGAAGAGGAAGATGAAGCTTACATATGGGGCCCACATGTAAGCTAACGGTCAATCTAAACAGTTAAACACACGGTTTGTTTAGTAGCGGGCCTGACTTGTCATAAACCAGATTAATTTTGGATCACATGGTGATTTGGATTTTTTTAAACAGCCGACATTAACTTTGATAGGTCTTAGTCAAAAACAAATTTCTGATAGTTTATTGGAACCGTTACGCGAATTGTGGTAGTTTTATGCTATTTACTTTGTCAGTAAAGTTGTCAAAAGAATTGACCCTTTGCTTGGAAAGCTGGTGTCCTCTATTGCTAGGTTGACTCTTGCCAACGCCTGCTTATTAGCGATTCCTACCTTCGTGATGTGCCTTTTCATTTTGAGATATGGTGTCCATGCGCAATTCGGCAAAATTAGAGCTCGTTTCTTCTAGGAGGCGGGCACGGCGAAACACAATTACCAGATGGTTAGATGGGCCGACATAACTGTCGTTGCCGATTAGCTGATCGAACGAAGAACGCTGAGCACAAGACCGCACGCAACACACGCGAAAAAGGAAAGCCTTTTTGCCGCAGCTAACAACGCCACGTTTTTTGTCCAGCCCGTCGTGATCCGGATTGATCGCGCCATCCCACGACCTTCTTCACACAGACGTGCCACGCTGACCGGGTTTACAGAAAACCAACAAAGGGAAAAACGGGATCGCGAGGAGGGCACGTCCCAGCTACGTGCATGCTGCATGTGTCCATCACATCAGTACATGCGTACACAAGTTTAAAACAGAAAAATGACCCTAGTGGTCTGATGGAGAGCTTATTCTATCATTTCTTCCCCTAAGCTTGACGTCCACTGATGATCTCTTCGACGCCCAACCTTTGACGCATCTTAGTGAACTGAACCCTTCCAAGGGATTTCGTCAGAACATCAGCCAGCTGCTCTTGTGTCCGCACATAATCAACCTCCACTTGCCCAGTTTCCATGCTATCACGGATGAAGTGGAACTTCACATCGATGTGTTTACTTCGATCATGATGAACTGGATTTTTGGCTAGTGCAATGGCTGACTTGCTATCCACCAACAGTCTGAACTTGGTTGCTTCTTGGCCTTGCATCTCGCCTAGGAGACGGCTCAACCAGATCCCTTGTTGGGTTGCCGCTGCTGCTGCTACATACTCCGCTTCACAAGAGCTGATTGCCACAATTTTCTGCTTCTGCGAAGTCCAGCTAACCGGATTGTCTCCAAGGAAGAAGACCTGACTTGACGTGCTCTTGCGGTCGCTTATGTCACCGGCGTGGTCGCTGTCACTGTACCCGAGCAGAGCTGCAGTCCCACCACTCGTGTAACGACAGCCATAATGCCTCGTCCCTTGAATGTAGCGAAGGATTTGCTTGACTGCCGCCCAATGGTTTGAGCTCGGATTCTCCATGAACCGACTCACAATCCCCACGGAATGAGCAATGTCAGGACGAGTGTGTACAAAGTACCGAAGACTTCCAATTATGCTGCGCGCACTACTAGAAATCCCCATATTTCCGACGGTGAAATGTAATGGCCGACGGGCCGTCGGCCATTATAGTAATAGCCGACGGTAGTGTCAATGGCCGACGGTTATTGTAAACTCACAAGTATTACTAGTAATAGCCGACGGTATGCTAGATTAATCGACGGTAAAAATCCAACCCTTGGGTATCCCATTTAATGCCCGACGGTTCATTGTAATGCCCGACGGTTTATGCTACACCCTTGGGAATTACATGTAATGTCCGACGGTGATATGTAATAGCCGACGGGGAAAATAAAGCTCTCACCTATGACTAAAAATGGCCGACGGTTTTTCATACACCCACGGGGATTACATGGAATGGCCGACGGTGAAAAGAAAACTCTCACCTATGAGTGAAGATGGCCGACAGTACATGTGTGACTCTCGGTTATTTGAGAAATACCTGACGGGGGATAGCAATAGCCGACGGTCAACTTTCACTCCCACTGATATATGTTTCGGTGAACAACATCGATAAACATGTGGAATGACCGATGTTATATTGTAGATACTTTCCCTATAAGAAAATATCCAAGAAGTGGAATACTATGAACGCTTCTCGCCCAGCAGGGCATGGTAGCCGTTCTAGAAGGGCACGGTATGGAAGGTCAGCTCCTCGATCAGATAGTTCTCGGGAGTGCCGAAGACCACATCGAGGGTGATCTTTCCCTTGCATCGTGCTTTCCCTACTTGGGATGACCCCTTTAAATGTAATTGAGCTATGCTAGATGCGAGTTGTGTCGAATTGCATTTTTTCCAACGTTCCCTCGTAAATGAGGTTTAAGCTACTGCAGTCGTCCATTAGTACCTTGTGTAGTCGGTATCCGTCCATGATGGGGTCGAGGACCATGGCGGCTGGGCATCGGTTAGATCGACCACTGGCTGGTCGTGCTGCTCAAACGTGATCGGCATGTTCAACCATGCCGCCGGGGGTGCACATATCGGGGCGCGGACGAGCTCCTGTAGGACCCTCTTTCTTTGGTTTCCTGACTTATATATTTGGTAAATCATCAGAATCTCAGGTTCTTCTGAGGAATTTGTGGGATGACTGATGGTGCCTATTTGAGAGGAGAGCCTCGCCTCCCTTAGCGACTTGTTTTACAACCCAACAGGCTCGAAGGCCATGGGTTGGATTGGCGTTGAGCAAAGTAGAGTGTATAGGGCACGGTCAGTCGAGCAATCCGTCTAGGGTGGTCTAGGGTCCCGTCTTCTTTCTTTTTCGCGCCTTTGATTCGTCTGATTATACTGATTCCTGGGCTAGCTAGGCTTCTTCAATGGTGCAAAATTTTAACACCAACTCTGAAAGCTCAGAGAAGGTCTGAACTCGGCGCCGAGCGAGGGCATTCAACAATCCCTCGTCGTGACAGTTGTGGCTAAAGGCAGCCAGTATTTCCGTATGGGGCATCCAAGAAGTGGCTAGTGATTCACGAAGCTCGCAAAAAATCTAAATTAATCATTTAGAAACTTATAATGCTAACTAAATTTTATTTAAATTATCTTCATCTTTGTGTTGGTTAAATCAATTCGAGATGAAAATTTTTCTACAAGCCTTAACCAATAGCTAATAGAACTTGATTTTGATTTACTTTTCATGCATATTAATAGTATATATTGACATGATGCTAGCAAATCGGTAAATTTATTAATATTTCATTCCACTCTCCTTGGAGTTTATTAGGATTGTTATCATTCGAGCTCTGTTTTACTTTATTCCTAGGGAGTACTCCACTTGTTCATAAATGTGTGCCTCCATATTGAAATGTTTTGTACTCCCTCCGTTCCCAAATATAAGTCTTTCTAGAGATTCCACCAAGTGACTACATGCAGAGTAAAATGAGTGAATCTACATTCTAAAATATGTCTACATACATCTGTATGTTGTATTTCATTTGGAATGTCTAAAAAGACATATATTTAGGAACGGAGAGAGTAGCACACATTGGGTTGTAACTTAATACTGTATATGCATAACAATATATTATAGATGTGTACTTTGCGCACGACAGATTATATACAATTTACGTGCAAAGATTCATGCCAACTATCGATTGATTCCTTGATTTGGGTCCAACTGAAGTCAGATTGTAGCATCAACCAATCGTACAATGATCGATATGGCAATTTCGACCATGAAATTACTTTTGATGAGATATCTGAAATAGTTACTTTCGAGTAGAAATTTATTTTACCTGCAAAAGAGAGAGTAGATTTTCTTTACTGAATTTCGCAAAAAAAGATTTTCTTTACTGAATACGTATGGTATATATCTTTTCGAATTTCTTATGAAAAAATGTCAGTTACGGCAGGAGCAGGAACCATTTTCACCTCCAGCCATTATTTACCTCTTGCCACTTACTCCCTCATTTCCAGTTTATAGGGCTCAAATCTGAAATCTCCAACCAAGGCATTTTGTGAGTGGAGGAATGTATCTCATATTTTACAAAACTACTCAAATTAAACTCATGAATCAATTTGGATTAATTACAATGCATACATGCTTGGCCACTAGATGAGTAGGAACATTACATGCACTGGTGTGTTCTTTTTTAATTCTTGCATGCAAATATTTAATGCGCCTCAAAAACTAAAAATGAGATGGAGATGAGCCCTTTAAATTGAAAAAACAAAAAAGTTAAGATAAACCTTATAAACCGAAAAGGAGGAAGTACCATTTTTTTTGCGCGTGGCCCATCTTGTATCCGCCATGTGCCCACGTCCTCCCATCCCACCCCTTTCCCTCTGAAACCTCCCAGTCCCACGCCGCATCTTCTCTGCTCCCAAGTCCCAACAACTTCTTCGCCGCCGCCGCCATGCGCCAACCCCGCTGTAGCCCGTTGATCCGGCTGCGCACCTCACCCTCGTCGCTCTCCCTGGCCCAGCAACATCACCCACTCCCTGCTCTTCCTCCCGACGCGGAAGTGTCCTTTCGAGTCTCGTCTCCGTCTTCGTGGTCCTCAGATCTGGCAGCCTCCGGCCACAACGCTGCCGGATCTAACCAACCAATAGGTGCTCGACGCCGCTCCTCAGGACCGCGTCGGTCCTCTTCGTCTGCTCTCTCTCTCTCCCTCAACCTCCCACGGCATGTATCGGCCCCTTCTGAAACTCCTCATCCGAGTGGCCACCTGATGCCGCCGTGTAGAACACGCTCACTCCTGCCTTTGCCCGCCTGTACCAGGTCCGGTCGCCTCTTCCTTTGCGCAATTCCTCGAGCAGGTCATATATGTGGCGTATGTGTGTTGTTTAATGGATGGTGAGCTTATTTTCTGGTGGTTGGGGTCCAGGATTTGCTCCTGTTTTTCAAGTTGAATTTGAATACCGGGGAGATGGAGATGGTGACATGGCTGGCTTCTGTGGTGGTGAGGTTCAAGTTCTACAACGAGGTCATGGTTGTTTGCATGTCTGTTTAGGTCTATTTTTTGTGTGTATGGTTGAAAAACAAAGCCATGCCTATTAGTTTGGAAAATAAAGTCAAGCTTATGTGTTAAAAATAGTTTGATTAACTAGCAAGTGGCCATTTTGCAACGGTGAGATGAGCTAGCTAGCTTGTGTTGATGCATGTATGTTTGGTCAAGGCCTGCTAGCTGCAGCAGTTTGACTAGTACATAAGAGAAGAGACACTATGTCAGCATGTGCAATCAGAATCGGGATGTATACTTCACACTATTGTATAACTTAACTAGCAGTCCTCCATTCATGTAGATGTAGTACGTACATTCCTTGTTCTTTTTCCAAGTTTTTTCATCTCGCTTTTACTTTTCTTTTCAGTATTTTGTATTTCTGTAACATTTAGCTCATGTTCCTAAGGCTGATACATCCACTGACATGTCAACATCATGTCCTGTGTGTTCTTTCTCCAAGATGTAGTGCAGGGGTTCTTATTTGATGTTCTTATATACCCTATGTTATCATGCAGGTGGCCGTTGGGCCTATCTGAAGAGCAACAATGTAACGCTTTTGAGCTTAGGTACAAGAAGTCGTATTTGAAAGGGGACGAGATGATGTTCATCAAAATGAAACTGAAAAGGTTGGTCTATCATCTCTTAGTTATACATCACATTTAGTTATGCGCCAATTTATTTCTAGACAACATGAGCATGGAGAAACATATATGTGAAAGGCTGGTCTATCTGAGGAGCAACAATGTAACGCTTTTGAGCCAGCGTACAATGGCTTTCAAGACGCATGCTACAGATAACTTGCTTCGAGTCCTGCTCTTTTTATTTGAGGTGTTTTCTTAGCTTACCACATTGCCTAGGTGGTACTATTGTAGTATATATAATGTATGCACCTGCTTGTGCCCTATTTTCCTAGATGTGGCTCATAACTTAGAAATCTATCTTTTGGCTGTTTTCTTTACACTAAATCCATCTTAATTAAGGTGCCAGGGGAAATTTTTTGTTGAATTCATATAGGCAAATATGTTACTATAATCAATTACAATAAAATCATTTGCACAGAGAAAATTTCAACATTAGACAATATGATTTGGCATGTTTGACCCTCTGCCAGGCATCCTCCTTTCTAGCTTTTATTTTTCCCTGTAATGGCTTTGCCTCTTTTGGTCCTGAATTTTTGAGACCATGATGCTTTTGAGAATGTATGGAAAGCTTGGTTTCATTATAGCAATGGAACCGGGGTCTAAAAAAGTGGACATTGTTGAGAAGAATTGGAAGTACATACAGAAATACTGGTAGCTTTAACCATGGAGAATGATTTTGACCTCTCATACGAAACATAAGAAGTGGCTTAATTTAATTATGTATGTGTAGTATAATCTAAACTACTGTTGGTGGAGATTTAGTGTGAGCTGCTGCTATTTAATTTGTTTTGAATGAACAAACAAATTATATATTTCTTTACATGGCATTCTTAACCAGTTTATCGTATGCCCAAACTGCCCAGTAGTGGTTTGCTAGTCTACTACTGCAAAATATAAACGTTGGTATATACTTCAGTGGGGTTGTAGATGTCCATTGTACTTGGTTAATATTTTTTTTTCTAATCGCAACAAGCCAATGAACCGATTATCGACGCTGCATTGTATCTTTCAGATAAGGATTTTTCTACCTGTATCACATGTCCATCTTGGTGTAACCATAGCACATGCAGGTTCTGGAGATATGATTAATACAATTAATTAGAAAAATGTCATGTTCTTTGAATTATATGAATGTTACAAGTAATTCGAAAAGCATGATGTATTATGAACCGTTGCAAACTTATTATGAAACTGAAATCAGTGTGGTTTATTGGTAGATTATTCCTTTAGTACACAGAGCAATGTGTAGTCCTCAATCTTTATTATTTGGAGTATGTGTTCGTGGTGATTCATGTTACCCTGAAAATTGCATGTGAAGGATCAAAAGGTTAATACGTACTGATACTGTTAGATAGCAGCTAACCAGTCAATTAGAACATCTAAGTTTTGCCATTGTATGCTCAATTAAATTTCAATTAGATTACATAATTTTCATCTCCCTTACAACTACTCTAATCATTTCTTAGGAGTGGGAAACAATACCGGAGGAATCGTGATCTATGGCAAGGGTGATGATGTCTATGGCGATGATTGTCATGATCTATATGGCAATGGGCGTTATGATCCATATGGTGATGAAGTTGAGTCTGATCTTTCTTTAGGATATGCAACGAAGTGAACTTATGAAGTTTTGGTCAATTTTAGCTTATGCATAATGCTTGGACCATTATATCTTAGTTACTATTTTTGTTTAGCATTTCAAACTTCCTAGATAGATCATTATGATCGATGTAATTTGGATGCGCTAAATATACTATATGTTACTTGGTCATGTGTGGTTGTGCAATTATAAGATAGTATATTTGAAGTGGAAAACAATCCTTTCGGGGTGACTAATGGCCTACCATACAACAACAGAGACTTCACTCTTAATGAATCTGTATATTGATGTTGTTTGTCAGGCTCTCAACCGTAGGAATCCCTGAAGGGGTGTATACACAGTCGGCGATCATAATAGCTTTCGGTTTCGTTCTCCTCCTGGTTATAGCAAACCCCGAAGGGTTTCATTCTTCTCTCGGTTATAAGAAACCCTGAAGGGTCAAATATACTGTCATCTATTGTGAAAGCCGACGGGAAGTAATAACGGTCAGAAAATAAATATTCTACGGGGAACCGTCAGCTATAAGCGTTGTCGAGTTTATGTGAACCGGCTAGAGACCAAAACATGCCCGACGACTCACTGTCAGCTAATTACCGTCGGAAAAGGTATTAACCAAAAGTACCGTCGGCTATAAGTGTAATGGCCGACCAAGCATAGCCGACGGGAGATTGCCGACGGTGTACTGTCGGTTATATGTAAATCCGACGGTGGATTGAAATATCCGACGGTAATTTGACCCTCGGTTATAATGAAAAATCTAGTAGTGGCGATACAGAGTTGCATCAGCGGCCTTTGCACCATCATTCTTCTTGAGTTTCAGTCTGCATTCCATGGGAGTATGACAACTGTTGCAGTCGCTCATCCCTGCCTGCTCAAGGATCTTTCCGGCATACGCTTGCTGACAAAGTGTAATCTCCCCCTTGCCTTGTACTACTTCAATGCCCAGATAATAGCTGAGGGGGCCAAGATCACTCATCTTGAAAAGATGCTGCATCTGCGTCTTAAATTCAGAGATTGCAGCCATGTTCGTTCCCGTGATGATCAAATCATCTACATAGACACCCACCAACAGATAGGATTGGGCGTCACCTCGCCGGTAGACGGCATGCTCCAGTGGGCTCCGGACAAACTTGAGGTTGGACAGCGTCTCATCTAGCTTCGAGTACCAAGCACGCGGAGCCTGCTTCAGGCCGTACAAGGCCTTTCGCAGTCAAGATACCTTCGCTCTTGGCCATCGACCACATATCCCGGCGGCTGGGCCACATACACCTCTTCACTGAGATCACCATTGAGAAAAGCTGACTTCACGTCCATGTGATGGACTTCCCATCCGTGGTGAGCAGCAAGAGCAAGCAGGAGGCGCACTGTTTCCATCCGTGCCACTGGAGCAAATACCTTGTCAAAATCAACCCCTTGGCGCTGTGTGAACCCTCTCGCGACCAGCCGAGCTTTGTGCTTGATTACATTGCCAGCCAGGTAGCGTTTCACCTTGTACACCCACTTCAAACCGATCAGTTGATGACCCCGCGGCAGTGAGCTAAGCTCCCAGGTGGCATTGTCAACAATAGACTGCATCTCGTCATCCATGGCTCTCTTCCACGCCGCATCATCAAGCGCGCCATGTTGGGTAACGTAGTAATTTCAAAAATTTCCTACGATCACGCAAGACCATGGTGATGGCATAGCAACGAGAGGGAGAGTGTCCGCCCACGCACTCGTGAGACCGAAAGCGAAGCGTTATATTAACGCTGTTGATGTAGTCGACGCTTCACGATCCGACCGATCCAAGCACCGCACTCCGCACCTCCGAGTTCTTGGCACACGCTCAGCTCGATGACGATCCCGAGCTCCGATCCAGCAAAGCGTCGGGAAGGAGTTCCACAACCTGACGGCGTGGGACGATCTTGATGTTCTACCGTCGCAGGCTTCGCCTAAGCACCGCTACAATATGACCGAGGTGGAATATGGTGGAGGGGGCACCGCACACGGCTAAGGAACGATCCGTAGATCAACTTGTGTGTCCTAGGGTGCCCCCTGCCCCGTATATAAAGGAGCAAGGGGAGGGCGGCCAGCCCTTGGGCGCACCAAGGGGGGGAGTCCTCCTCCTAGTAGGAGTAGGACTCCCTTTCCTAGTCCTACTAGGAAGAGGGAAGGAAGGAAAGAGAGGGAGAGGGAGAGGGAAGGGGGCTGCGCCCCTCCCAGTCCAATCGGACTCCCCATGGAGGGGGGCGCACCACCTCCTGGTGCAGCCCTCTCTCCCTCTTGGCCCAATAAGGCCCATAACTTCCCGGGGGTTCCGTAACCCTCCGGCACTCCGGTTTTCTCCGAAACTTCCGAACCTTTCCGTGTCCGAATATAACCATCCAATATATCAATCTTTATGTCTCGACCATTTCGAGACTCCTCGTCATGTCCGTGATCACATCCGGACTCAACTCCTTCGGTACATCAAAATACATAAACTCATAATAACCGCATTGAAACCTTAAGCGCATGGGACCCTACGGTTCGAGAACTATGTAGACATGACCTAGAACTATTCTCGGTCAATAACCAATAGCGGAACCTGGATGCTCATATTGGTTCCTACATATTCTACGAAGATCTTTATCGGTCAAACCGCATAACAACATACGTTGTTCCCTTTGTCATCGGTATGTTACTTTCCGAGATTCGATCGTCGGTATCCAATACCTAGTTTAATCTCGCATCGGAAAGTCTCTTTACTCGCTCCGTAATACATCATCTCACAACTAACTCTTTAGTTGCAATGCTTGCAAGGCTTTATGTGATGTGTATTACCGAGAAGGCCTAGAGATACCTCTCCGACAATCGGAGTGACAAAACCTAATCTCAAATACGCCAACCCAACAAGTACCTTTGGAGACACCTGTAGTACTCCTTTATAATCACCCAGATTACGTTGTGACGCTTGGTAGTACCAAAGTGTTCCTCCGTAAACGGAGTTGCATAATCTCATAGTTACAGGAACATGTATGGGTCATGAAGAAAGCATTAACATACTAAACGATCAAGTGTTAAGCTAACGGAATGGGTCATGTCAATCAGATCATTCAACTAATGATGTGACCTTGTTAATCAAACAACAACTCCTTGTTCATGGTTAGGAAACATAACCATCTTTGATTAACAAGCTAGTCAAGTAGAGGCATACTAGTGACATACTGTTTGTCTATATATTCACACATGTATTATGTTTCCGTTAATACAATTCTAGCATGAATAATAAACATTTATCATGATATAAGGAAATAAATAATAACTTTATTATTGCCTCTAGGGCATATTTCCTTCAGCTCCCACTTGCACTAGAGTCAATAATCTAGATCACATCACCATGTGATTAACATCGATAGTTCACATCATCATGTGATTAACACCCATAATTCACATCGCCATGTGACCAAGACCCAAAGGGTTTACTAGATTCAGTAATCTAGTTCACATCGCTATGTGATTAACACCCAAAGAGTACTAAGGTGTGATCATGTTTTGCTTTGTGAGAGAATCTTAGTCAACGGGTCTGCCACATTCAGATCCGTATGTATTTTGCAAATCTCTATGTCAACAATGCTCGCACGGAGCTACTCTAGCTAATTGCTCCCACTATCAATATGTATCTAGATCGAGACTTAAAGTCATCCAGATCGGTGTCAAAACTTGCATCGACGTAACCCTTTACGACGAACCTTTTTCACTTCCATAATCGAGAAACATATCCTTATTCCATTAAGGATAATTTTGACCACTGTCCAGTGATCTATTCCTAGATCACTATTGTATTCCTTGCCAAACTCAAAGTAGGGTATACAATAGATCTGGTACACAGCATGGCATACTTTATAGAACCTATGGCCAAGGCATAGGGAATGACTTTCATTCTCTTTCTATCTTCTGCCGTGGTCGGGTTTTGAGTCTTACTCAATTTCACACCTTGTAACACAGGCAAGAACTCTTTCTTTGACTGTTCCATTTTGAACTACTTCAAAATCTTGTCAAGGTATGTACTCATTGAAAAACTTATCAAGCGCCTTGATCTATCTCTATAGATATTGATGCTCAATATGTCAGCAGCTTCACCGAGGTCTTTCTTTGAAAAACTCCTTTCAAACACTCCTTTATGCTTTGCGAATAATTCTACATTATTTCCGATCTACAATATGTCATTCACATATACTTATCGAAATGCTGTAGTGCTCCCACTCACTTTCTAGTAAATACAGGCTTCACCGCAAGTCTGATAAAACTATATACTTTGATCAACTTATCAAAGCGTATATTCCAACTCCGAGATGCTTGCACCAGTCCATAGATGGATCGCTGGAGCTTGCACATTTTGTTAGCTCCTTTAGGATTGACAAAACCTTCTGGTTGCATCATATACAACTCTTCTTTAATAAATCCATTAAAGAATGTATTTTTGACATCCATTTGCCAGATTTCATAAAATGTGGCAATTGCTAACATGATTCGGACAGACTTAAGAATCGCTACAGTTGAGAAAATCTCATTTGTAGTCAACACCTTGAACTTGTCGAAAACCTTTCTACGACAAGTCGAGCTTTGTAGATAGTAATACTACTATCAAGATCTGTCTTCCTCTTGAAGATCCATTTATATAATATGGCTTGCCGATCATCGGGCAACTCCATCAAAGTCCACACTTTGTTCTCATATATGGATCCCATCTCAGATTTCATGGTCTCAAACCATTTCGCGGAATCTGGGCTCATCATCGCTTCCTCATAGTTCGTAGATTCATCATGGTCTAGTAACATGACTTCTAGAATAGGATTATCGTACCACTCTGGTGCGGATCTTACTCCGGAAGACCTACGATGTTTGGTAGTAACTTGATCTGAAGTTTCATGATCATCATCATTAACTTCTTCACTAATTGGTGTAGAAATCACTGGAACTGATTTCTGTGATGAACTACTTTCCAATAAGGGAGGAGGTACAATTACCTTATCAAGTTCTACTTTCCTCCCACTCACTTCTTTCGAGAGAAACTTCTTCTCTAGAAAGGATCTATCTTAGCAACGAAAAACTTGCCTTTGGATCTGTGATAGAAGGTGTACCCAATAGTTGCCTTTGGGTATTCTATGAAGACGCATTCTCCGATTTGGGTTCGAGCTTATCAGTGAAACCTTTTCACATAAGCATCACAACTCCAAACTTTAAGAAACGACAGCTTAGGTTTCTTTGTTAAACCATAGTTCATACGGTGTCGCCTCGACGGATTTAGATGGTGCCCTATGTGAATGCAGCTGTCTCTAATGCATAACCCCAAAACGATAGTGGTAAATCGGTAAGATACATCATAGATCGCACCATATCCAATAAAGTGCGTTTTCGACGTTCGGACACACCATTATGTTGTGGTGTTCCATGTGGCGTGAGCTGTGAAACTATTCCACTTTGTTTTAATTGAAGACCAAACTCGTAACTCAAATATTCATCTCCACGATCAGATCGCAGAAACTTTATTTTCTTGTTACGATGATTTTCCACTTCACTCTGAAATTCTTTGAACCTTTCAACTATTTCAGACTTATGTTTCATCAAGTAGATATACCCATATCTGCTCAAATCATCATGTGAAGGTTAGAAAATAATGATACTTGCCACGAGCATCAACACTCATTGGATCGTATACATCGGTATGTATTATTTCCAATAGGTTTGTTGCTCGTTCCATTGTTCCGAACAATGGAGTTTCAGTCATCTTGCCCAAAAGGCACGGTTCGCAAGCATCAAATGATTCATAATCAAGTGATTCCAAAAGTCCATCAGATGGAGTTTTCTTCATGCGCTTTACACCAATATGACCTAAACGGCAAGTGCCACAAATAAGTTGCACTATCATTATTAACTTTGCATCTTTTGGTTTCAATATTATGAATATGTGTATCACCATGATCGAGATCCAATGAACCATTTTCATTGGGTGTGTAACCATATAAGGTTTTATTCATGTAAATGAACAACAATTTATTCTCTTACTTAAATGAATAACCGTATTGCAATGAACATGATCAAATCATATTTATGCTCAACACCAAATAACACTTATTTAGGTTCCACACTAATCCCGAAATTATAGGGAGTGTGCGATGATGATCATATCAATCTTGGAACTACTTCCAACACTCATCGTCACTTCCCTTCAACTAGTCTCTGCTTATTCTGCAACTCCTGTTTGAAGTTACTACTCTTAGCAACCGAACCAGTATCAAATACCGAGGGGTTGCTACGAACACTAGTAAAATACACATCAATAATTTGTATATCAAATATACCTTTGTTCACTTTGCCATCCTTCTTATCCGCCAAATACTTGGGGTAGTTCCGCTTCCAGTGACCAGTTCCATTGCAGCAAAAGCACTTAGTCTCGTGCTTAGGTCCAGACTTGGGCTTCTTCACTCGAGTAGCAACTTGCTTGCCGCTCTTCTTGAAGTTCCCTTCTTCCCTTTGCCCTTTTCCTTGAGACTAGTGGTCTTGTCCATCATCAACACTTGATGCTCTTTCTTGATTTCTACCTTCGTTGATTTCAACATCACGAAGAGCTCGGGAATCGTTTTCGTCATCCCTTGCATACTATAGTTCATCACGAAGTTCTAGTAACTTTAGTGATGGTGACTAGAGAATTCTGTCAATCACTATCTTATCCGGAAGATTAACTCCCACTTGATTCAAGCGATTGAAGTACTCGCACAATCTGAGCACATGCTCACTAGTTGAGCGATTCTCCTCCATCTTTTAGCTATAGAACTTGTTGGAGACTTCATATCTCTCAACTCGGTATTTGCTTGAAATATTAACTTCAATTCCTGGAACATCTCATATGGTCCATGACGCTCAAAACGCCTTTGAAGTCCCGATTCTAAGCCGTTAAGCATGGTGCACTAAACTATCAAGTAGTCATCATATTGAGCTAGCCAAACGCTCATAACGCCGCATCTGCTCCTGCAATAGGTCTGCACCTAGCGGTGCATTAAGGACATAATTCTTCTGCAGCAGAATGAGGATAAACCTCAGATCACGGATCCAATCCGCAATATTGCTACTAACATCTTTCAATACAATTTTCTCTAGGAACACATATGAAAACATAGGGAAGCAACAACGCGAGCTATTGATCTACAACATAATTTGCAAAATACTACCAGGACTAAGTTCATGATAAATTAAAGTTCAATTAATCATATTACTTAAGAACTCCCACTTAGACAGACATCTCTCTAGTCATCTAAGTGATCACGTGATCCAAATCAACTAAACCATAACCGATCATCACGTGAGATGGAGTAGTTTTCAATGGTGAACATCTTATGTTGATCATATCTACTATATGATTCACGCTCGACCTTTCGGTCTCCGTGTTCCGAGGCCATATCTGCATATGCTAGGCTCGTCAAGTTTAACCCGAGTATTCCGCGTGTGCAAAACTGGCTTGCACCCGTTGTAGATGGACGTAGAGCTTATCACACCCGATCATCACGTGGTGTCTGGGCACGACGAACTTTGGCAACGGTGCATACTCAGGGAGAACACTTCTTGATAATTTTAGTGAGAGATCATCTTAAAATGCTACCGTCAATCAAAGCAGGAATAAGATGTATAACAGATAAACATCATATGCAATTAAAATATGTGACATGATATGGCCATGATCACCTTGCGCTTTGATCTCCATCTCCAAAGTATCGTCATGATCTTTATCGTCACCGGCACGACACCATGATCTTCATCATCTTGATCTATATCAATGTGTCATCACATGGTTGTCTCACCAACTATTGCTCTTGCAACTATTGCTATCGTATAGCGATAAAGTAAAGCATTTATTTGGCACTTGCATCTTATGCAACAAAGAGACATCCATAGGGCTTCTGCCAGTTGCCGATAACTTCAACAAAACATGATCATCTCATACAACAACTTATATCTTATCACGTCTTGACCATATCACATCACAACATGCCCTGCAAAAACAAGTTAGACGTCCTCTACTTTGTTGTTGCAAGTTTTACGTGGCTGCTACGGGCTGAGCAAGAACCGTTCTTACCTACGCATCAAAACCACAACGATACTTCGTCAAATAGACTCCGTTTTAACCTTCTCAAGGACCGGGCGAGCCACACTCGGTTCAACTAAAGTGAGAGAGACAGACACCCGCCACCACCTTTAAGCAACGAGTGCTCACAGCGGTGAAACCAGTCTCGCGTAAGCGTCTGCGTAATGTCGGTCCGGGCCGCTTCATCTCACAATACCGCTGAACCAAAGTATGACATGCTGGTAGGCAGTATGACTTGTATCGCCCACAACTCACTTGTGTTCTACTCGTGCACATGACATCAACGCATAAAACCAGGCTCGGATGCCATCTGTTGGGTAACGAGTAATTTCAAAAATTTCCTACGATCACGCAAGACCATGGTGATGGCATAGCAACGAGAGGGAGAGTGTCCGCCCACGCACTCGTGAGACCGAAAGCGGAAGCGTTATATTAACGCTGTTGATGTAGTCGTGCGCCTTCACGATCCGACCGATCCAAGCACCGCACTCCGGCACCTCCGAGTTCTTGGCACACGCTCAGCTCGATGACGATCCCGAGCTCCGATCCAGCAAAGCGTCGGGAAGGAGTTCCACAAGACGACGGCGTGGTGGACGATCTTGATGTTCTACCGTCGCAGGGCTTCGCCTAAGCACCGCTACAATATGACCGAGGTGGAATATGGTGGAGGGGGCACCGCACACGGCTAAGGAACGATCCGTAGATCAACTTGTGTGTCCTAGGGTGCCCCCTGCCCCGTATATAAAGGAGCAAGGGAGGGCGGCCAGCCCTTGGGGCGCACCAAGGAGGGGGAGTCCTCCTCCTAGTAGGAGTAGGACTCCCTTTCCTAGTCCTACTAGGAAGAGGAAGGGAAGGAAAGAGAGGAGAGGAGAGGGAAAGGGGGCTGCGCCCCTCCTAGTCCAATTCGGACTCCCCATGGAGGGGGGCGCACCACCTCCTGGTGCAGCCCTCTCTCCCTCTTGGCCCAATAAGGCCCATAACTTCCCGGGGTTCCGTAACCCTCCGGCACTCCGTTTTCTCCGAAACTTCCGGAACCTTTCCGTGTCCGAATATAACCATCCAATATATCAATCTTTATGTCTCGACCATTTCGAGACTCCTCGTCATGTCCGTGATCACATCCGGACTCGAACTCCTTCGGTACATCAAAATACATAAACTCATAATAACCGCCATTGAAACCTTAAGCGTGCATGGACCCTACGGTTCGAGAACTATGTAGACATGACCTAGAACTATTCTCGGTCAATAACCAATAGCGGAACCTGGATGCTCATATTGGTTCCTACATATTCTACGAAGATCTTTATCGGTCAAACCGCATAACAACATACGTTGTTCCCTTTGTCATCGGTATGTTACTTTCCGAGATTCGATCGTCGGTATCCAATACCTAGTTTAATCTCGTTACGGAAAGTCTCTTTACTCGTTCCGTAATACATCATCTCACAACTAACTCTTTAGTTGCAATGCTTGCAAGGCTTTATGTGATGTGTATTACCGAGAAGGCCTAGAGATACCTCTCCGACAATCGGAGTGACAAAACCTAATCTCAAATACGCCAACCCAACAAGTACCTTTGGAGACACCTGTAGTACTCCTTTATAATCACCCAGTTACGCCAGTGACGTTTGGTAGTACCAAAGTGTTCCTCCGTAAACGGAGTTGCATAATCTCATAGTTACAGGAACATGTATGGGTCATGAAGAAAGCATTAACATACTAAACGATCAAGTGTTAAGCTAACGGAATGGGTCATGTCAATCAGATCATTCAACTAATGATGTGACCTTGTTAATCAAACAACAACTCCTTGTTCATGGTTAGGAAACATAACCATCTTTGATTAACAAGCTAGTCAAGTAGAGGCATACTAGTGACATACTGTTTGTCTATATATTCACACATGTATTATGTTTCCGGTTAATACAATTCTAGCATGAATAATAAACATTTATCATGATATAAGGAAATAAATAATAACTTTATTATTGCCTCTAGGGCATATTTCCTTCACGCCATCGATGTCGGAAGGCTCCTCGGCACTGAGAAGGCACTGCTCCATCGCCTCACGCACACCCTCCCCCTCAGTCTCGTCGAGGATGCAGGAGACACGGCGGTAGCGTATTGGCCCGGAGTCGACGTCGCGCCTGTCGTCATGCGTCGGTGGCGTGGCCCAGCGTATGCCGGGCACCATATCGGGCGTGCGCGGCTCGGGCTGTGGCGTCCCATGCGCGCTCACTGCCGGCGTCGACGTGCCTACCGCCGGCGTCGACACAGGCGGAGAGAACATGCCATGGGTTGGTGTAGAGGCCTCTGTCCCGCCGTGCCGCGCCCTCGACACCGTACTAGCACCGGTGTCCAGCTCCTGAATTCCACGGTCTGTGGTGTAGACCACAGTGAAGGTTGTGGGCGTGGTTGGAGTACTATCTACAGAGTGAGCATGCCAGTTCCAAGGCCTATTTTCTTTGAAAATTACATCTCATGTTACCTGCACCTTCTTGGTCAGTGGGTCATACACACGGTAGGCTTTGGATCCCTCCTCATAGCCCACAAACACCATGGGTGTCGAGCGATCAGATAGCTTTGTGATCCCAGGTCCAAGCTTCTTCACATGGGCCATGCACCCGAATGTACGTAGGTGCTGTACGCTCGGTTTTCATCCATGCCATGCCTCATATAGAGTGACACCCTCCAGACTCCTTGTGGGCGCACGGTTCAGGATGTAAACAACAGTCTTGACAGCTTCTCCCCAGAAGTACGCTGGCATATCCATGCTCTTGAGCAAGCATCGAGCCATCTCAACAACTGTTTGATTTCGGCGCTCAACAACGCCATTTTGCTGAGGTGAATATGGAGCTGTGGTGAAGTGCTTGACACCGAGACTCTCACAGTATTGCTTGAACTCCACAGAGTTGAACTCGCCACCCCGGTCGGACCGGAACGCGCGAAGCTTGCATCTGCCCTCCACGTACCTCGACCATGGCCCGCACCTTCTTGAATCGCTCGTGTGCCTCATCCTTGGACTGCAGCAGCTCCAGCCACATGTAGCGGCTGAAATCGTCCACAACCAGCAGGAAGTACTTGTTGCCTCGAGGTGTTGCCGGTGAGATCGGCCGACATAAGTCAGTGTGCACCAGCTCCAGCGTGTGTTCCGCACGGTATGCCGTCGACTGTGGGAACGGGGCTCTGTGCTGCTTTCCAAGCACACATCCGTCGCAGTACTCTTCAACACGGTCAATGACTGGCATCCCTCGAACTAGCTGCTTGCTGGCCATGGCTCGGAGAGCTCGGAAGTGGAGATGTCCCATGCGCGCATGCCACCTCCATGTCACATCATCGCCTTGCGTCAGAAGGCACGCCGGCGTATCTATGGTGAGAATTCCAGTGTACAGCCGGTTCGCCGAGCGCTTGACACGAGCGAGTACACGACGCGCTGGGTCATGGACTGTCATGACGCCGCTCTCGATCCCAATCACACAGCCAGCCTCGTCGAGTTGGCCCATTGATATTATGTTGCTCCGAAGAGAGGGAATGAAAAGACATTTGTCAATGCCCTTTGGTCGCCGTTCTGACAGCGGAAAACGACAGATCTCCCCAAACTTAACAGTGCCATGCATGCTGTCATCAAGGGTGGAGAACGTGTGCCTCTCTCCGGTCATGTGGCTACTAGCACCAGTGTCAAAGAACCACACACCATCAGGACAGGGCACTGGGATTACCTTCTCTTCATTCAGAAAAACAGCCTGGGGTGTGACGACCTCAGTGGTGACCACGTCCGTGACCATAGCCATGAATAGGCCTTGATTGTGTTCGTCACCGTCCTGCACAAGGTTGGACTGATGTTGGTTTCCCTTTTTCTCCTCATCCTTGATCCTTGTTCGGCAGTCTTTCTTCCAATGTCCCGGCTTATTACAGTAATGGCACTTGCCCTTTTTCTTTCCTCCAGTTCCGCTTGATCTGCTCGCGCCGTCGTTTCCGGGCGCAGATTTGCCTCCGCCTGATGACTTGGGCTTGCCCTGCTGCTTGTGCTTGTTGCCGCCTCCGCCGCCGCCGGAGGACGAGCCGCCGCCGCCGAGCTGTCGCTCGCGGGCGAGCCACTCCTCGTGGGTGAGAAGCAGCCGGCCGCCGGGCTGCGCCGCGTCGTCAAGGTCGTAGTGATCCTCGCATGCAGAGAAACGTCCGACGAGTTCCTCAATGGACATGGTTTTCAGATCGATCAGGGATTCGATCGCCATGACCATCAGGCGTACTTCCGTGGCACCACTCGGAGAAACTTTTGAACGGCCTTGTGCTCAATGACGGGGTCACCGTATAGCTCCAGATCGGCGACGAGGGCGGCGAGACGCAGCCCGAAGTCCTCGACGGACTCCTCGTCATTGAAGCGGAGATCCTCGAACTCCCGCCGGCGCACTTGCGCCTTGGCCTCGCGGGCGCGCTCGCTGCCCATCCGCATGGTCTTGATTGTCTCCCACGCCATCTTCGCCGTGTCATTCGCGGCCAGCACGCGCAGCATCTCCGGCGGGACGCCGGTGAGGATGATCTGCAGCGCGCGCCGGTCGGTCACCGCAGTGCAGACGCGGGCGACCTGCAACTTAACTTGCATCACCAGCGCCCACTCCTGGTAGTTCGTGCGCGTGAGCATCATGGACGACACCGACTCCTCTCGCACGACGCGCTCCACGACGCGGTACTCGCCGCTGCCGCCGCCGGAGAGGCGCGCGAGCGGCGCCTTGGATGAGGGCGTCTTCGACGGCGACCTCGTGCCGCCCTTGTTCTTCCCGTCCGACTCGTCCCCGGACATGACCATGATGGATCAAACACCGCCGCCGTGCCAAGGATCAAACACCCGGGCTCTGATGCCAATTGTCGTTGCCGATTAGCCGATCGAACGAAGAACGCTGAGCTCAAGAACGAAAGCAACACACGTGAGAGAGGAAAGCCTTTTTGCCGCAGCTAACAACGCCACGATTTTTGTTTCATTCCTTTTTCCTTATTCCTGGTACAACCGAAAGCCTAGCTAACAAACCCCGGCCAGCCCGTCGTGATCCGGATTGATCGCGCCATCCCACGACCTCCTTCACACGGACGTGCCACGCTGACCGGGTTTACAGAAAACCAACAAAGGGAAAAACGGGATCGCGAGGAGGGCACGTCCCAGCTACGTGCATGTTGCATGTGTCCATCACATCAGTGCATGCGTACACAAGTTTAAAACTGAAAAATGACCCTAGTGGTCTGACGGAGAGCTTATTCTATCAATAACCATGGAGGTTTAGGCATCACCAATTCTAAGAAAATGAACTTAGCGCTAGATATCAAGTGGCGTTGGAAAATTGCCCAAGGCGACGACAACCTGTGGGCCTACATCTGTAAAAGCCAAATGTTTTTTGAGCAATTCTTTTTCCAGCTATAAAGCCAAGGGCTCTCAATGTCGGAATGAGATCCAAAAATGCAAAGAAATTTCCCGAATTAGGTCGTTTCCAGGTTTTGGCTGTCAATGTGGATTGACGATAAGCCTTTATATGCTAGATCCCCTCAACTTTTTGGTATTACATCTGATCCAGAGATTCTGGTTTGCGATGTTTTTGTCAACGGTAACACTAACCTAGCGTTCATCTGCAACTTAACCCCTCCTGTGCTTGTTTCCAGGGAAGCGTTGCAAGCTCACATTGCGGGCGTCACGCTGTCCGGACAAGGATTTAATTAGCTTGGACTTCGAGGCTACGGGTGCCTTCTCGGTCAAATTGTTATACGCCGAACTGGTTTAGGGCTCCAAAGTTAGATATGCCAAAGCCTTATGGGCTTCAAGAGTTCCTTTAAAAGTTTGTATCTTCCTTTGGCATGTCTCGTTAGACCGGCTTCCCTCTACGACTAATCTTCAAAAGCATCATGCCCCGGGCAATGGATGTTGTGCCCCATATGGCTACCTGAAGGATGCTAATCACATTCTTTTTCAATGTGCGCATGCAAAATTCCTATGGAGTTGTGATTGTTTTAGAGCCTCCGTGGCTCTGAACTTCCATACTAGAACAATTAGATCTTCTTTGCTCAACGAGAGCCCAACAACGTAGGTTGGCTTGGCGGGCATTTGCGGCCTTAGCTTAGGCGCTACGGACGACTAGAAACAAGACTACTATTGAAGGAACGTTGTCATCACATCTGTCGGAATCGGGGCTCTAGGGACTCAAATGTTCGAATTCTGAGGTGCGCTCGTTCCTACTGCCCTACCTTTACTGCGGCTAACCACGGCAAGGCTACAGCGAGAGTGAGCTAGCGGGAGCGGGCCGATGACACAGTAGTTACCCAGGTTTGGGTCATCTTGCGGTGTAAAACCCTACTCCTGCCTGGCTTGGAATTGCACTAGTAAGAAAGAGAGCGAGAGTACAAGGGTGGAGGATCAAGTGATCGACCCTCTTTATGGCGGCACCCTGCCCTCCTTTTATATCTGCCTTGGACCTCTTCCCCGAAAACATTGGCGGGAAGGGTTGCCACACAACGAAAATTTTGAAGAGGGACAGGGGCGCAGTCTATCTTGACAAAAGGTGGTCTTCGCCTGCAAAGTCACCGTCCATGACGCGCCAGTGGGCTCGATGGTGACCTCCACCCTGTGTGCCCGCCGTCTTCGTCTTCTTGCACCGATCAGGCAACCTGTGGGGATTGCTTTGGGAACCAGCGTGCTGGTCCTGTCACTTAGCACAAAAAAGGAAAGCCTCCTCATCCGCACCTCCTGGCACGGTACCTGACACCGTTCGTCACCGCGCGCGTCACCCACGTGTAGACATGAGGCCGCGCGACCGGGCTGAACAGCGCTTGACTTGCTCGCCTCCGAGAGGGGCCTCGGGACGCCGCCTCGTGAGGCTCTTGGTGGAGCCGCCCAGTCAGCTCGGAACGCCTACCGATAGGAGCTTCACGGGGCAAGGGCTTCGCGAGGAGTCTTGCTCGTGACGCTTGCTATGGGCCACTCATTGGGCCCTTGACATGTGTCGTGCCCTGGGCTGAAGGCAGACGAGCCTGGGTACCCCCGGTGCCACGGGCCGACAACACCCCGCTAATTATATTTTAAATGAGTTCTTTACTTTCATCAATGGTGTCCTCTCGGAAAGAAGTCGGTCAGTCCTCTTGAGGCCTGGATGTTCTATCTACCTTCTATGTTTAGTCTAGGCTCTCTTTTGTAAGGTTGTGCTCCCTCGTCCCAGATTAAGTGACTAGACTTTGCACTACTTTATTATAATGTTAGTACAAAGTTGAGTCAATTATTTTGGGACAGAGGGAGTAGTGTGTTTATTTCGGCTTGTTAAGGGTTGGTTTTGGTGGCTTTATTAATTTATTAAAGCCGAGCGTTTCTTGCGCCTTTTATTTAAAAGCTCACTATGTAAACTATTAGTATAAGATTGTTTAGATCGCTATTAGGACTACTTAATACTTCATCATGCGTGATCGATATGGATATACATCCAGTGGTCAGTGCCACTACTGAAAACGAAAGGGATTCGGATAAATTCCTCGGACGGTTTTATATTCACAATGGAATGGAATGGAAATGGACATGTTCGAATTATACAATCGCTAAAGCCCTGAATTTCTACTACATCTCCAGCTCCCCTCCACAAAAAAACAGGAAGCAGAGAGTGACATTGCACAAATTAATTACGTGCCGCTGCCGCTGCCTCTGCCGTGGAAGGCACCGCGCCCGTTTCATAGGTCTGAGAACCAGTCGTCGTCGTCCTCGGCGTTGAGGTAGAGCCGGTAGCGATCGAGGTTCTCGTCGGCGAGGCCGTAGCGGCGGCGCCAGTACTCGAGCGTCGCCTCCGCCTCCCGCATGTTGCTCATCACCCTCTGGTATGCCGCGTTGATCCGCTCGAAGTCCACGCCGTCGTCGTCTTGGTGGCCGTCCCGCACGACGTCCGGGTGGTACTGCAGCGCGAGGCGGTGGAATGCCCTCTTGACATCGCCCCTGGTGGCGCCCGGCGTCAGCCTCAGCGTCCGGTAGTGGTCCTCCTCCAGCCCCCCGCCCGGGATGGCCGGCCTCGACCGCGTCGCCCCGCACCTCACCGCCGCCTGCCGGCGCCGCCCCACCGAAGACGACGGGACGCGCAGGCTCAGCGTCACTCCTCCGGCGACAGCCATGGGTGTGCCGTGTGCAAGAAATGGAATGGCGAGGTGGATCTGGACGAGCTGTGGGAGCTTTGGGATCCGGATGTGATGTTGGCTCTGTTGACCGCATGGTGGAGCTGGAATGGCTGGAAACTTTGAATGGACGAGGCTGCCGCGTGGGGATATACAGGGAGGAGGTGGAGGAGGCGGTTGCGGTTTGGTCCGGCTCGCCGGAAGGAGCGGCACGTCTGGGCGACGGTTGTCTCGCCGGTGTTTCCCACGTTGCCATCGCTCGCACGTTTCGGTGCAGACAAAAGAAAAACTTGGCGCCAGGGAGTGGGACACCGCGGCGTCCATATCCGTTTCGTTGCCTTGCCCTGCCGCACGCGGCGTGTGTAGTACCTATTCCTTCCGTCCGAGAAAAAAAGGAAGCTTTCACGTGATGTAAAAAAATGTCTTGTACAATTTCAGCACGCAACAATTGACCGGGTACATAGTGCAAACCGGACAAATACATCCCTTCCCCCCTGGGTATCCATCCAGTGCACAGGGCGGCTTGTGCTGCACCGGAGTGGTCCGCGTCACACATGTGACACTTATTATTTAAGTAAATTAATAAGTTTTGAAAACTTTTGAAAATATGGGATGCATACCTTTTATAATTTTCGTCCCTCAAGTTCCCCCAAAGGATACATTTGGCCCCTTAAGATTCTTTTTTCGACATTGGATCCTTCGATTCTCAAAACCTAGTGAGTTTTGTACTAATCCTGATTTTCAAAGAAAGCCGGCCACGTGCAGCGGTCCCCACTTGCCACGTAGACGTCGGTTATCTCTCTGTTCGGTCAAAATAGACATTAATTATCCAGTTTGTTTAATTCACATCTAGATGTTTTTCAAGGATGTCATATTTAAGCTTTCATAAATATATAATGCTGCAACAAGAAACAGAAAAAACTAGGACAAAAAAATAGACCATAAACAAAGTGAACATCAGTTTAGATGTATCCTAGACAGACCCTTTATGCAAAGCGTGCTTGCACCCTAAATGTAATCCAAAGTTGGCTCGACAAAACACCATCTTTCCTTGTAAGTTGTAACCAGCCTGTTGGCTGATTGTTCAGGGAATACTTTCGCAGAATAAAGCTCTCTGATTTGATAGAATAAAAAGATAGGTACACGCAAGCATGCATGCGCAAATGTACATCGTGCCTTTCTAGAAAGAGACGGCGACGCTGGATTGGACTCGTCTCCGCCCAGCTCGTTTACTGACTAGGCACGCGAATTCTTATACGTACCTAGCTATTTTTCTCGAGGTAAATAGGAAGTTTTATATTCCGATATCAACAGGGTTACACTCTGTTAATACAAGATTATGAATATAATGAGGACTGCGCTGAAATCAACAAGCGGTGTTGTGAGTGGTACAAGCATAATTAGCAAGAGAGTGTGAAACCCTATTTTGAGATCTAGCTATCTTAATCAAAACAAACTCTAGGCTCCAGATGCTGCCACCGAGTCTGACTGCATGAGAACAGAGAGACACCACTGAGGGTTAGCATCATGCCCTCCAAAATTGCATGAATCTCGCTTTCAGTGTGGTTGTTGCAAAAGAACAGAAGATGGCACGAAGCAAAGTTGACTTCTTCTACATTGTCCTTGAGAATCATTCTGGCTCGGGCCAAACCGTCGTCCGGAGAGAAGATTTGTCCACTTTAAGGTTTGAACTGCATAAATCATCCACACGAGTCTTGCCTTTTCAATAATCTGTTCAATGCTTAAAAAAAGGGGATTTTCTAGGATGGTTATTGCACATCTTAGTCACTTAATCAAACATAACAAGGAAAAGAAAAAGAAAAAAATATCCACACGAAACTCCGCGTAAGATCAATGACTTAAGGCTTAGTTGTGCAATGTTTGTGGCACATCTAGATGTGCTTTACCAAAACTGTTGCACAAAGGTGTGCCAGTAAGTTAGCCGACCGGTTTACATGCTGAATCTCAAATACATTGAAATAAAAAACTAGCTCTCCTATTTTTTCTAAGATAAGGGCCACAATTGAGCGGGAATTGTGGCGAGCGTTCCAGCGTGTCACCAACTCCAGGCAGTCCACCTCCATGATCACATGCGAGTAACCTCGAAGTTTCGCAAAACGAGCTCCTTTTCGTAATGACATAGCTTCCACGATCAGTGGTCCGAGATACCCACGTATGGCTTGCTCCAGGCTCCCAACAGTGCCGACAGGGAGCGTGCTACACCGCCTGTTGGGGAACGCAGCAATTTCAAAATTTTCCTACGATCACACAAGATCTATCTAGGAGATGCATAGCAACGAGAGGGGAGAGTGTGTCCACGTACCCTCGTAGACCGAAAGTGGAAGCGTTTTATCAACGCGGTTGATGTAGTAGTACGTCTTCACGATCCAACCGATCCTAGCACGAACGTACGGCACCTCCGTGTTCAGCACACGTTCAGCTCGATGACGTCTCTCGTACTCTTGATCCAGTTGAGGCCGAAGGAGAGTTTCGTCAGCACGACGGCGTGGTGACGGTGATGATGAAGTTACCGGCGCAGGGCTTCACCTAAGCACTACGATAATATGACCGAGGTGTTAACTGTGGAGGCGGTGCCGCACACGGCTAGGAACAATTGATGTGTGTTCTAGGGATGCCCTCCCCATGTATATAAAGGAGGGAGAGGGAGGGAGGCAGCCTAGGGCGCGCCCAAGTAGGAGGAATCCAACTTGGGCCCCTAGTCCAATTCGGCCCCCTCCTACCATATTTGGACAAGGGGGAAAGGAAGGAGGGGGGAGAAGGAAGTAGGAGTCCTACTTCATACTTTCCTTTTCCTCCTCTCCTTTCCCTTTCTCCCCACGTGGCTGGCCCTATAGGGGGCGCACCAGCCCCTTGTGGGCTGGTGTGTTCCCTTACTTGGCCCATTAAGCCCATATCTTTGCCGTGGGTTGCCCGGAACCCCTTCCGGTGACCCGGTATCACCCGAAACACTTTCGGTTTCCGAATATAGCCTTCCAATATATGAATCTTTACCTCTCGACCATTTCAAGACTCCTCGTAATGTCCGTGATCTCATTCGGGACTTCGAACAAACTTCGGTCATCAAATCACATAACTCATAATACAAATCGTCATCGAACGTTAAGCGTGCGGACCCTACGGGTTCGGGAACTATGTAGACATGACCGAGACACTTCTCTGGTCAATAACCAATAGCAGAACATGGATGCTCATATTGGCTCCTACATATTCTACGAAGATCTTTATCGGTCAAACCTCATAACAACATACGTTGTTCCCTTTGTCATCGTTATATTAGTTGCCCGAGATTCGATCGTCCGTATCCACATACCTAGTTCAATCTTGTTACCGAAAAGTCTCTTTACTCGTTCCGTAATGTATCATCCCGCAACTAACCCATTAGTCACATTGCTTGCAAGGCTTATAGTGATGTGCATTACCGAGAGGGCCCAGAGATACCTCTCCGATACACTGAGTGACAAATCCTAATCTCGATCTATGCCAACCCAACAAATACCTTCGAAGACACATGTAGAGCATCTTTATAATCACCCAGTTACGTTGTGACGTTTGATAGCACACAAGGTGTTCCTCCGGTATTCGGGAGTTGCATAATCTCATAGTCAGAGGAACATGTATAAGTCATGAAGAAAGCAGTAGCAATGAAACTGTAATGATCATAATGCTAAGCTAACGAATGGGTCTTGTCCATCACATCATTCTCCTAATGAAGTGATCCTGTTCATCAAATGACAACACATGTCTATGGTTAGGAAACACAACCATCTTTGATAAACGAGCTAGTCAAGTAGAGGCATACTAGGGACACTTATGTTTTGTCTATTGACGGTGTCCTGGACTAGGGGGTACTCACCACGTCGTCTCCCGATTAGTTGGATTGGGCCGAGGACCCCCATGGCCGTATACTCATGGGCCAGTCCGGACAGCTACCGCATACAAGGAAGGTTCCACAAGACTTGGCGATCAAGACAAGGACTCCTCCCCCACCGGCGTATTCGGCTAGGACTCTTGTTATCCTAGGCCTCTGGTGCATTATATAAACCGAGGCTAGGCTAGTCGATAGACACAATATACAACAATCATACCATAGGCTAGCTTCTAGGGTTTAGCCTCATTGATCTCGTGGTAGATCCACTCTTGTAAACATCCACAATATCAATATCAATCAAGCAGGACGTAGGGTTTTACCTCCATCAAGAGGGCCCGAACCTGGGTAAAACATCGTGTCCCTTGTCTCCTGTTACCATCCGCCTAGACGCACAGTTCGGGACCCCCTACCCGAGATCCACCGGTTTTGACACCGACATCTATGTATTCACACATGTACTAAGTTTCCAGCTAATACAATTCTAGCACGAATAATAAACATTTATCATGAAATAAGGAAATAAATAATAACTTTATTATTTCCTCTAGGGCATATTTTCTTCAGTCTCCCACTTGCACTAGAGGCAATAATCTAGTTCACATCGCCATGTGATTTAACACCAAAAGTTCACATCATCATGTGATTAAAACCCATAGTTCACATCGCCATGTGACCAACACCCAAAAGGTTTACTAGAGTCAATAATCTAGTTCACATCGCCATGTGATTAACACCCAAAGAGTACTAAGGTGTGATCATGTTTTGCTTGTGAGAGAAGTTTAGTCAACGGATCATGTTTTTCTGTTTTCTGTTATTTAGATTAATGTTAGATGAATTACGTAGATAAGAATGTTAATGTTATAATGTTAGATGAATTATATGGAAAAGATATTAAATATTAATGTCAATTTTAGATGACTTAGCTAGATATTAATTAGGTATATATATGAGATTTGAACTAGTTGAATTAATATAACTAGTTTATTTTTAGTATGGAAATTAATAGAACAAGTTTATTTTTAGTAAGAAAATTTAGGTATATGAGATTATTTGAACTAGTTGAATTAATATAACTAGTTTATTTTTAGTAAATGCTTAGTTGAACTAGTTGAATTAGTACAACTAGTTTATTTTTAGTAAAAAAATTAGGTATATGAGATTTGATGATCTAATTAAAATATTACTATATATAGCTACTTTATATATTTTAGTAAGAAAATTAATAGAACTAGTTCATTTTTAGTAAATTCTTAGTTGAATTATTTGAATTAATAGAACTAGTTTATTTTTAGTAAGAAAATTTAGATATCTGAGATTTGATGATCTAATTAAAATATTACTATATAGAACTAGCTACTTCATTTTAGTAAGAAAATTAATAGAACAAGTTTATTTTTATTAAATGCTTAGTTTAATTAATAGAACTAGTTGAACTAATACAAGTAGTTGAATTAGTTGAATTAATTGAACTAGTAAGTGTTTAATGTTTCACCTATATGAGCATAGGAAATGTCGTCTGACGACGAAAAATATTTCATTAAGTGCGAATACTGTGAAGACCAGCGCGTCCTCTGCGACAGAAATTTCCTTGTTGATGATAGGGGCTTCAGCATCAAGCTGGATGAGACATTCGAAGTGGATACAGTAAGTCACAAGGACAAGTATTTTTTCGTAATTAAGCATGACTTATATATGCTTCATTTGCTTCAACTTATAATTTTGAAATTTCACTATTCTACTAGCGCATCCCCTGCCATGCAAGAATTTTTGTCTTGGATAAGATAGGTTTCAGTGCTATGAAAACTATGGAGGTAAAGAGAGTTTACCTGAAGACCGGGCATGGTTATACTTTCAATGTCAAATTATATAATGCAGACACGTACACCTATTTTGAATGCAAAACTTGGCAAGCACTATGCAAGGCTTATGCATTTGAGCCTGATATGGTTATCACCTTTGATATTCGTCCGGAAGATGATACTGAAGGTAATAGAGACATTTGGGTCGATGTGCAGACGCCTCCAGTTCTACCATTATGTGAGTTCCTCAACCATATTTATGTCTTTGATATTGTTTATTCAAAAATAGGTGACAACTAATTTCTATTGACAACTTATTTCCATTCGAGCAAACATGTCCGGCGCTTGGTAGACAGGACTTACTACTGTCCCAGAGCTGAATTAAACTGCGAGGAGATAAGTCATTATGTTTCATGGCTTGAGGATCTTCATACTGTTAAGACAAATTTTCTTCCTGCACTTAGATATGTTAGTACTCAAAACGTGCGACCAATAGTGATCGTATTGAACTACGGTCACATCTATTTACGAAAGATGGTAAGATTTTTACTATTTGTCCTGGTGCATCTTTTGCATTCATTATTTTTTTGCTAAACTTTCATTGCTAAGTATATTAATTACTATACGATGTTCCTCAACAGAGACTCCCGATGACAATTGTGCCTCAGTGGATCGAGACTAAAGGTCACATGTCAATGGTTAGCTTACGGCCAAGATATCCTACATTGCACATGAGTGCATTCAGGATTTCTAAAAGCGATGAATGCTTAATAGTGAAAGATTGGAGAAAAATTGTTAACGATCCCAGAGAAGTACTAGGGGGCAGCAATGAGAAGTGCAGCCCACGATTAGGAGACAGGTTCATCTGCATGCTCCAGTATGATGAATCAGGAGAGCTATACATGTTATATGCAATTTTACCTGAGAGAGAGCAACAGGAGTGATTTAGCTAGTTCATGCTAGCTCTTAGTACTTTTGTCCTCTCATGTCCGTGTTCTTCGTCCTGAACTTAATCTCAAAGGGTGATTTGCTTTTGTGGTGTTATGAACGCTTATAATATGATGACCATGTTGAACTCGATGATATCTTTGCTTCTGATACAAGTGAATGTTTTTTCTTTAAGCTAGTGTTGGTGCAGATTAGATAGCGGTAATGACTATGATGATTAAACAGTGGTAGTGACGACTATGATGATTTTTAGCTAGCTAGTTTACTGTTGTTGATGATATGATGTAAGAGTTTTTATATTAATATGATGATGATGGTGATGAGTTATTATATCATTTATGAAAGAAACCGCAGATTAGTTTCAGCTGGATGGATCCTAGCTAAGTGATCAAGTATAATATGGATATGGCATATACTTGATCACTTAGCTAGGATCCACATGCATCTAGTCTAAACTAATCTGCGGTACTTTCACCTAATGATTTAACTACTAAAATAATCACTAAATTAAATTGAAAACACAAAATTAAAGGAAAAATAAAAAATAATACCAAAACACCCCCAAACATTTAGTACCAGTTGGTGTTACCAATTGGTACTAATGTCCTGCACGCACCCGGGCCTGGCTCCTGCCACGTGGTGGCACTTTAGCGCCGGTTCGAGATGAACTAGTACTAAAGGGGGGACCGAGGAGTCCTGGACTAGGGGTGTCCGGATAGCGAACTATCATCTTTGGCGGACTCCTAGACTATGAAGATACAAGATTGAAGACTTCGTCCCTGTCCGGATGGGACTTTCCTTGGCGTGGAAGGCAAGCTTGGCGATCTGAGATATGTAGATCTCCTACCATTGTAACCGACTCTGTAACCCTAACCCTATCCGGTGTCTATATAAACCGGAGGGTTTTAGTCCGTAGGACGAACAACAATCATACCATAGGCTAGCTTCTAGGGTTTAGCCTCTCTGATCTCGTGGTAGATCTACTCTTGTACTACCCATATCATCAATATTAATCAAGCAGGAGTAGGGTATTACCTCCATCGAGAGGGCCCGAACCTGGGTAAAAACATCGTGTCCCTTCTCTCCTGTTACCATCCGCCTAGACGCATAGTTCGGGACCCCCTACCCGAGATCCGCCGGTTTTGACACCGACATTGGTGCTTTCATTGAGAGTTCCTCTGTGTCGTCACCTATAGGCCCGATGGCTCCTTCAATCATCACCAACGACGCAGTCTAGGGTGAGACTTTTCTCCCCGGACAGATCTTCGTATTCGGCGGCTTTGCACTGCGGGCCAATTCACTTGGCCATCTGGAGCAGATCGAAAGCTACGCCCCTGAATATCAGGTCAGATTTGGGAGTTTGAACTACACGGCCGACATCCGCGGAGACTTGATCTTCGACGGATTCGAGCCACAGCCAAGCGCGCCGCACTGTCTCGATGGGCACGATCTAGCTCTGCCGCCGAACAGTGCCCTGGAGGCCGCACCGGCGTCCGCTCCGACCCTTAGCTCGGAGCCGACTCCCCCGATCGAGGACGAGTGGTTGGACACCGCCTCGGGGGCTACGATCTCAACGGCGATTGAGCCGAACTCCATCCCTGTCCTTTGCGAAGACCGTGACTCCAAGGTGCCGGACTCCTCTCCGGACTCCGAACCCTCCGCCCCGCTAATCGAATCCGATTGGGTGCGGTCATGGAGTTCACAGCCGGACATCTTTCAAGACTCGCCTTTGGCGACATCCTGAATTCACTAAAGTCTCTCTCTTTATCGGAGAGCCTGGCGGACTACGGTCGGGAAGGTTGAGATGCGACGACGAAGAAATTCAACGCCCACCCACCACCCACTTTGTAGCCACTGCCGATGATTTAAGCGACATGCTCGACTTCGACTCAAGACATCGACGGTATGGACGACGATGCCGAGACGATCAAGAGCCGGCGCCCACGAGGCATCGGAAGGCCACCTCGTCATATGACATATACATGGTGGACATCCCAAAAGATGGGAATGGCGATGGAGCGGCGGAGGATGACCCTCCAAGAAACAACCCAAGCGCCGACGTCGGCGGCGCCGCTCTAAATCCGCCACAAGAAAACGGTGATTCCGCACGGAGATATTAACACCGGACGGTCGAAGACAACCCCTCTAGCAGGATTCGCACAGAGGAGGGAGAAGCCAGCCCTCATGATAGAGCGGCGAGCGGGGAGGTGGAGGACGATAATTATGTGCCTCCCTCCGAAGATGAGGCAAGCCTCGACGACGACGAATTTGTCGTGCCTGAGGATCCCGCCGAACAGGAGCGTTTCAAACGCAGGCTTATGGCCACGGCAAGCAGCCTCAAGAAAAAGCAGCAGCAGCTTAGAGCTGACCAAGACTTGCTAGCTGACAGATGGACTGAAGTCCTTGCAGCCGAAGAGTATGAACTCGAACGCCCCTCCAAGAGATACCCAAAACGCAGGCTGCTACCTCAATTAGAGGAAGAAGCACCCAAACCTACATCACCAGCGCATGATGCGGCCGACCGGCCACCCCGTGGCCGCGACAGAGAGGCCTCTAGACCCTCCATTCAAGCCGCACCCCGGCGCCGCTCGACCAAGGCACGGGGAAACGCGCCAGACCTGCGAGACATATTGGAGGACAAGGCAAGACAAACAATATCGATCTACGGATCGCGTGAGCGCCCCACGACACGTGATGATAACAGTCACGCCGGATACAAAGAACTCCGGCGGGCGAACACGATGAGACAAAGCTCATATGAGCTACGTCGTGATATAGCCCAATACTGAGGCGCCAAGACACCCACTATGCTTCACGATGAAGTAATGGATCATCAAATCCTGAGGGCTTCAAACCCGTAAACATCGAATCATACGATGGTACCACAGATCCTGCGGTCTGGATCGAGGACTATCTCCACCATATCCACATGGCCCGCGGTGATGATCTACATGCCATCAAATACCTCCCACTAAAGCTTAAAGGACCAGCTCGGCATTGGCTCAACAGATTGCCAGCAGAATCAATTGGTTGTTGGGAGGACCTGGAAGCCACATTCCTTGATAACTTCCAGGCACATATGTGCGACCACCGACGCCGATGACCTCAGCCACATAATTCAGCAGCCGTAAGAATCGGCGGACAATTCGGACACGGTTCCTAACCAAGAAAAATCAAATTGTTGACTGTCCGGATGCAGAGGCCCTTGCAGCCTTCAAACATAACATCCGCGACGAGTGGCTAGCCCGGCACCTAGGACAGGAAAAGCCGAAATCCATGGCAGCCCTCACCACACTCATGACCCGCTTTTGCGCGGGAGAGGACAGCTGGCTAGCTCGTAGTAACAACTTGACCAAAAACCCTGGTAGTTCGGATACCAAGGACAGCAATGGCAGGTCGCGTCGCAACAAGAACAAGCGCCGCATTAACGGCGATAATGATGAAGATACGACAGTCAATGCCGGATTCAGAGGCTCTAAACCGGTCAGCGGAAGAAGCCATTCAAAAGAAATACCGGGGCCGTCCAACTTGGACCGAATACTCGATCGCAGTGCGGATACATGGCACCCCGAAAACCAGCCAATCACACCAACATGGATTGTTGGGTGTTCAAGCAAGCAGGCAAGCTAAGTGCCGAACTCAATGACAAGGGGCTGCATAGCGATGACGAGGAAGAACCCCGGCCGCCGAACAATAGAGGACAGAAGGGCTTTCCCACACAAGTGCGGACGGTGAACATGATATACGCAACCCATATACCCAAAAGGGAGCGGAAGCGTGCACTAAGGGACTTATATGCGATGGAGCCAGTCGCCCCGAAGTTCAACCCATGGTCCTCCTGCCCGATCACATATGATCGAAGGGACCACCCCACTACCATCCGTCACGGCGAATTCGCCGCATTGGTTCTTGACCCAATCATCGACGGATTTCACCTCACTAGAGTCCTGATGGACGGCGGTAGCAGTCTGAACCTGCTTTATCAGGATACAGTGCGCAAAATGGGCATAGACCCCTCAAGGATTAAACCCACAAAGACGACCTTTAAAGGCGTCATACCAGGTGTAGAGGCCAATTGTACAGGCTCAGTTACACTCGAAGTGGTCTTCGGATCCCCGGATAACTTCCGACGCGAAGAGTTAATCTTCGACATAGTACCGTTCCGCGGCGGCTATCACGCACTGCTCGGACGAACCGCATTCGCAAAATTCAATGCGGTGCCGTACTACGCGTACCTCAAGCTCAAGATGCCAGGCCCTTGAGGAGTAATCATGGTCAATGGAAACACCGAACTCTCTCTCCGAACGGAGGAGCACACGGCGGCCCTCGCAGCGGAGGTGCAAAGCAGCCTCTCACAGCAATTCTCGAGTCCGGCCAGTAAACGTCCGGACACTATCAAGCGCGCCCGGAGTAACCTACAACAAGACCGCCTGGCACGATCCAAGCACGTGTAGCAATCCGGCCCCAACCCCAGCCCTCGCGAAATTGCGAAGCCAGTACTACGCGTACATAACTACGCTCTGGAGATACCATGGGCATAAGGGGACGGGCCACGACCATGGCACGCCCAGAATGCGGCTAAACCGCACAAGGGGCTCCCGATTGTGTCATTCTTTTTATTTTCTTCTTTTTTCTTACTTTCAGGACTCCGTTTTCCAGAAGTCCTGTTCGGCACTAGAATTGCCGAACTCACGATGCAACAGCCAGGGAAGCAGAAAGCTACGTCGAATGTCCAGGTAGGTCGCTACTACGAGCATTATACCTGTTTTACATACCATCCCGCAGCTTACCCCTGGAGGGGGACATGTTAAATAGTCACAACCCTTGCTTATCGCACTATTTGTATCGTTCTGCTTTCATTGCAGTACCTTTTTTAATAAACAATACATAGCTTTTGCCTATTACTGCACTCCTTTCTTTATCTATATATATGTTCATTTCATGACATATTGCACCTGTACACTTTGGTACGGCCAATACACCAGGGGCTTAAGTACCCCAAAAGTATGGTGTGATAAGTCCGAACACTTTCACAAGTGCGGCCCCCGAACTTATAGCATTATATGCATCGGCTCCGAATCATGTCTTGGGTCAATAGTTGGGTTTGCCTGCTCCCATGTTTTGGTACCTTACGTTCCGTTATATCGGCTAAGGTAGCTGGGAGAACCACTGCTATTGTGCCCGGTTGAGCTGGGTTGAGCACCTCAATGGAGAAAGCTAAAACTGATCGTCATGATAGGGCGAGAGCGATCGCTGTTCGAGAGGTTTTTCGGTCCCTAAAGACTTATGCCGCTTAGAGCGAGGAGTCGGCATTGTCCGCCAAAAGGCGTGGATAGCGCCCGAACTCGGTCTTCGAATACTAGGGCTTCACGAAATTTAAAATTATAGAATTCTATGGCTAAGTGAGAGTGTTCAAGCACTATAAGTCCGGTTGCCTTGTTCGCTATGTTAGGTGCCTCCTCGACGGACCCAAGAATGGGAACAAGAGCGCTCAAGTTTATCCCGAACACCCCAAAGACTTTCGTGGCATGGAGGCTGAAGCCAACGACTTGCCATCTCTCAAATTTGATAAAACGGCCGCACAGAAGGTAATATTTTAAATTAACAAGCGTTGCTTAGCGCATATGAACAAGTTTTCAGCGTACAGGATAACAAATGCGAGTCTATTAAAAAATCACATCTCTGGAGCACTCATCCGCTATATGGCGGGCACCCTTCAGGACGCCCTCATAGTACATTTCGGGCTTGCGATGCTCCTTGCCCTTCGGTGGCCCGTCCGTCACAAGCTTCTCCGTATCCAGCTTGCCCCAGTGCACTTTAGCACGGGCAAGGGCCCGACGGGCACCTTCAATGCAGACGGAGCGCTTGATGACTTCAATCCATGGACAGGCGTCCACCAGCCGCTGCACTAGCCCGAAGTAGCTCCCAGGCATGGCTTCCAATGGCCACAGCCGAACTATGAGGCCCTTCATGGCCTGTTCGGCGACCTTGTGGAGCTCGACCAGCTGCTTCAGCTGGTCGCTCAGAAACACCGGACGTTCGCCTCGACATCTTGAGACCAGAACACCTTCTCCGTCGAGCTCCCCTCCTTGGCGCGGTAGAACGCGGCAGCATCGGTTTACACTGGGCAGATCTGCGAATGCTCTGGAGAGCTCCGAATCCGGGTAAGTAATAGGTAATTCACTTTCACATGCTTGCTTTGCATAAAGAATGCCTTACCCGCCGCTATCTTTTTAATGATTCAATTTCTTGGAGGCTTTTTGGGCTTCGGCCTTAGCGGCTTTGGCACTCTCAAGAGCCGAGGCGAGCTCGGACTCGAAGTCTTGAGTCACGCTCCAAACTCTCGTGTTTTTCCACGAGCACAGAGCTCTTGCCGCACCTCCGCCACCCGCGCCTCCTGCTTCTCTCGCTCAGTGCGCTCCGCGGCCGCTTTGCTTTCGGCGCGGACACTTTGCTTCCTTCGTGGTCGCCACCTCGTTCGTGGCCCCTACAATACCCACATTATTCCTGTCATTTTTGCAACCAAATCCTTTCTATAAGGTATTACTTACCTTCCTTGTCCTCGAGCTGCTTCTTGGCAAGGCCGAACTTCGTTCTCGGACCGCTCGAGGCTCTGCTTCAATGCATTGACCTCCATGATCGGTCTTGGCAGAGGTCGGCAGCGCCTGCATTCCCATATTGACATATTTATGTTAGACTCCTGCGTATATCTTTTAGATCCTTAGTCCGGCTTTTCTTTCCGAACACCGAACTAAGCATCGAGAACTACTGTCTATCGGTAATATTTTTACATATTCTAAACTTACCTCAAAGCCTGTTAGAAGGCTGGTACAGAGCTTCAGTCAGCCCGCTCTTGGCGGATGAACTTCTGGATCACCACACTCATAACAAGCGGTGCTCCTCCTCGATAGAGCGCTGTTAAGAGCCTCCATAAGCTATCCGGTGCCTCGGTTGGGCGGAGGAACGGCGTCTTACCCTTCCTCTGAAGGGGCCGCTTGCGGACTTGAACCGCTGAAGGTTCCGGTATGGAGTCCGGACAAGGTCGGGCTTAGAGCCCCGGGGTCTCGCTCCCCTCGCGCTGAGTCCGGGAGGCTGCCTTGCGGCGCCTCTGCGCCACCTCCTCTTGAACAGGACCCCTCGGGGCCCCACCTCGGCGTCGTCCATGGCGTGAGGCGAGGCGGCGGAAGTGAAGTACTCTCCACTTCCGACGAATTCAAGGACCCGCTCGACGAAGCGGCGAGCTCATCCTTGGGCTGGCTGCATGATTGTTCGGCATTAGAGAACACTATGCAATGAAAAAAAGCCATGGGTATCCGGACACTTACGATCTCGCCAGGGGCTTGGCCCTTGTTGGCCACTCCTCCTCATCGTTGTCGGCGTTGGTGGAGAAGTCCGGAGGAAGGGTCCTTCCCTTCTTGGACCCTTGGCCTCCCGGTTAGGGCGGCCTTCCTTTCTTCACTCCCCAGCAGGGAGAGGCTTTTTCCTCCTCCTCTTCCTCGGAGGAGGATTCCGCCTCGAGGTTGTCGGGCGATGAGTCCGACAAGACTGGCGCCGGAGCTCCTTCGAGTTCCGTGGCCTCCTTCTTGGCCTTCTTCTCCGGCACCTCGTGAGGTGCGGAGCCAGCAGCCCGTCAATCGGGCGTCCGCTGGTCTTCGGCAAAGGGCCGACAGTTAATCTGTCCGGGCGTCTTCACCAGATCTGTCAAAGGTTAGGGAGTTTTAGATCCGCATAGAGTCAAACTATGAAAAAGAGTCTCATAAAGGGTAAAATAACTTACCTCGCTGGCTTGACGCTGCGAGCTGAATCCGCGATCTTCGGTAGCGAATGTGGGAGCCTCGGCGCCCTTGAACAGCACCTTCCAGGCATCTTCGTGCGTAGTGTCAAGAGCCTTTTCAGAGTTGGTGTGCTGTGCGGATCGAACTCCACAATTTGAAGGCCCGTTGTTGGCATGGGAGAATCCGACGGATGAGCATCACCTGGATTACGTTGACAAGCCTAAGATTCTTGTCCACCAGGTTTCGGACGCAGGTTTGGAGTCCGGACAGCTCGTCCGAATTCCCCCACGTCAGGCCCGTCTCTTTCCATGATGTGAGCCGTGTGGGGAAGCCAGATCGGAATTCGGGGGCCGCCGCCCATTGAGAGTCGCGCGGCTCGGTGATGTAGAACCACCCCGATTGCCACCCCTTTACGGTCTCCACAAAGGAGCCCTCAAGCCATAGGACTTTGGCCATCTTGCCAACCATGGCACCTCCGCACTCCGCTTGGCGGCCGCCCACTACCTTCGGCCTGACATTGAAGATCTTCAGCCATAAGCCGAAGTGGGGCTGGATGAAGGAAGGCCTCGCACACGACGATGAACGCCGAGATGTTGAGGATGAAATTCGGGGCCAGATCGTGGAAGTCCAGGCCGTAGTAGAACATGAGCCCCCGGACAAATGGGTGAAGTGGAAAACCTAGTCCGCGGAGGAAGTGGGTGAGAAACACCACCCTCTCATGGGGCCTGGGGGTTGGAATGAGCTGCCCCTCGTCGGGTAGCTGGTGCGCGATGTTGCTGGACAAGTATCCGGCCTTCCGCAGCTTTTCGATGTGCCCCTCCGTGACGGAGGAGGCCATCCACCTGCCTCCCGCTCCGGACATAGTTGGAGAAGGTTGAGGTGGGATGTGCGGACTTGGGCGCTGGAGCTCGAGTCTTGAAATGGATGAGCAAAGGAGGAAGAAGGCGTGGGTGAAAAGGTGGATCCTTATCCCTTATATGGACGGACGAAGCTATCGTCCCCGCCACTGGTAAAACTCGCTTATCTCCCAAGCGCCCGTAATCAATGGCGCGGATGGGTTACCCACGTCCGTATTGATGGGAATCCGGAATAAGGGGCACGATCTCGCTTTGATAAGACATGCCAAGGAAACCGCCTCGCTAAACGCTGAGAGGTGAGACAGTAAAAACGATTCAGTATAAAGGCTGGCCGTGGTGTGATGTCACACCGCTGAATACGTCAGCAGATCTGTGCAAAAATTATTATTCTCTCTACGGTGGTATGTGGAACTTGTTTTGCGAGCGGACACATCCTTGTGTTCAAAACCTTCTATGAAGTATTCGGAAGAGGAACCCGCCTTGCAATGCGAAGACAATATGCGCGCGGACTCGTCGTCATTGAAGCCTGGTTCGAGGGCTCTTGAGGAGTCTGGACTAGGGGTGTCCGGATAGCGAACTATCATCTTTGGCGGACTCCTAGACTATGAAGATACAAGATTGAAGACTTCGTCCCGTGTCCGGATGGGACTTTCCTTGGCGTGGAAGGCAAGCTTGGCGATCGGATATGTAGATCTCCTACCATTGTAACCGACTCTGTGTAACCCTAACCCTATCCGGTGTCTATATAAACCGGAGGGTTTTAGTCCGTGGGGCGAACAACAATCATACCATAGGCTAGCTTCTAGGGTTTAGCCTCTCGATCTCGTGGTAGATCTACTCTTGTACTACCCATATCATCAATATTAATCAAGCAGGAGTAGGGTATTACCTCCATCGAGAGGGCCCGAACCTGGGTAAAAACATCGTGTCCCTTGTCTCCTGTTACCATCCGCCTAGACGCACAGTTCGGGACCCCCTACCCGAGATCCGCCGATTTTGACACCAACAGGGACCTTTAGTCCCCACACTTTAGTGCCGGTTGTGGAACCGGCACCAAAGGCCCTTACGAACCGGTGCTAAAGCCTGGTTCTGCACTAGTGTTCGTGGACAGGGTGCCTACCTCCTGAAGCTGGGAACATTACCAGTGGCGGCTGCGTAATTTTTAATTTACCTAGGCAGGCTTTTCAGTGGCGGGCGCTACAAAGTGCCTGCCCCTGCCACCTACATTAACAGTAGTGGTCGCCTACCCAACATTGATGGCATATTACTAGTGGTAGGAGGTTAGTGGCGGGCCTCCTTCACAGCTTAGCAAGCCACTGCTAGGCTATTTGTTGCCGCGACTGCTGGGCAATCATGCAATAGTGTAGGGGTGGGCTACTCACGCCTCATCGAAGAGCATCATGATAGTGATCCTATCAAAGTTTGGCAATGAATTTCCCTCTAGGGGAGCCACTGAAGATGCAGCCTATATCTATTATGGGGCAGGTGGCCTCCCTCTAGTTGCCCCTTCTCATGGCTTATGGATCGTTCAAATTATCAATGTATGTTTGTTTTTCCAGACTGCTATCTTTTCAAGAAAATATCTAAAAACTGACAACATCAAATATAGAACTATGCCTTCTCAAGTTAAAAGGGTTGTCCCCAAAATCATTCAATGTTAGTAAATATATGTAATTAATTTTCAAAAGTAATGTATACATTCTCGACATATTAGTATGTCCAAACACATCACTTACTTTAATTATGATATGGAGGAAGCACTCACTAGCAAAGATGTATGAGAAACTATCATGACAAGGCAATTCTACCAATGGTGCTAGAGAGTAGCTCAAGAAAATTGGCGCTGAGAGAAAAGGCAGTACTCATTTGGATACTTCTTCATGTTACCCTTGAACACTAGGATTGATTTAAGGCCGTATGAGGAAAAATAAACTCTTAACTCTGTTTTTAATAATGAACTAGCAAAAGGGCTCATGCGTTGCAACGGGATAAAAAAATCATAATCTTCAATGGCCATGACCACATTTTGCTGCATCACCAAGATACACTATCACTCTCATTTTTATGAAACCATGAACTTTTTTGAAAATCATGAATATTTTTTTAAACTCATGAACATATCTCAACTTGTGAACATTTTTCAAATTCATGAAAACTTTTACAGATTTTTGAACCTTTTCTAAAATCATGAAAACATTTGAATTCATGAGCATTTTGTATTATTTGCAAACATTTTTCTGAAAATTGTGAACATTTTTTAAAACATTTTTCATGAATAGGCAAACATTTCTAGAATCGACGAACATTTCTTTTGGAAATTGGTGAAACAATTTTGAAATTCATGATCACTTTTTAATTTAACAAACATTTTTTAAATGCATGATCATTTTTTAAACCCGCTAATGTTTTATGAATCATTAAACTATTTTGTAAGTCACGAACAGTTTCTGAATTTTTAGGCTATTTTTTTAGTTCATGAACATTTTTTGAATTGGCGGAATTTCTTTCAATTTCATTAACAATTTTTAGTACACGACCTTTAGAAAACTCATGAACATGTTTTGATTTCCTGAACATTTGTTTCTTCAAAATTAAGAGCATGTGTTTAAAAATCACGAACATTTTCTGAATCGACGAACATTTACGAATTATTAAACATTTAATTTAAAAATTCACATTTTTTAAAAATTTCGAAACTTTTCTAAGCCCCATTATTTAAAGTAGAAAAAGACAAAGACAGAAAAGAAAAAGGAAATCTATAATACCTAAATAGTTCATCCCCACTATCCTATTTCTCTTGACATGCAGCCTGTTCACATCATCAAGTAGGCCCATGTATTAAAAACCAATCCTCATTGTCTCCTCATGCGGCCATGTCACCCACTAATCGTTCCACCACTCGCCCCACGGTTTCTCGCTGTGACCACACGATTTATGCTAAAACAAAAGATGATACACCTTGCGTTTTATCGACTGAATTCTGGCCAACAATGTAGGCAATTTTTGCACCTGGGCTTCTCGGCCCAATAGTTGGTACGTTGCACGCATGTAACTAATGCATTAGGCCACTCACACTTCATCTTCTCCACTGCGAGCCTGCGAGTTTATCGCCGCCACTTTCTATTCCGCTCTCGCCGCCGCCACGATGGGTAAGCTATCCATTAATTGCCATGAATTGGCATCCCCAAATGAAACGGCAGGATTCATCACCCGTTATTACCTCGCCCTCCATTACCCTGCAAATGCGAGCGGTCACCACCTTCGTCTTTAAAAAGACGTCGTCAACCATGCACAGGCTGCTTGCGTCCTTCTATTGGAACAGGCCTCGACTCTGGTAGGTGGACGGCCCCCTGCCCCCACCATTTTTCCTGTGCCCAAGCTCATGCTTTTCTGATCAATAGCCATGATTCCTCTGTGAACTCATTCTGTCTTTAATTTCTAAAGCAGAATGAATTTATTCTTTTATTCCTATTGTTTGCCCTGATGTTTTGGTTTTCTTTGTTATTGCATAATTTAATCAAAAATTTGTGAGTGTTGTGGAATCGTGAGCATCTGACATTTGATAAGGTGTGAGATCCTGTTATTGGTTTCCCTGAAGAGGTTGTGTTCATAAATTTTGCCATGCGGTTTTGGACTTGCTCATATGGCTGTAGTACAATTAGAAACAACCAAATAGTTGTTCTTGCTTCATTACTCGGTTGACCATCGTTTGCCCCCCCATGCCTAAATCCTGGCTCCGCCCCTGACAGCGCGAACGCATTGGGAGAACCGAAGCTCCGACGAACTCCATCACACAACTCGATCGATATCGATTGATCTCGTGTTCTCGTGATCTCTTGGCTACAACCATGGCCACCGGAGTAGAAGTAGTGCTCAACCTGCGCGTCCCGTCGGCTTCAGTGGCGCCGGCACGACGGTGGTGTGGACGGCTTCGTCGTCGGTGAGATGCGGGAGCGCGCGCGGGAATGGAGGAGGACCACTACCGGACGCTGGGGCTGGCGCTGGGGGCCACCAGGGGCGAGGTCAAGAGGGCCTTCCACCGCCTCGTGCTGCAGTACCACCCGGACGTTGCGCACCAAGAAAACCAAGACGGCTCCGTCGACTTTGAGCGGATCAACGCGGCGTACCAGAGGGTGATGAGCAACATGTGGGAGGCGGAGGCGACGCTCGAGTACTAGCGCCGCCGCTACGGCCTTGTCAACGAGGACCTCGACCGCTACCGCCACTACCTCAACGACGAGGACGAAGACGACTGGTTCGCCGACTTTTGAAATCTCAAGGGCAGCGGCGATTCCTGCCATGGCGGAGGCATCACTGTAAATAATTTGTGAAATGTGACTCTCTGCTTATCTCCCCTGTTTTATTGTGGAGGAGAGCTAGAGACGCAGAAATTCAGGGTTCTAGAGATTGTAATTTGAACACTCTTATTTTCATTGTGAATATAAGAAAACATAGCATGAATTAATCCAGCCGCTGTGACAACACCCATGTTGCAAAGCCGCGTTCACAACAACAACCATTTTGCAAAGGTTGTTGATGTTGCCACACACCAGCTTGAGCAACCTTTGCAACATGCGCTCTTGCAGCCACGACATAATCCCCTTCATGGCTGCTTCCGTCCCATTAGAGCTCCGTCGAGTGTGGCGGCTGCCTTCACCGCAAAATCCATTGCCGCCAGTCGCTCCTCCATCTGCTCCATCTGTCATCGCCCATGTTGTGGCCACAACATTGTCCATGTTGTGGCCACGACAATCACCGTTGTTGCCCCCCCCTTCCCCCCGGATAGCAATGATGATGGCTGTTGTAGCGAGTCAGCCATACAGCCGGTGGTAGTTGTAGCATGTCGTCTCACCAGTCACAACATTTGCCTTCTTCATTCGTAGCACATTGTCTCATCGATCGCAACATCTGCCATTGACGGTTGCAATGTCAGTTGGCGTTGCTTGCAGTAATGTGACAACATTTGTCATTGCCGTTTGCAGCATCCAGTCGTGCCGTTCATAGCAACACAATTAGGCCGTGTTTGGTTCATAAGTCCTAGGACTTTTTTTAGTCCCAACTAATTAAAAAGTCGCTAGTCCCTAAAAAGTCCCTACCTGTTTGGTTCCTGGGACTAAACATGGACTTGGACTAAAAGACCATGTTACAACTAAAAGTCCCAAAAAGACTCTCTTTGAGGGTCTTCTTTCATAAGTCTCAAATGCTCACTTTAAGTTCGTGTAAGTCCCTCCCGTTTGGTTTAAATGGAACTAAAAGGGAATTTTTTAAGTCCCTACACTAATAAGTTCATGTAAACAAACACCCCTTTACGCTGATGTCACTTACTTGAGACTTTGACTGAGTTCTTGCCACACCCTTCTTTATATGCATGTAAAATAGTACTAGGCTAGGACAGCCAAGGCAACACGCCGCGGTGATGTCTTGAATCGAAACTGAAATCCTATTCGGACACACCTCGTCGTGATCGTTGCTAGGAATAGTAGGACGAACGCGATCTTCTTGTGGCTGTAGCTGCTGGTTGGAAGAGGAGGTTCAGCAGGCCGAGGTGCTTCCTGCTTTGACTCCGGCAGAGTGGAGCTGAACGACCACGACGGTATCTGGTGCAGCCCGGGGGCGGCGGCGCCATTCGCCTTCGAGAAGCCGACGGCGACCTCCTCCGGTAGGATTCTGCGCAGGTCAACGGTTGCATTGACCTGGTACAGAGCACCGTCGATGAGGAGAGCAACGGCCAGCGTCCTGGAGCCGTTGTGGTACTTCACGGTGGCTTCCATGACATAGGGCGACGTGAAGTTCTTGCCTGGCCATGTCATCGTCGTGTACGCGGATGCTGCCGTGGAGTTGGCTGAGCTGACGTCGATGCCGACATGGTTGAGGAAAGCGTCGAACTCCACCGCCATGATCCAGCTCTCGCCAATCCCGTCGGCGTATTCCGGGAGGAGGCCGAGGCCGCCGGCGCTGCTGCTATCCGGGGCCAGGGCCACCGACTGGAGATGCCCGAGGAAGAAGGCCATCCCGCAGCCTGTCTTCCGCGGCAGGCTGTCCTTCTCTGGGGTGATCCAGAAGGAGAAGGCGGTGGCGAAGCTAGCGATCTCGCCGGTGGCGCCATTCCATAGCTGCACCTTGTACCGGTACGACGCCCGGCTGTTTTTCGTCAGCTGGAGCGCCGGTGGGCTGATGAGTGCGTCTCCGGCGAGGACAACCGACGAGCCGGCGCCGGCGTCGGAGAAGTCTAGGCTGAAGGAGAGCGAGAAGGCCCCGCGCGGCGCGTGGGAGAGGCATAGCAACGACGCCAGGACTAGGGCGGCGGTCGGACGACGGCGAGAGCCCATTTGCTTGGCCATGGTGCCTGGGAAGGAGGAACCATGCATGAGGAGCATCATGAAATAGGGAACGGGATTTAGTGGGGGAGTAGTAGTTAGTTAGTTGTCAAGGTCAAATTTAGAGCCCAAATATTGCATGATGTATCGCACGAAAGGAACTGGAGAGCCCACGGATTGATTGATGGTGCTGTCGTGGAAATATTCTAGTTAAGGCCATTAGATTACACAGGATCAAGTCGCCATCGTACTATCATATACAGTAATCTGTAATGGTCGTTCAACAAAGCGGTTGACGCACTTGACTTTTTCCTCCTCCTTCTCTTTTACAATCACGCCTGAAAAGTTACAAAGAACACAAAAAGGAAGAAAAGAAGCCTACAAACTATCTATATAAAATTAGGACGCCGATAACTGTTACACGTGTGGCATAATGCCCACCCGACCACACGACTCTGTGTGGCATACCCACAGGCAGCCCACACGACGTTGTGTGGGCGAACATTGGACTGCCTACACGTGTGGCAGGAAGGCAGCTGGACCGAACGAATGACGATCGCTCTCCCCGCCCGCGTCGCTGCCACCACCCGAACGTCCATCCTATCCGCCCTACAGGCCTTTTCTATATTGGGCCCTACAAGCTTAGTAAAGAAAAAAAGCCTAGATTTTTTTTCCATCACAAAAAAGACCTACGATGCCATCCAACAACTTTAAAAGTAGGAAAAACTATGTGAATTTCCAGAAAAGTTGCCACTACATTTACGACTTGACATCATGTTACCTTTTACAATAATGGCAGGGTTTACCAAAACATACTAAATTGTCATGGCAGAAAGAATATGTTTCAGAAAATGACATGAACTAAAATGTTCTATAGATCATCATCCATACGCTATAAGTTCCATGATGCATGTTTCGGAAAATGACATGAACTAAAATGTTCTATAGATCATCATCCATACACTATAAGTTTCATGACGCATAGGATATATTTGCCATGAGCCATGGCAACTTTGTTGAAAAAATGTTCTATATATCATGATACATAGACTAAAAAATGAATAGACTTTCATGGCACGATAAACAAATAAAAACACAGTTTTGTTGTGATAATAAAGCCCAGATTTACCATCCTATGAAAACGGAAAGATGAATTAGCCATAATACATAAGAGTGACAAACAAACTAGTACTAAAAAATCCCAATGGTTCAAACCGAAAAAATGTTAGTCGTACCTGCAAGCAAAATTTGCCATGGTCAAAAAAAGATGTTTTTTATATTAAGTATAAAGGAAAGGTTCATGGCAATTTGCATCTCTATCACGGGGGCGGAAAAAATGGATTAAAAATTTGTTTATGTTTTTCCATGCCAATCAAACAACACAAAAAAGATTTAAATTACCATGGCAAATGCATATACAAATTTACCGTGGGACTTTTTATCAAAATTGCCATGCTTATATATGATTTCTTTGCCATTATTGTGAAACAATAAAAAAAGATATCAAAAATTGCCATGGCAAAAACATGTTCCATGGTTTTTTTTATCAAAACTTGCCATCTTTGTTTAATTAAATTGTCGTGTATATAAAACAACACGAAAACAAAGATCAAAATTGCAATGGCAAAAGCGTATTCTAATTTGCCATGGAATATTTAATCAAATTTGCCATGCTAATATATAAAAATTACCATGAATGTGAAAAAAATACAAAAATGATCAACAGTTGCCATGGCAAAAGCATGCTAAAAATTGCCATGGTATTTTACCAAAATTGCAATGATTGTGAAATAAAAAAATCAAAAATTGCCATGGCAAAAGCATGTTCAAAACTAACCATGCTATTTTATCAAGACTTGCCATCTTTGTGTAATTAAATTGCCGTCTATGTGAAACAACACGAAAAGAAGATCAGAATTGCCATGGCAATGCATATTCTAATATGCCATGGATTTTTTTATCGAATTTGGAATGCTAATATAAATAATTTTGCAATATTGTGAAATATTACAAAAATGATGAATAGTAGCCATGGCAACGGAATGTTCATATTTTGACATGGCATTTTTACCAAATTTTGCCATATTTGGTGTCATTAATGTGCCATGTAACGGAAATAACACAAAAAATGTCAAATTTGCCATGGAAAAAATGTATATTTGAATGCCATGGCAAATGCATATTCAATTTTTTGTGGGTTTTTTTAATCAAATTTGCCATGCTTATGTATAAACAGTTGCCATGAATGTGAAATTATACAAAAATTGTGATGGCAAAAAGCATGTTCAAACTTGCCATGGCGTTTAACCAAGACTTGCCATCTTCTTTGGTATTAAGTTGTCGTGTATGTGAAACAACACAAAAAAATCACCATGAACATGGCAACATATTAAACTACATTTGCCATGCTCTCATAGAACTCAAATTGCCATGTTGCAAAGAAAAACATGGCAACACATCATATATTTACATGGCAACACAACCCTTTTGTTAGTTCTGTGGCAACACATCATGGAAAATCTGAAAAGTTGAGTTGCCATGGCAACTAAAAACGAAAAAGTTTGACATTTTGATAAAAATAACACGGCAAATTTGAATGTGTATTTGCCATGGCAATATTTTCCATCATTTCTTTGTGCTATTTTATCCGTGGCAAATTTGTTAAACATTTTTCCATGGCAAATTGTTGTAAAATCATGTCATGGCAAATTGTTCTAAATTTACGTCATGGCAAAATCTATATTTTTTTCCATGACCAACACTCTAGTTAGCCATGGCAAATCTGTAACTTTTTTTCACATGAAAAACAATCTAGTTAGCTCAAAGGTAAATTTGCCATGGCAACTATACGATCTGGATGAGGGTAAATGTGCCACCTGAACTAACTTGCCTCTTCAAAAATTAAGATGGCAAAAATGGTAGAGGCATACTAGAAAAGCCATAGAAAAGATGGAAAACATACTGTATGTGCTGGCCCATACATGCAATGGTGGAGCTCGCCGTAGAAAACTCGCGGAGGACACCTGCACCCCCATGGTCGGGCCCATTAGCACCCGCCGCATCTGGAAGCGCCCCGTCGGCCCGGAGAGAGCCAGCCCGGATATAGAGGGGGTGACCTCCGCCCGCCGGCCCACCCCCATGACGGAGACGCCGTCACCTGCTCTGTCGTCCGCGCCGTGGCTGTCGCCTCTGATCCCCTTGCATCGGTGCCTCCATGACCTAGCTACCGCAGCCCCCTTCTCGCGCGGGATCTGGAGAAGTTTGCCGTGTTTTAGAATTTTCCAGAATTTAACAAGTAAATTTGACATGGCAATGTAGGTACGAAATTGGTCATGGCAAGTGAAAACTATATGTTGCCATGGCAATGAAAAGTGTAGAATCTGCCATGGATGTGTAGTTATATTTGCCATGTCAACAAAGATAGAATTGCCATTACAAATATAAAAAAAGCAAAATTTGAAGAACCTGCCATGAGAGCATTACAAAGGAAAGCTGAAATTTGCCATGTTCGGAAAACATGAATGTGATGGACTTCATGAGATCACAATGCACAAGAAAAACACATAAACACATGGCAACAAAACAACACTTATATGACAAATGGCATAGACGACTGTATGATCCTCTCCATGAAGTTTGAATTGCCATGGCAACTACTATGTCCCATCCAATACTAGAAACAAGAAAAAATACGGATTGAAAATTACCATGGAAACTATGGATTGAACATGGGAGGATTAATATGAAAAACTATCACAAAACATTATATTGAAAAATGAAAACTAAAAACTGATCATCAATTGACAATAATCATTGCACTAAAATATTGGGCACCTTGGCACAGGTTGTTCATTTATGAAACAAACAAATCTTCTGAAATGCTAAAACAGGGTAAGGTATAATGAAGCTTTAGCTAAGGGCATCTCCAGCCGCGCCCCCAACAGGCTCCCCCAGGCCACTTTTTCGGCGCCGGCTAAGAAAAAACGGCCCAGTCGCGCCCCCAGGACGCCGAAAATCGCCGGTTCGGACCTTTTTTCCGCCCGGCGGTCACAGGCCGAACCAGCCTGGGAGCCGTTAGGGGCTCGGCGCTAGGGAAAAGAACGCTGGCCCACACCGACAGGGGAAAAGTCAAGGTTTTCTTCCCCCGACTCGCCTCGCACCCCCCGCGCCCTCGGCCACCACTAGCTATATCCCGGCGACGACCGCCGGCCTACTCCGCTAGATAGCCATTCCCCGCCGGAAAATAGCAGCGCTTCGCCGCGGCAGCCCCTCCCGCAGCAGCTGGCGTTTCCGGCCGCCGTTTCCGGCCGCGGAGGCGCGGTTTAACGGCGGGTACACGCCCACCGAGCGCAAGGTGTTCGGCGTTTTGACTGTGTCGGTGATGGACTCGGATGAGGAGGAAGAGCTCGCTGCGCGTTCTTTGGAGGAGGAAGCCGCGGCCGACGTCCAGGAAGAAGAGCATCTAATGGTGCTCGCCGCCCTCACCCAGCTGTTGGCGAGCAATGAAAAGCAGCGTTGAGGTGGCTCGGCGCCGGGCGGTGAAAGCAAAGAACCGCATCGTCGCAAGGCTCTGCATGCTCTACTCGACTACTTCGCCGATGCTCCACTTCATGGCGAGAGAACATTTCGGCGCCGTTATCGGATGAGCCGAAAGCTCTTCCTCAGGATTGTGAATTCCATCCGGGAGTTCGACAACTACTTCAAGTGCAAGATGGATTGCACTAGCGCTCTTGGATTCACCTCCATCCAGAAGTGCACGACAGCGATGAGGATGCTTGCATTGTTGGGGAACGTTGCAGAAAATTAAAAATTTTCCTACGGTTTCACCAAGATCTATCTATGAGGTCATCTAAGCAACGAGTCATGGGAGAGAGATTGCATCTACATACCACTTTGTAGATCGCGAGCGGAAGCGTTCAAAAGAACGGGGATGAAGTAGCCGTTCTCGTCGTGATCCTATCACCGGAGATCCTAGCGCCGAACGGACGGCACCTCTGCGTTCAACACACGTATGGGACGGGAGACGTCTCCTCCTTCTTGATCCAGCAAGGGGGAAGGAGAGGTTGATGATGATGGCTCCAGCAGCAGCACAACGGCGTGGTGGTGGTGGAGCAGCAGCACTCCGGCAGGGCTTCGCCAAGCACGTGACGGAGGAGGAAGAGGTGTAGCAGGGGGAGGGAGTGTTGGAAATATGCCCTAGAGGCAATAATAAAAGCATTATTATTATATTTCCTTGTTCATGATAATTGTCTTTTATTCATGCTATAACTGTATTATCCGGAAATCGTAATACACGTGTGAATACATAGACTACAATACGTCCTAGTAAGCCTCTAGTTGACTAGCTCGTTGGTCAACAGATAGTCATGGTTTCGACTATGGACATCGGATGTCATTGACAACGGGATCACGTCATTAGGAGAATGGCGTGATGGACAAGACAATCCTAAGCATAGCACAAGATCGTGTAGTTCGTTTTGCTAGAGCTTTTCCAATGTCAAGTATCTCTTCCTTCGACCATGAGATCGTGCAATTCCGGATACCGTAGGAGTGCTTTGGGTGTATCAAGCGTCACAACGTAATCGGGTGACTATAAAGGTGCACTACAGGTATCTCCGAAAGTGACCATTGGGTTGACACGGATCGAGATCGGGATTTGTCACTCCGTATGACGGAGAGGTATCACTGGGCCCACTCGGTAATGCATCATCATAATGAGCTCAAAGTGACCAAGTGTGCGTCACGGATCATGCATTCTTGATGCGAGTAAAGTGACTTGCCGATAACGAGACTAACGAGGTATTGGGATACCGACGATCGAGTCTCGGGCAAGTAACACACCGTCGACAAAAGGAATAGAATACGGGGTTGCTTGAACCCTTGACATCGTGGTTCATCCGATGACAACATCGAGGAGCATGTGGGAGCCAACATGGGTATCCAGATCCGCTGTTGGTTATTGACTTGAGGTAGTCTCGGTCATGTATGCATGTCTCCCGAACCCGTAGGGTCTACACATAAGGTTCGGTGGCGCTAGGGTTAATAGGAAGACAAGTATGTGATTACCGAATGTTGTTGAGTCCGGATGAGATCCCGGACGTCACGAGGAGTTCGGAATGGTCCGGAGGTAAAGATTTATATATGGAAAGTGGTTAAGCGGACTCGGGAAGTTTGGTGGTATACCGGTAAAGTACGGGGCCACCGGGAGGGTTCGGAGGTCCACCGGAGGGCCACCTCTCCGGGGGCCACATGGGCTAAGTGGGAGAGAACCAGCCCCTGGTGGGCTGGGTGCGCCTCCCACCTAGGCCCATGCGCCTAGGGTTTGGGAGGAGGAAACCTAAAGGGGCGCCCTGGCTTGGGGGCAAGCCACCCTCCTCCTCCTCCTTGGCCGCCGCCCCTAGGGTTTGCCCTAGAGGCGGCCCCCTTGACCCTCTCCTCCTATAAATAGAGGGGTGGGGGAGGCTGCCAACACAGTTGTGGCGCAGCCCTCCCTCCCAACACCTATCTTTCTCACGCAAGCTTGGCGAAGCCCCGCCGGAGAACTACAGTACCAGCTGCACCACGCCGTCGTGCTGCCATTGGGATTGTCTTCTTCAACCTCTCCTTCACTCTTGCTGGATCAAGGCGGAGGAGACGCCATCGTCCGTCGTGTGTTGAACACGGAGGTGCTGTCCTTCGAGATTTTGGTCATCGGTGATCGGAATCACGTTGGGAACGTCTTCGTCATCACCACTCTCAAGAACGCTTCCGTATTCGATCTACAAGTGGTATGTAGATGCAAACTCTCTCTCGTTACTCGTTGCATGGTAGAACTCATAGATGGATCTTGGTGAAACCGTGGGAAAAATTTTAATTTTCTGCAACGTTCCCCAACAGGGCATCATGAGCTAGGTCTATCGTAGTTCTCTTTGCACGAGTAGAAAACAATTTTGTTGTGGGCGTGGATCTTGTCAACTTACTTGCCGTTACTAGTTGTTTCTTGCTTCCGCGGTATTGTGGGATGAAGCGGCCGGACCAACCTTACACGCTCTTCGTGAGACCGGTTCCACCGACTAACATGCACTAGTTGCATAAGGTGGCTGGCGGGTGTCTGTCTCTCCTACTTTAGTTGGAGCGGATTCGATGAACAGGGTCCTTATGAAGGGTAAATAGAAGTTGACAAGATCACGTTGTGGTTATTCGTAGGTAAGAAAACGTTCTTGCTAGAACCCAATTGCAGCCACGTAAAAGATGCAACAACAATTAGAGGACGTCTAACTTGTTTTTGCAGCAATTGTCATGTGACGTGATATGGCCAAGTTGTGATGAATGATGATATATTGTGATGTATGAGATCATATTCTTGTAATGGGAATCACGACTTGCATGTCGATGAGTATGACAACCGGCAGGAGCCATAGGAGTTGTCTTTATTTTGTATGACCTGCGTGTCATTGAAGAACGCCATGTAACTTACTTTACTTCATTGCTAAGCGCGTTAGCCATAGTAGTAAAGTAGTCGTTGGCGTGACAACTTCATGGAGGCACGATGATGGAGATCATGGTGCCATGCGGTGACAAGATGATCATGGAGCCCGAAGATGGAGATCAATGGAGTTTTATGATATTGGCCATATCATGTCACTACTATATAATTGCATGTGATGTTTATTATGCTTATACATCTTGTTTACTTAGAACGACGGTAGTAAATAAGATGATCCCTTACAACAATTTCAAGAAGTGTTCTCCCTAACGTGCACCGTTGCTAAAGTTAAGTAAGCTTCTAAGCACCACGTGATGATCGGGTGTGATGGATTCTTACGTTCACATACAGCGGGTGTAAGACAGATTTACACACGCAAAACACTTAGGGTTAAACTTGACGAGCCTAGCATGTACGGACATGGCCTCGGAACACGGAGACCGAAAGGTCGAACACGAGTCGTATGGAAGATACGATCAACATGAGAATGTTCACCGGCGATGACTAGTCCGTCTCACGTGATGATCGGACACGGCCTAGTCGACTCGGATCGTGTAACGCTTAGATGACTAGAGGATGTCTAATCTGAGTGGGAGTTCATTAATAATTTGATTAGATGAACTTAATTATCATGAACTTAGTCTAAAACTTTTGAATTATATGTCTTGTAGATCAAATGGCCAACGCTCATGTCAACTTGAACTTCAACGCGTTCCTAGAAAACCAAGCTGAAAGATGGCGGCAGCAACTATACGGACTGGGTCCGAACACGAGATCATCCTCATAGCTGCCGAAACAATCGTCCTAGAAGGACCGCTAGGTGAAGCTCCGTCGAGAGAACCAAGACATTATGAATGCTTGGCAGTCTCGTCTTGATGATTACTCCTCGTTCGGTGCGGCATGCTTTACAGCTTAGAACCGGGCTCCAAAAGCGTTTTGAGCACCACGGAGCATATGAGATGTTCGAGGAGCTGAAACTTGTTTTCCAAGCTCACGCCGGGTCGAGAGATATGACATCTCCGACAAGTTCTATAGTTGTAAGATGGAGGAAAACAGTTACATCGGTGAACACATTACGAAGATGTGCAGGTTGCACAACCGTATGACCCAGTGAATATTAACCTCCCGATGAGGCGGTCATTGACAGAATCCTCGATCGCTCCCACCAAGCTACAAGAGCTTTGTGATGAACTACAACATGCAGGGGATGGTAAAGACCATTCTGAAGTGTTCTCTATCTTCAAGTCAGCCGAGGTTGAAATCAAGAAAGAACATCAAGTGTTGATGGTTAATAAGACCACTAAGTTTAAGAAGGGCAAGGGCAAGAAGAACTTCAAGAAGGACGGCAAGGAGGTTGCCGCGCCCGGTAAGCAAGTTGCCGGAAGAAGACAAAGAATGGACCCAAGCACGAGGTAGAGTGTTTTTATTGCAAGGGAAGGGTCCTTTGAGCGGAACTGCCCCAAATACTTAGCGGATAAGAAGGCCGCAACACCAAAGGTATATTTGATATACATGTAATTGATGTGTACCTTACCATGTCGTAGTAACTCCTGGGTATTTGATACGGTGCCGTTGCTCATATTTGTAACTCACAGCAGGAGCTGCGGAATAAGCGGAGATGGCGAAGGGCGAGGTGACGATCTTGCGTCGGGAATGGTTCAGTCGATGTGATCGCCGTCGCACGCTACCTCTTCATTTACCCACGGGATTAGTTATGAACCTTAATAATTGTTATTTGGTGCCAAGTTTGAGCATGAATATTGTATCGGATCTCGTTTAATGCGAGATGGCTACTCATTTAAATCCGAGAATAATGGTTGTTCTATTTATATGAGAGATATGTTTTATGGTCATGCTCCGATGGTCAATGGTTTATTCTTAATGAATCTCGGCGTAGTATTACACATGTTCATAGCGTGAATACCAAAAGATGTAAAGTTGATAACGATAGTCCCACATACTTGTGGCATTGCCGCCTTGGTCACATTGGTGTCAAGCGCATGAAGAAGCTCCATGCTGATGGACTTTTGGAGTCTCTTGATTATGAATCATTTGACACATGCGAACCATGCCTCATGGGCAAAATGACCAAGACTCCATTCTCGGAACAATGGGCGAGCAACCAACTTATTGGAAATCATACATACCGATGTGTGCGGTTCAATGGCGTTGAGGCTCATGGAGGATATCGTTATGTTCTCACTCTCACGGATGACTTGAGTAGATATGGGTATGTCTACTTGATGAAACACAAGTCTGAGACCTTTGAAAAGTTCAAGGAATTTCAGAATGAAGTAGAGAATCAACGTGACCGAAAGATAAAATTCTTACGATCGGATCGTGGAGGAGAATATTTAAGTCACGAATTTGGTACACACTTAAGAAAATGTGGAATCGTTTCACAACTAACGCCGCTGGAACACCTCGGTAATGGTGTGTCCGAGCGTCGTGTCGCACTCTATTGGATATGGTGCGGTCTATGATGTCTCTTACTGATTTACCGCTATCATTTTGGGGATCGCTCTAGAGACAGCTACATTCACTTTAAATAGGGCACCGTCTAAGTCCGTTGAGACGACACCGTATGAATTATGGTTTGGGAAGAAACCTAAGCTGTCGTTTCTAAAAGTTTGGGGATGCGATGCTTATGTCAAGAAACTTCAACTGAAAAGCTCGAACCCAAGTCGAAAAATGCGTCTTCATAGGATACCCTAAGGAAACCGTAGGGTATACCTTCTACTTAAGATCCGAGGGCAAGATCTTTGTTGCCAAGAATGGATCCTTTCGGAAAAAGTTTCTCTCGAAAGAAGTAAGTGGGAGGAAAGTAGAACTCGATGAAGTACTACCTCTTGAACAGGATAGTAGCGCAGCTCGGGAAAATGTTCTGTGATGCCTACACCAACCGAAGAGGAAATTCATGATGATGATCAAGGTACTTGGATCAAGTTGCTCTTGAACTTCGTGGGTCCACTAGGACACGTTCCGCACCAGTGGTACGGCAACCCTGTCACAGAAATCATGTTGTTAGACAACAATGAACCTTGAACTATGAAGAAGCGATGGCGGGCCCAGATTCCAACAAATGGCTAGAAGCCATGAAGTCCGAGATAGAATCCATGTATGAAAACAAAGTGTGGACTTTGGTGACTTGCCCGATGATCGGCGACGATAGAAAACAAATGGATCTTTAAGAAGAAGGCGGACGCGGATGGTAATGTCACCATCTATAAAGCTCGACTTGTCGCTAAGGGTTATCGGCAAGTTCAAGGGATTGACTACGATGAGACTTTCTCTCCGTAGCGAAGCTTAAGTCCGTCCGAATCATGTTAGCAATTGCCGCATACTATGATTATGAGATATGCTAGTCAACTAGAGGCTCACTAGGGACATATTGTGGTCTATGTATTCACACGTATTACGATTTCCGGATAATACAATTATAGCATGAATAAAAGACAATTATCATGAACAAGGAAATATAATAATAATCCTTTTATTATTGCTCTCTAGGGCATATTTCCAACAGTCTCCCACTTGCACTAGAGTCAATAATCTAGTTACATTGTGATGAATCGAACACCCATAGAGTTCGTGTTGATCATGTTTTGCCTCGAAGAGGTTTAGTCAACTGATCCGCGACATTTAGATCCGTATGCACTTTGTAAATTTCTATGTCTCCATTTGAAGAAGTAAGGAGGTGTTAGAACTCGAAGTATTACCTCCAATGATAGTGCACCAGAAAATGTTCCCGTGATGCCTACACCAATCAAGAGGAAATTCATGATGATGATCAAGGTACCGGATCAAGTTGCTACTGAACTTCAGTGATGAACCTCGCCAAGCCTTCATGCATTGCTAGGCTGAACCTGTCCGCAAATCATGTTTAGACAACAATGAACCTTCAACTATGAAGAAGCGACTGGCCCAGATTCCAACAAATGGCTAGATCCGTTTAAGTCCAGATAGAATCATGTATGAATACAAAGTGTGGACTTTACTGACGCTATGATGCGAATATAGAAACAAATGGATCTTTAAGAAGAAGACATGTCCTTTGATGGTAATGTCACCATCTATAAAGCTGACTTGTCGCTAAGGGTTACTTGCAGGTTCAAGGTTTGACTTCCACGAAACTTTCCGCAGGTTACTAGGTCTTAAGTCCGTCTCAACATTTAGATCCGATACTATGATTAGGATAGCCATGGCTCTTCTATACAGCTGGCGTATACGGGCTCTACTCATCTGAAGGAAGACCTGTATGATCGATCCGAGTTTTGAATTTTCAGATCCTAAAGAGCTAAAGTATGCAAGCGCCCAACTGATCCATGTCTTATGGGCTGTCAAGCATCACAGTTAAACAATTCGCTTGATGAGATGATCAAAGGTTAGTTTATGCATTCTATGGAGAATATCCATAAAAAAAGTAGGAGCTCCTGCATTTCTTCTAATATTATATGTCAGTCATGACATACCTTAGATGGGAAATCGTATAAGTAATTCATGACAGCATTCAAGGCCTAACTTGAATAAGTGTTGTTCATAGTGACATGGTACCTGATGAAAACCCTCGCTTATATATTAGGCATCTAAATCTACGAGATGACGATGTCAAGACGCCATCCATAGGTCTTTACAAGCATCATAGCACTTGTATAAGATTTTGAAGAAGTTCAAGTTGGTCAGCCAAGATCGGGTCAATTCCTGATTGCCATAACGTGTGAGATTGAGTCAGCTCTAATGCTACAACCACCACGAATCGCTACATAGAAGAGATCGAGTGTTTTCTCCCGATGCCTCAGTCCAATCGGATCTTATTATGTATGCCATGTCATGTACAGACTGATAAACCTGCCGTGAAGTTTGGTGGTGGTACCAAAGTAATCCCCAAGAACACCTGATGCGGTCAAGAATATCCCGGCACCTAAAAGGACAAAAGGACATGTTTCGCTTATGAGGTGACGTAAGAGCTCGTCGTAATAGGTTACGCCGACGCTTAGCTTCGATACGTATCCTGGATGACTTGTCACAAACCGGATACGCAGATATGTTGAATGGGAGCAAGAGCTGGTGCAAATGCATGAGCTGCCGTATGATCTATGTGAAGCGGAGGCTACGGCAGCCCTTGAGGCGCCGCATGAAGCAATTTGGGTGAAGGAGTTCATCACCCACCTAGAGTCATACCCAATGCGCGGGCCGATCAGAAACCTTGACTATCCGCTGATCAACGAGCTAGTCAACTAGAGGCTCACTAGGGACATATTGTGGTCTATGTATTCACACGTATTACGATTTCCGGATAATACAATTATAGCATGAATAAAAGACAATTATCATGAACAAGGAAATATAATAATAATCCTTTTATTATTGCCTCTAGGGCATATTTCCAACAGTTCCCACTTGCACTAGAGTCAATAATCTAGTTACATTGTGATGAATCAACACCCATAGAGTTCGTGTTGATCATGTTTTGCTCATGAAGAGGTTTAGTCAACGGATTCATGACATTTAGATCCGTATGCACTTTGTAATTTCTATGTCTCCATCTTGAACATTTTCACGGATGGAGTTGAAGCGACGCTGATGTGCCTCGGTCTTCTTGTGAAACCGAGCTCCTTGGCGAGTGCAATAGCTCCAAAGTTGTCATAGAAGAGTTTGATCGGCCCCGACGCATTGGGTATGACTCCTAGGTCGGTGATGAACTCCTTCACCCAAATTGCTTCATGCATTGCCTCCGAGGCTGCCATGTACTCCGCTTCACATGTAGATCCCGCCACGACGCTTCGCTTGCAGCACTGCACCTACCATCGCTCCACCATTCAACATATACACGATCCGGTTTGTGACTTAGAGTCATCTGTGATCTGTGTCGGCTTAGGCCGACGTAACCTCTTTACGACGAGCTCTTCGTCACCTCATAAACGAAACATGTCCTTTGTCCTTTAGGTACTTCAGATATTCTGACCGCTGTCCAAAGGTTCCTTGCCGATTACTTTGGTACCTTCCTACCAAACTTACGGCAAGGTTTACATCAGGTCTGGTACACAAAGTGGCATACATAATAGATCATATGGTTGAGGCATAGGGATGACGCCATCTCTTCTTTATCTTTTGCCGTCGGGCATTGAGCTGAGCTCAATCTCATACCTTGCAGACAGTGCAAGAACCTTTCTTCGACCGATCCATTTTGAACTTCTTCAAAATCTTATCAAGGTATGTGCTTTGTAGAAGACCTATGAGGCGCCCTCGATCTATCTCTATAGATCTTGATGCCTAATATATAAGCCTTCCAAGGTCCTTCATTGAAAAACTTTATTCAAGTAGGCCTTAATGTTGTCCAAGAGTTCTATATCATTTCCCATCAAAAGTATGTCATCTACATATAATATGAGAAATGCCAGAGCTCCCACTCACTTTCTTGTAAACGCAGGCTTCCATAAGTCTCAAGATAAACCCAAACGCTTTGATCATCTCATCAAAGCGTAATGTTCCAACTCCGAGATGCTTGCACCAGCCCATAAATGGATCGCTGAGCTTGCATACTTTGTTAGCATTCTTAGGATCGACAAAACCCTCCGTTGCATCATATACAGCTCTTCCTTAAGATAACCGCTATGAACGCTGTTTTGACGCCCATCCGCCATATCTCATAATCATAGTATGCGCAATTGCTAACATGATTCGGACGGACTTAAGCTTCGCTATGGGAGAGAAAGTCTCATCGTAGTCAATCCCTTGAACTTGCCGATAACCCTTAGCGACAAGTCGAGCTTTATAGATGGTGACATTACCATCCGCGCTCGCCTTCTTCTTAAAGATCCATTTGTTTTCTATCGTCACGATCATCGTGCAAGTCTCCAAAGTCCATACTTTGTTTTCATACATGGATCCTATTCGGATTGAATGGCTTCAAGCCATTTGTTGGAATCGGGCCCACCATCGCTTCTCATAGTTCAATGTTCACCGTTGTTCAACAACATGATTTCCGTGACAGTGGTTGCCGCATCACTGTGTGGAACGTGTCCTAGTGGACCCACGAAGTTCAAGAGCAACTTGATCCGAAGTACCTTGATCATCATCATTAATTTCTCTTCGCTGGTGTAGGCATCACAGAACATTTTCCGAGCTGCACTACTATCCTGCTCAAGAGGTAGTACTTCATCGAGTTCTACTTTCCTCCCACTTACTTCTTTCGAGAGAAACTCTTTTCCGTAAAGGATCCGCTTCTGGCAACAAAGATCTTGCCTCGGATCTTAAGTAGAAGGTATACCCAATGGTTTCCTTTAGGGTATCCTATGAAGACGATTTTTCCGACTTGGGTTCGAGCTTTTCAGTTGAAGTTTCTTGACATAAGCATCGATCCCCAAACTTTTAGAAACGATAGCTTAGGTTTCTTCCCAAACCATAATTCATACGGTGTCGCCTCAACGGATTTATACGGTGCCCTATTTAAAGTGATCAGTAGCTGTCTCTAGAGCGATCCCCAAAATGATAGCGTTAATCTGTAAGAGTCATCATAGATCGCACATATCCAATAGAGTGCGACACGCTCGACACACCGCATTACCGAGGTGTTCTAGGCGGCATGAGTTGTGAAACGATTCCACATTTCCTCAAGTGTACCAAATTGACTTAAATATTCTCCTCCACGATCTGATCGCAAGAATTTTATCTTCGGTCACGCTGATTCTCTACTTCATTCTGAAATTCTTGAACTTTTCAAAGGTCTCGATTTGTGTTTCATCAAGTAGACATACCCATATCTACTCAAGTCATCGGAGAGTGAGAACATAACGATATCCTCCATGAACCTCAACGCCATTGACCACACACATCAATTGCTTCATGCATTGCCTCCGAGGCTGCCATGTACTCCGCTTCACATGTAGATCCCGCCACGACGCTTCTCGCTTGCAGCTGCACCAGCTCTCGCTCCACCATTCAACATATACACGTATCCGGTTTGTGACTTAGAGTCATCCAGATCTGTGTCGAAGCTAGCGCCGACGTAACCCTTTACGACGAGCTCTTCGTCACCTCATAAACGAAAACATGTCCTTTGTCCTTTTAGGTACTTCAGGATATTCTTGACCGCTGTCCAGTGTTCCTTGCGGGATTACTTTGGTACCTTCCTACCAAACTTACGGCAAGGTTTACATCAGGTCTGGTACACAGCATGGCATACATAATAGATCATATGGCTGAGGCATAGGGATGACGCCATCTCTTCTTTATCTTTTGCCGTGGTCGGGCATTGAGCTGAGCTCAATCTCATACCTTGCAAGACAGCAAGAACCCTTTCTTCGACTGATCCATTTTGAACTTCTTCAAAATCTTATCAAGGTATGTGCTTTGTGAAAGACCTATGAGGCGCCTCGATCTATCTCTATAGATCTTGATGCCTAATATATAAGCAGCTTCTCCAAGGTCCTTCATTGAAAAACTTTTATTCAAGTAGGCCTTAATGTTGTCCAAGAGTTCTATATCATTTCCCATCAAAAGTATGTCATCTACATATAATATGAGAAATGCTACAGAGCTCCCACTCACTTTCTTGTAAACGCAGCTTCTCCATAAGTCTCATAAACCCAAACGCTTTGATCATCTCATCAAAGCGAATGTTCCAACTCCGAGATGCTTGCACCAGCCCATAAATGGATCGCTGGAGCTTGCATACTTTGTTAGCATTCTTAGGATCGACAAAACCCTCCGGCTGCATCATATACAGCTCTTCCTTAAGATAACCGTTAAGGAACGCTGTTTTGACGCCCATCTGCCATATCTCATAATCATAGTATGCGCAATTGCTAACATGATTCGGACGGACTTAAGCTTCGCTATGGGAGAGAAAGTCTCATCGTAGTCAATCCCTTGAACTTGCCGATAACCCTTAGCGACAAGTCGAGCTTTATAGATGGTGACATTACCATCCGCGTCCGCCTTCTTCTTAAAGATCCATTTGTTTTCTATCGTCACGATCATCGTGCAAGTCTGTCAAAGTCCATACTTTGTTTTCATACATGGATCCTATCTCGGATTGAATGGCTTCAAGCCATTTGTTGGAATCTGGGCCCACCATCGCTTCTTCATAGTTCAATGTTCACCGTTGTCTAACAACATGATTTCCGTGACAGGGTTGCTGCACCACTCTGTGTGGAACGTGTCCTAGTGGACCTCTGAAGTTCAAGAGCAACTTGATCCGAAGTACCTTGATCATCATCATTAATTTCCTCTTCGCTTGGTGTAGGCATCACAGAACATTTTCCTGAGCTGCACTACTATCCTGTTCAAGAGGTAGTACTTCATCGAGTTCTACTTTCCTCCCACTTACTTCTTTCGAGAGAAACTCTTTTCCGTAAAGGATCCGTTCTTGGCAACAAAGATCTTGCCTCGGATCTTAAGTAGAAGGTATACCCAATGGTTTCCTTAGGGTATCCTATGAAGACGATTTTTCCGACTTGGGTTCGAGCTTTTCAGTTGAAGTTTCTTGACATAAGCATCGCATCCCCAAACTTTTAGAAACGATAGCTTAGGTTTCTTCCCAAACCATAATTCATACGGTGTCGCCTCAACGGATTTATACGGTGCCCTATTTAAAGTGATGTAGCTGTCTCTAGAGCGATCCCCAAAATGATAGCGTTAATCTGTAAGAGTCATCATAGATCGCACCATATCCAATAGAGTGCGATTACGACGCTCGACACACCGTTACCGAGGTGTTCTAGGCGGCATGAGTTGTGAAACGATTCCACATTTCCTCAAGTGTGTACCAAATTCGTGACTTAAATATTCTCCTCCACGATCTGATCGCAAGAATTTTATCTTTCGTCACGTTGATTCTCTACTTCATTCTGAAATTCCTTGAACTTTTCAAAGGTCTCAGACTTGTGTTTCATCAAGTAGACATACCCATATCTACTCAAGTCATCGGAGAGTGAGAACATAACGATATCCTCCATGAACCTCAACGCCATTGGACCACACACATCGGTATGTATGATTTCCAATAAGTTGGTTGCTCGCCCATTGTCCCGAGAATGGAGTCTTGGTCATTTTGCCCATGAGGCATGGTTCGCATGTGTCAAATGATTCATAATCGAGAGACTCTAAAAGTCCATCAGATGGAGCTTCTTCATGCGCTTGACACCAATGTGACCAAGGCGGCAAAGCCACAAGTATGTGGGACTATCGTTATCAACTTTACATCTTTTGGTATTCACGCTATGAATATGTGTAACATTACGCCGAGATTCATTAAGAATAAACCATTGACCATAGGGGCATGACCATAAAACATATCTCTCAAATAAATAGAACAACCATTATTCTCGGATTTAAATGAGTAGCCATCTCGATCAAACGAGATCCGGATACAATGTTCATGCTCAAACTTGGCACCAAATAACAATTATTAAGGTTTATAACTAATCCCGTAGGTAAATGTAGAGGTAGCGTGCCGACGGCGATCACATCGACCTTGGAACCATTCCCGACGCATCGTCACCTCGCCCTTCGGCGGCCTCCGCTTATTCCGCAGCTCCTGCATGAGTTACAAATATGAGCAACGGCACCGTATCAAATACCTGTGAGTTACTACGAGTAATCGGTAAGGTACACATCAATTACATGTATATCAAATATACCTTTAGTGTTGCCGGCCTTCTTATCCGCTAAGTATTTGGGGCAGTTCCGCTTCGGTGACCCTTCCCTTGCAATAAAAGCACTCTGTCTCGTGCTTGGGTCCATTCTTTGACTTCTTCCCGCAACTTGCTTACCGGCGCGCAACATCTTTGCCATCCTTCTTGAAGTTCTTCTTACCCTTGCCCTTCTTGAACTTAGTGGTTTTATTGACCATCAACACTTGATGTTCTTTCTTGATTTCAACCTCTCACGACTTCAGATTGAGAATACTTTGGGAATGGTCTTCACCATCCCCGCATATTGTAGTTCATCACAAAGCTCTTGTAGCTTGGTGGGAGCGATCAAGGATTCTGTCAATGACCGCCTCGTCCGGAGGTTTATGTCCACCGACAAAGGTTGTGCAACCCGCACATTTTGAGTATGTGTTCACCGACGTAACTGTTTTCCTCCATCTTACAACTATAGAACTTGTCAGAGACTTCATATCTCTCGACCCGGACATGAGCTTGGAAAACTAGTTTCAGCTCCTCAAACATCTCATATGCTCCGTGTTGCTCAAAACGCTTTTGGAGCCCCGGTTCTAAGCTGTAAAGCATGCCGCATTGAACGAGGGAGTAATCATCAGCACGAGACTGCCAAGCATTTATAATGTCTTGGTTCTCAGGGACGGGTGCATCACCTAGCGGTCCTTCTAGGACATATTGTTTCTGGCAGCTATGAGGATGATCTCGTGTTCCGGACCCAGTCCGTATAGTTGCTGCCATCATCTTTCAGCTTGGTTTTCTAGGAACGCTGAAGTTCATGTTGACATGAGCGTTGGCCATTTGATCTACAAGACATATTTGCAAAGGTTTTAGACTAAGTTTATGATAATTAAGTTCATATAATCAAATTATATTAATGAACTCCCACTTAGATTAGACATCCCTCTAGTCATCTAAGTGTTACACGATCCGAGTCGACTAGGCCGTGTCCGATCATCACGTGAGACGGACTAGTCATCGTCGGTGAACATCTTCATGTTGATCATATCTTCCATACGACTCGTGTTCGACCTTTCGGTCTCCGTGTTCCGAGGCCATGTCTGTACATGCTAGGCTCGCAAGTTAACCCTAAGTGTTTTGCATGTGTAAAACTGTCTTACACCCGCTGTATGTGAACGTAAGGATCTATCACACCGATCATCACGTGGTGCTTGAACGACGAACTTTAGCAACGGCGCACGCTTAGGGAGAACACTTCTTGATATTGTTGTAAGGATCATCTTATTTACTACCGTCGTTCTAAGTAAACAAGATGCATAAACATAATAAACATCACATGCAATTATATAGTAGTGACATGATATGGCCAATATCATATAGCTCCATTGATCTCCATCTTCGAGGCTCCATGATCATCTTGTCACCGGCATGACACCATGATCTCCATCATCATGTCTTCATGAATTTGTCACGCCAACGACTACTTCTACTTCTATGGCTAACACGTTTAGCAATAAAGTAAAGTAATTTACATGGCTCTTCAATGACACGCAGGTCATACAAAAATAAAGACAACTCCTATGGCTCTGCCGTTGTCATACTCATCGACATGCAAGTCGTAATTCCTATTACAAGAACATGATCTCATACATCACAATATGTCATTCATCATTCATCACAACTTCGGCCATATCACATCACATGACAATTGCTGCAAAAATAAGTTAGACGCCCTCTAATTGTTGTTGCATCTTTACGTGGCTGCAATTGGGTTCTAGCAAGAACGCTTTCTTACCTACGAATAACCACAATGTGATTTTGTCAACTTCTATTTACCCTTCATAAGGACCCTTTTCATCGAATCCTCTCCAACTAAAGTGGGAGAGACAGACACCCGCCACCACCTTATGCAACTAGTGCATGTCATTCGGTGGAACCGGTCTCACGTAAGCGCACGTAAGGTTGGTCCGGCCGCTTCATCCCACAATACCGCTGAAGCAAGATAAGACTAGTAGCGGCAAGCAAGTTGACAAGATCTACGCCCACAACAAAATTGTGTTCTACTCTTGCAATAGAGAACTACGCATAGACCTAGCTCATGATGCCACTGTTGGGGAACGTTGCAGAAAATTAAAATTTTTCCTACGGTTTCACCAAGATCTATCTATGAGTTCATCTAAGAAACGAGTCATGGGAGAGAGATTGCATCTACATACCACTTTGTAGATCGCGAGCGGAAGCGTTCAAAAGAACGGGGACGAAGTAGTCGTTCTCGTCGTGATCCTATCACCGGAGATCCTAGCGCCGAACGGACGGCACCTCCGCGTTCAACACACATACGGGACGGGAGACGTCTCCTCCTTCTTGATCCAGCAAGGGGGAAGGAGAGGTTGATGATGATGGCTCCAGCAGCAGCACAACGGCGTGGTGGTGGTGGAGCAGCAAGATTCTCGGCAGGCTTCGCCAAGCACGTGACGGAGGAGGAAGAGGTGTACCGGGGAGGGAGGCGCCAGAGTTTCAGGGTGTGGCTGCCCCCTCCCCCTTCCCTTTATATAGGCCCCGAGGGCGCCGCCCTGGGGATCCCATCTCCCAAGGGGGCGGCGGCCAAGGGGGATGGAGTGCCCCCAAGGCAAGTGGGCGCCCCCCCCTAGGGTTTCAACCCTAGGCGCATGGGTGGGCCAAGGGGCGCACCAGCCCACTATGGGCTGGTTCCCCTCCCCACTTCAGCCCATGGGGCCCTCCGGGATGGGTGAACCCACCCGGTGGACCCCCGGGACCCTTCCGGTGGTCCCGGTACAATACCGGGTGACCCCGAAACTTTCCCGATGACCGAAATACCACTTCCTATATATAATTCTTTACCTCTGGACTATTCCGAAACTCCTCGTGACGTCCGGGATCTCATCCGGACTCAACAACATTCGTATACTGCATACTCATATTCATACAACCCTAAGCGCCACCGAACCTTATGTGTAGACCCTACGGGTTCGGGAGACACGTGACATGACCGAGACGGCTCTCGGCAATAACCAACAGCGGATATGGATACCCATGTTGGCTCCCACATGCTCCTCGATGATCTCATCGGATGAACCACGATGTCGAGGATTCAAACAATCCCGTATACAATTCCCTTTGTCAATCGGTATGTTACTTGCCCGAGATTCGATCGTCAAGATCCCAATACCTCGCTCAATCTCGTTAACGGCAAGTCACTTTACTCGCACAGTAATGCATGATCCCGTGACCGACACTTGGTCACTTTGAGCTCATTATGATGATGCACTACCGAGTGGGCCCAGTGATACCTCTCCGTAACACGGAGTGACAAATCCCATCCTCGATCCGTGTCAACCCAACAAACACTTTCGAGATACCGTAGTGTACCTTTATAGTCACCCGCTTATGTTGTGACGCTTGGTACACCCAAAGCACTCTTACGGTATCCGGAGTTACACGATCTCATGGTCTAAGGAAGAGATACTTGACATTGGAAAAGCTCTAGCAAAACGAACTACACGATCTTGTGCTATGCTTAGGATTGTCTTGTCCATCACATCATTCTCCTAATGATGTGATCCCGTTATCAATGACATCCAATGTCCATAGTCGAAACCTTGACTATCTGCTGATCAACGAGCTAGTCAACTAGAGGCTCACTAGGGACATATTGTGGTCTATGTATTCACACGTGTATTACGATTTCCGGATAATACAATTATAGCATGAATAAAAGACAATTATCATGAACAAGGAAATATAATAATAATCCTTTTATTATTGCCTCTAGGGCATATTTCCAACATGCATATGGAGCTCGCGGTGATTCACTCGACGACTATGGGCGCATGGCCGAGTCCACCAACTTAGAGTGTTTCTACAAGTTCTGTCGGGCAGTGGTGGCGGTGTTTGGGCCACAATACTTGAGAACACCCAATGCGGAAGACACCGCCGGATCCCAGCCTGTAATGCAGCAAGAGGATTTCTGGGGCGCTTGGAAGCATCGATCGCATGCATTGAAATGGAAGAACCGCCCATTTGGTTGGCGGGGGATGTACAAAGGTGCCAAAGGCGGTTGCGAGGTGGTGCTTGAGGCGGTAGCCACACAGACCTCCGGATTTGGCACTCCTTCTTTGGTATGCCAGAACTCACAATGACATCAACGTGTCTGCAGGTTTCTCTGTTTTTGCCAAGCTCGTTGAGGGCCATTCTCCTCCGTGAACTTCGAGATCAATGGGCACCAATACAACAAAGGGTACTATCTAGTGACGGCATCTATCCGAGATGGTCGACATTTGTGAAGACGGTCTCAAACCACGTGGCAGGAGGCAAGAATGCCCGGTTTGGCGAAGCTTCGGGAGGCGGAGGAGGAGGCTTGCGGGAAGGATGTCGAGCGGGCATTTGGTGTGCTCCAATCTCGATTCGCTTGTTGTTCGGTACCCCGCCGCACCTGGTCGAAAGATCAAATGTGGGAGATCATGACTTGTCAGGTCATCTTGCACAACATGATCATCGAGAGCGAGCAAGAAGACCCAGTGTTTGACATCGAACCATACTACAGTGCGGGTCCTCTAGCGAAGTTGATCACCACTACCGCAACTTGGACCGCCTATCTCAAGATATCGCCAGAGATCCGAGACCCACAGGTGCATCATCAATCGCAGAAGATCTGATTGAGCACCTATGGAGGCTCAAGGGGACGCCAGCGTGATGAAATACGAGTTTTTATTTGTTGAACTATATAATTTGTATTGAACTATTTGTTGTTGTAGTATTTTGTTGAAGTATTTGATTTTTCGTGATGAAATATGTGATAAGGAATAATTGTGTTGATAATTGAACGCCGAGACACGGCGAAACCATGCCGAATATGGGCCTATTCTCGCCATATGGGCGTTTATTCGCCAAATTGGGCTGCAAAGTGGGCCAATTTCGCGCTGGGGCGAAGCAGTGGGGCAACGATCGGCGCAAAACCGCCTCAGCCGAAAGTGTATCGCCGCTCGCCCCGAGGCGATTTATATCGTCTGGGGGCCAACGGCTGGAGATGCCCTAAGTGAATTACGATGTGGCTCACAACACAAACTGCATGATGCTGAAAAACAGCACAAGTACTCTAACAGTCGAAATCTGGCAACTCCAGCCACGGTCGCCGGCCACGAATTCAAAGGGCACAACGCCTCTGTATATCGACATTGAGGGAAGGAAGCAGGGGTAAGACGTAGCTCACCTTGGGGACGTGCTGGTGAGCATGGAGGAGTCCAGGGAAGCAGGACGACGCCAGGAACTAGAGGAGAGCATCGGTGGCGAGCCAGCCTCCATCGCCCGCCCGCCACACAGCTGACGTCGTCCTTCCGTCGGTGAAACTCCTCTCGTAGTGGCCCGCCTCGCTCACGCCACCAGCCATGGGAATGGCTGCACGGGGAGGTTAAGATGTCGGCACGCCGGCGCTTCCACGCCGAGCAATCCACCGCTGCCTCTCCACATCGCCGCCGATGCGCTGCGCCACCTCGCCGCCGCCGACCCGTCCGGATGCGGGGCTGGTTGAGGGATTACGCGCCCTCGCCGTCGCCTGGGTTGGGGCCGACGGTGCCCGTGGCTTGCTCTGCCAGAAGCATCCCCTGCTCCGTCGGCTCCTCGTCCGCAACGCGGTGCCGAATCAAGGCGGAGCTACGCGCGCTCGATGTGGAGACAACGAGACCCGACCTCACCCCGCCAACCTCGGCGACGACGGCAGGTCGACGCCGGCAGCCCGTCTTCAGATCCGGCGAAGAAATGGGGGAGAAAACAATGAGGAGTATTGGGGGAGGAGGCCGCTGGGGTGGGGTGAAGGGGAGTTGTGCCATCGCGGTCGCCGGCGAGGACGCCGGCCACCTGACGGAGCCGGAATCCTCTCTGAATCGCCGGGATCCTCTCTCTCTTTCTCTGCTCACTTGCTCCGTGTGGGGAGGGGGAGGTCAACGAGAAGGGTGGGAGTGAGCGAGCGAGGGGAGGACATCGTTCGGGCGAGGATCCAAACAGCCCGCACGACCGCTACTGCTGACGTGTCTATGCGTCCTGCTTTAAGATTGATGCAACGCATCTAACGGCCGCGAGGGCGTTCGGACGAAGTGGTCTCAGCCCACACGTGTGGGCGTTAATATTTCCATAAAATTAATCAAAATCATGTCAGGCAAAAAAAACATAATACCGATTCTCTTGCTTAGGAACGGTTGGGTACAAGACATCAAACTCTTCGAAATTAATTCGTTTGTGCATCATAGGAGTGATATACTCATCCCAAAGCCCAATCAAATTATGAATCTGTTTTGGAACTAAAAAATCAGGAAAGCATACCAAACTAATTTACTGTAGCAAACAAAATTAAGTGTGTTGTAGACGATAAGGAGGAGCTATCAGTACAATTAAAGTGCTGTTACACTGAAATAACTAACACTAAATGCACTAGACACAAAGTGGTGAATAACTGAATACAGTACAATGGCACTAAGATTCACGTAGTACAACAACTAAGAATTATGGTGTAAATCCAATGATAATTACACTGTAAAATCCACTAAGATAAACTATAATGTAAATCCATTGAGAGTTACACTGTAAAATCCACTAAGATAGTTACAGTGTAAATCCAATGAGAGTTACACTGTAAAATGCGCTAAAGATAATTACAGTGTAAATCCAATAAAAGTTACACTGTAAAATGCACTAATCCAGTGAGGGTTACAGTGTAAATCCAATGGAAGTTACACTATAAAATGCACTAAAGATAATTATAGTGCAAATCCAATGAGAGTTACACTATAAAATGCACTAAAGATAATTACAGTGTGAATCCAATGACAGTTACACTATAAAATGCACTAAAGATAATTACAGTGCAAATCCAACGAGAGTTACACTGTAAAAATGCACTAAAAATAATTACAGTGTAAGTCCAATGAGAGTTACACTGTAAATCCACTAAGATAAAAGGGAAATACAACTGAAATAAACTAAAAAATACATGAAAAAATGCACAAGAGCAGAGAGGGCATCATTAAAAACTATCTGTGTAGTACATGAAAGTGGCACAACTACAAAATCTCACAGAAATATACATGAAAGCTTACAGAAAAATTACCAGCTCATCACGGATATCTCTGTGATACGTTGAGTTCTCTCCAAACACCGAAGCAAGAAACACAAAAGCTCTATCTTTGATACACACGACAAACGAAAACCAGCGACCATCGAGACCAATAGGGAAGTACAGGTGAAATTAAAAAGATAGAGAGTAAAAAAAATCAGTAACAAATCATGAAGAAGAAATGTTTCTTCGATTTAGAAGGATGACACTTGTTGAAAGGAAATCAACAGAAACATAGAATCAAGAATTTATCTACGTGACTATTTGGGCATAGGGATGCAAGAGAGCGATACGAACAGAATGCTCTATCATATCTAATAGCTTCATATCTGATAAAAGAAAATAAATGAAATAATCAATGACAAATGAAAAAAGATGAAGTACACAATCAGCAACAAACTAAAAAAATGAAAGGTACAAGAGAAAAAGAAAGATCATACTTGCACCAAACATCATGGCTGCCAATGCGATTCATTGCAAAATAATGCTTCCTTTCTTGCAAAGTGACAGGAAAACGATTCAGCTGTTGAACATAAAGATCTGAATTGAACCTTGCTGCTGCAACAAAAGAATTAGATTCCTTTCTAAAGCACTAAGAATTACAGTTTAAATACATTGAGGAAATACACTATAAATCAACTAAAGAATTACATTACAATAGCACTAAGAATTACAATGAAGATTCACTAAAAATTACAATGTAAACCCACTAAAAACATTGTAAATCCACTGAAAAAGTACAGTGAAAAAATACACTGTAAATCCAGGTAGAATTACAGTACAAATCCACTAAGAATAACACTGTAATTACACTGTAAAAAAACCACTAAAATACACTAAGAATTACACTGTAAATCCAGTTAGAATTCCTGAAAATTCTAAATTAGATTTCATGAATGTACATGCACATATTGAATGGATTTTCCTGAAAATATATACCAAAATGGTTTGGCATGAGACTAACTGAATGAAATTGCACGGAGGAGCATACACATTTACAAAACTACTTCGCTGTAAATAACACTAAAAAATACTGGAAATAGCAGTACAAATCATTGCAAGTTACACTGCAAACATCACTATAAGTTACACTAAAAAAACTGGAAAATTTAGAGAAAATCATGTTAATTTGCACATTACTGAAATGGCAATGAAAATACATTGAAATTACAGTGTAATTATACACTTTAGTTGCTCAGGGTGGTGGGCGTGATTATTAGTAGTACCATGGCAGTGGAGCTAGTTCATTCACCAGAAATATGCTAGAAACAATAAAGAATGAGTAGAGCAGAAGGTAGGTGATAGACTAAAGGGAATCACCACCCAATCCCAATCCCAATGTGCAGCAGATTAGATTAGATTGGAGAAGGAATAGAGGGGAAACAGTAGACTAGTTTGGTTGCTAGGTAGATGACGTTGAGCGAGGAAACAAGTCATACAAGCAAAGCAAAGGGATCTGAACTGAAACAAAGAGCATCCCATCCGATAGGGACATCAACAGGGCCATTGACATGGCCAGGGATCTGAACTGAAACAAATAACACGTTCAAGTGCATGGCAACTAGCCGAATTCAACCACACAGTCTAGCTCATGCGACAGTCCCGAACCACTTTAACTTAACTGGAAAAAATCCAGTTCACAAACGAGAATCACACATTAAACTAGAAATTTGTCCACCAAAAAACATCAACATGAGACTCAATTGACCAAGCGACTCGGCATTTGCATCCAAAATAACGAATGGTTGTACATCTACCAAAAGCTAGCAGAGGATAAAAGGGGGCATACAAACTTATAGTCCAGAGTTAATTCACAATACAATTCATACTGTAGTTACACTGATACTCAGTGTAATAGGTGCTGGAAAAAGACTGAAAATTTTAGAGTAGATCACTGAAACTTACACATTACTTAAGTTACAAAGCTAAAGAAAAAAGCACCCGAAAATTACAGAGTAGATCACTGAAACTTACACACTACTGAATTTACAAAGCCAGACACAAAAAGCACTAAAAAATTACAGAGTAAGATGGACTAATAAAACCTGAAACTACAGTCCAAAATCACTGAAGCTTTAACTGATAAAATTCAGTCCCAATCACTCCAAATCTGCTCAAAGTTATAATCCAACTCACTGACAAAAACAACCGGCATCATACACACATACAGTAAACATCTAGGAGCTAGATTCAACATTTAGATCCACACATCTAGGGGCTGTACACATATAGGGGCACATGAACAACTACAGAGACATTCGGGAGCAGAAATCAAAAATAGACATGAGGGAACCACCCCTACAACTACATCAAACCAGGCGGTGTTGCATCTACGTCTACTAGATGTTGCTCCATCTGCAACAAAATCAGACATCTAGGAACCACCACAAACAACCTAAAAGAGCTGGGATCCGCCACTGCACACGGGAACAAACACACCACTAAGCCAGATCTAGCAAAGTCCTGCAGAAATTGCAGCGAAATGAAGACATGGGGAAAGGAACTGGCAAACCAACCTCGGTGCGTGAAGAAGGGAGGCACAGGGCTCGAAGAACACTACAGCAAAAGGAGGAGCGGCACGAAATCAACAGAAACAGATAAGACACCGCCGCCGAATCACCATACGTCGACCTCTTCTCTGCCTCAGCACGCTTCAAGGAGGAGCAACAGGGGGGATGGGGAGGGGGGAGGAGGACCGGGCGCCTAACCACCATCTCGCTCTCCAGAGATCAGCGACAAAGCTAACCAGCCAAAATCGCGATGGCTCTCTCCTCTCTGGCTCCAAGATCTTGCCGCTCGAAATGGGGAAGGGGAACAGACAAAATCAGCGGAGAAGATAAAAGGAAATTCCAAAATAAAAGAAAAAAACCGGCTAGTACACGGACCCGCCAGGATTGACGGGTCTCCAGGGAGAAGATTACGAGCCCGGTAACAAACAAAACACCCCCAAGTCTCGAAAAGAAAAAGGAAAACGCGAATCTTGACACCAGAATCCGACGGACAGAAAAACGGATGAAAGCGAATTATTTTCATCCGGATGAAAAATTAGCAATCCCGTTTATTTATTATTAATCAAGTCTTTTTTCCTTTTTATACCAAAACCCACGAGCTGAGCAAAGCAGTAATGCAATATAAGAGGAGAAACAGATTGAAGAAGTCCACAGCCATTCATTCAGAAGCAAGATATGTGAAGCTCGCACCTAACATACAACTAACACTCTCTAGTTCACAGCCACGATTTGCTATGGGACGACAGTTACAAGGCATTACAATGTACTGTACTAAGCAAATGAGAGAAATATGACTACCTGACTAAGCAAAGAAAACGAACACGTCGCTTTTTTTGTTAAACCGTCGCCTTCATCAGGTCCGCAGAAATGACAAGGCCCGGTGTTCTTTCCTGAAAACAGGTGGAGAAAAATGAGTGAACTGATCTGATCACCTGGAGGCCTCCAGAGGTTTAACCGGCATGGTGTAGGGAGAATCCCAATCCGCATCGAATACGTCTTGCAGCTGGGAGACGATGGAGGGGTTGTATGTTCCGAAGCTCACTCCGGCCGTCGTGTAGAAGTAGTCCCAGATGAGGTTGCTGGTGCCGATGTTGGCCCTCACATCGCTGACGGCGTACTTGCCATGGTTCACCCGGGTGAAGTCGGGGTAATGGTTCCCCGTCGGGGCGCCGTGAGCCAAGGCAGGTCCGGTCTCGTTGTACCCAGGAACCAAGTAGTACCTGACCTCGACCTTGCCGCCGCAGTGGTTGTATTTCGAAGATGCGCAGAGGATGTTTGAGTACAGGAGGCTCTTCAAGTATTTCTCGGTGCTCGGGATGAAGTGTGTCCAGTAGGCTACAAGCAGCCTCACGGTTGCATTCTTGGAGAATATTACCTATCAATGGTCAATTTATCTCCAATCAGTACATGAATTCACAATTGATAAGTACAGATAAAATGTACGTGAGAATTTTTTGAGAAAAAATGGCACTAGGCTGCTTAACTAGAGCGATTAGATACAATTCCACAAAGTACTGGCGTTAGCAGCCTTTGTGTTGAATCTATAACAAATTGCCAACTGGATAGTGCTGATTACGGTGCTCATGTAGTCATGACAATGCCGATTTTGTTCAGTTGATCTATACATTTGATGCCGTATATTAAATGCCACCTTGCAGAATAAGTTGGGTTATATCCAAGTATCCAATTTTACTGAAACTACAGGAGGCCCTGTGTTGCCCGCATGATTGGCATAACAAAGGCAGCTTAAATACCTCTGATATTGCTGATGACAAAGATGGCCAGAACACAGTTTGAGAAGCATATTGCGATTGTCCAAGCCAATCCATAGTACTTATCCTCACCATGCCCCCAGAATTCACAGATTTGATGGTGTCGACCCAACCTTGCTCATCTGCCTGGAACTTGTCAAATGACAGCTGGAAAACATGAACCATTTGAATCAGCATCAGAACATGTGTTACAACTTGCAAGATTATCTTGGAAAAATGACCTGCGAGTTTTAATTTCACATAGCATGATAAAATGCCACGTGAACTGGAAATGGATCTTTATAAGTTATAACGCCAATTGAATCATAGAGCTTGAAATGAATGCTTTACACACTTGCCAACTGTTGTAGCAGACATTCTCGTTTTCTTCCTCAAGGCAGATTATGTGAGGCAGCCAGGCAACCAAGAAAATAAATTTTGAAAATGGCATGTGCATTAAAAATTCAAGCGTATGACAGTGTGCTAGAGGATAGGTAGTTACTACAGCACCAAGTGACTGAAAATTGTATGAGTTAGTGCGAAAAAATGAAAGATATTTCCTTTCTCTTCAGAAACAGGACAATACATGACATTACCTCAGGTGGAGCAAACGAAAGATAGCTCAAGTGGTGTTCTTTAGTGGATCTCTTGAGCCCAGGGGTTTCAATTAAAACGTCAAGAAGTTCAGGATTGGCAAGTGAGGGATAGCCGTCGACATAAGGGACATCGACAGAAAGTGGCAGAGGTGACCTGATGCATATCATGAGCATATTTCTATTATTCAACTCAGGGCTCAGAAAAATTAGAGTACTTATGCGTACTAATACAGTTTAGAGAAATTTATTAAACCATAGCATGCCTTCAAGCAAATACCAGTAAATATTGTATCCATTTAACATCAAACAACAGTATGCACACTACATCGATGGTGAATATAAAAGGAACACGAATAAATGCTGTCAGCAATTTGACCAAAATGTTAGCACAGGTACACAACATACAAAGTACAACCATCAGCAAATTATGGACAATATGCTATCATGTAGGTGATAGTTTATTTTTGTATAGGTTTTATACTGAGTAGTAACTAATTATCAATTACAGAGAAGGCTACAAACCTGCATCTTTCTTCGGGTTGTAGAAAATGTGACCAGCATGGCACCTTTCTATAAGTCTGCCACTGCTTATCCCAGGCAATTTTGGTGTAAGTAGTTGAATTGAGCGTTGAAAGTGTCCAAAGATTTTGAAAATACACTTCAACAGTTTTTGCTATCTGTGGACAACCAACGAAATAAATCCCCAGCTCCTTCACCTGCAATAAGAAGTCAAAGTACATTCAAATCAATGAATTTGTGTTTTCAGATCTCTTCTTGAAACTACAATGTAAATGCAGTGACACTTCATCTACCGGTAGTTTACTTTCCAGTATACCTGGGTAAGGGACTTCCAATCATTGTTTGCAGATCCAATATACACATCCTTTTTGTCGGATATCCAGACTTTTGCATGCAGAACGCCGGATCCCCACCAATCCTCAAAAAGTACGGTTACATTCTGAACATTTGGCCTTCCTGCAGCGAGATTAGCACTCTCTTGGTCGAAATCAGGAGCAAATCCGGCGTGCTGCGCGATCCTGAAAAGATGATACAGTTGTTAAAAAACCAACTAGACTTCTGTACATACATACTATGTTTACTTCTTATTGTTCTCCAGCTTCTTTTGCTTGATTGATTCCATGGCGGTTAACTGTACAGTGCCAAACCAGCATTATCAGTCTAGCATGCACTACCTGTGTTGCTTGCACTAATATAATCAGGACAACTAACTTCCTATGGCACCGAAATTACTTTAATGGTAACAAGCTAACACTTGAAATGTTGACATCAACCCTTGCCTGATTTTGACCTTACGATCTGCAGCTTTCTCCAGTGCCTTGTAAACCCGGAGCCCCTCGTCAGCCCCGAACCTCGCCATGTCGCTCTCGGAGAACCCATACTCCCCTGACTTCGGGTTCTTCGGGTGTGCTATGAACTGCCAGTACTGCGCAAGGATATCAAGGCTCTCTGTCGTGTTCCCCGAGAGCCACTGGAGCACGTCCGCTGCGGATAGGCAGCAAGAACAAAAGTCAGCTAGTCATGTATCAACCTATCAACAAGTAAAGTAACACAAACAGAGAAACTCCATTCCAATCCTCCACAACTTTTTTCGTGTGAAGTCGGACGAGGAGCAATTTTAATGAAGACACATACACACACACATCACACATGTTGTCAACAACACTGATGCTACCGCGCGGCCAGGCGAGAAGCACCGAGCTCTGCTGAAACTAAACAACACCACTCATACACCAATAACTGAATCCTCCCGGCACCTGCGAACAGAATTTGCAATGGCCACGGCGGATTGACCAAACAAGGCAAACCCATCCATCGAATAGGTTGCTTATTAACAGACCGTGTTTGCATTCATAACAAGCTGAAACAAAATTCCATCCTATAGAATTCAGGCATTGTTCAGCGTTTGGAATGCCTTATCCTGCATCGATGCGGAATGGCGTGGTACTCGAGGAGCCGAAATCCCCCCCTGACAAACCGCATGGATCCACGGCGAGAACAGCCGCGCTGACTCGAGGGCGGGAGGTGAGAGCCGGTGGGTACCTGTGGCGAGGACCCCCGGGACGCGGCGGAGGTGGGGCATGTCGGTGGGGATGGACTGCACCAGCCACGCCTTGCACGACTCCGCGGCGCCCGCGGCCGGCGCCGCTCCGCGCAGCGCGGCGACGGCGAGGAGGAGCGGGAGGAGGAGGAGGTGCCGGCGGCGAGGAGGCGACGGAGCCATGCCGCTCTCTCTCTCCCTGTGCGGCGTCAGCGAGCGGTGTGAACGGAGCTGCACAGTGGGAGTGGGGCCCGGAGAGAATCCAAGGGAGCCTTTTTTTTTTTTGAAGGTAGAATCCAAGGGAGCCAGCCAAGTCATCCTGCTATGGCTCTACTACGGCCCTGTAAATTTTGATGGAATTTATTGGAAAAAAATCGTTTTCTTCAATTTTGATCGAATTGCTCCATTTTACTTGAGATGAGAAATTATAAGCCTTTTTAGAGCTTTCTGAGTACTAGTACTTTGCGACTCGGTTTCTTCCTTTCAGCCTTCGAGTCGGCAAATTTCAAGTAAGATTTACATTTTTGAAAGATGTCTTCCTCCTCAAGCAAAAAAGAAAAAGCCAAAGATGCCGGCGCTGTGCATCTCTTTTCTTCCTCCCACCCTTTCATTTCTGAAAGTGACATGTTATTCTTTTCCTTTTTTTATTAGAGAAAACGTGACAGATTCTTCTAAGCCCCAGCATATTCTCGGCAAATTTAACAATTTTGACCTCGGGACGAGATCAATTCACAGAATGAACTAGGTGTGAAATTATTTCACTCCCCTGACCCTTTTGTATAGAGCCCGCCATGCCGGCGCCACACCCTCTTGTCAGCGCCTTAGCGCTGGGCGTTGCACTCACATCACCGTGGCGCCCCATGGCTCAAGATTCAAGTGATCTGGCCTTCCAGAGCTAGGCGCCACACATGTAATATGCAGCGCCTTGGAGCTAGGCGCCACACCTTTAATATGCAGCGCCTAAGCGATAGGCGCCAGATCAGGACTTATCCACCACTTGGTTGGCCCTCCCCACACACCACACACTCTCCCACTCTCTCCCCGAGCTTTGCCCCCTCTCCCACTCTCTCCCACTCTCAAATCCTCTCCCAAATCTTGCAAATTTGAAGAATTTGTCTATGGATTTCGAAGTCAAACCCTCCCTCAAGGTAATATTCTCTGATCCCGTTGTTTTGATCCAAGTAAAGTTCTCCCATTGCTCATTTGTTGCTAGTTTGGGGAAACCCTAGTTTGTTTGGATCTAGAGATTTGCATGGAGATGTGAGATGTTTGTTTGCCAATTTCCTATGATTAGGCTTTGTTAGTATGCTAGGGTTATTCTTATGGGTGTTCTTATGTTGGTGCTAGGGTTAGGTTTAGGGCTAGGGTTATGGTTATGGTTAGGGTTAGGGGTTATGGTTATGGTTAGGGTTGTTGTTTGATATATATATTAGGGTTTGTATTCCGTGTTAATCCTTGGATTAGTACTCATGGAAGCAATGTTACCTTGTGTTCTTTGAATGCTTATAGGGATGGGAAGAACATGTGTGTTTGTTCATCATGGGGACAAAGACGCCTTTTTGAAAGGCAATATAGAACCGAACCCGGATGAGCTTGACATGGTGTTTGATAGTTAGTCCTAGCTATGCGGAGCTCTTGCAACAAGTGAGGAAAGATTTGAATTGGATGGACCCTAGTGATATCATTGAGTTGGAGGGAAGGCATAATGTTGGTTTTGGAATGCACATCCGTTGGAAGACAATGCGTGTCAACTCGGAGAAACGTTGGGTTGCATACAAGGAGACGGTGGCCGAATCACTAGACAAGGCTCTTGAGTTATTTGCAACGAAGAAGGTTGATTCAAGTTTGCATTTGGACTTGAACCGGAACCCCTCCCCTTTGGTTGCTAGTAGCCCCCCACCCTTGAAGCGAGATGAAATTGTTGAACCTCTTTTGACCCAAGAAGTGAGGCCAACATTGAGCCCGTTTACAAACAACCAAGATGAAGCTTTGCAAGAGGACAATGATGAGTATGCGGACGATGACAATGAAGCTTTGGGCCTTGGTGATGGTCTAGGCCTTGGTGATGGTCTTGGCCTTGGTGGTGGACTTAGTCGTGGTGATGGACAAGGTCAAGTTCGTTATAGAGGAATGTTTGGATACCTCGATGGACCATTTCCGTATATTCCTCACTAACTATAATGTATCATATGTTCTTGTTTTTCATATGTTCTTATTTTTCATATGTGCTTCCATTTGTTCTTATTGTCCTTACTAACCATTATGTTTCACTCATTGTAGGTATGGCGGCTTCCCAACCCAACAAACCAACGATGAAGGAGGATGGCAAAGATGAGATGGCGGGATGGTGGAAGAAGGTTGCGAAGAAGCTTAGAGAGGAGGATGCAGCCAAGCTAAAGAAGAAGAAGGAAGAGGAGCTTGAGAAGGAGAGGAAGGAAAAAGAGAGAGCGTCAAATGCAATGTGCGCTAGGGAGCAAGCGTTGGTGAGGAAATGTGAGGAGGCACAGAAGAAGCGTCTAAAGGATTTTCAAGAAAGAACCATGAAGCTTTGGGCAATTGCAGCTGAAAAAGAAGAGAGGGAGAATCAGATATTCATGGAGAGGGTGGTTAAGGAGGCTCACCTCATAAGAAAAAAGGAGGAGGAAGAGGAAGAAGAGAAGAAGAAGAAGAAGGGAAGGGGCCTTGCTCAACGGAATAGAGCTATGTCATCCTCTTCAATTTGGTTGTGAACTACTATGTGTCATGAACTACTATGTCTCCTCCTCTATTTGGTTCTGAACTACTATGTGTCGTGAACTACTATGTCTCCTCCTCGATTTGGTTGTAAGAACTACTATGCACAAGTCTGTAGCTATCCAGAGAGCAACAGAAGGTAGGGCAAGTTACAAACATGTGTGGCGCCTAGCGTCGAGGCGCCACACTGTATAGTGCAACGCCCATGAGCTAGGCGCTGCACTGTACAGTGTGGCGCCTCCAGGCTAGGCGCTACACACGTCTGTAGCTATCCAGAGAGCAACAGAAGGTTTGCCTCCAGTTTGGGCCAAAAAATTCGCTAAGTGTTTGTGCAGCGCCTAGCACAGGGCGCCATACTATCTGATCAACGCCCAGCAGTAGGCGCTGCATGCATGTGTGGCGCCTCAAGCTAAGGCGCTGCACAAGTCTCAGTAGCTATCCGTAGCAATGTAAGCCTTGCCTCCAGTTTGGGACAAAAATTTCGCACAGTGTTTATGCAGCGTCTAGCCTGGGGGCGCCACACTGTACAGTGCAACGCCCATCAGCTAGGCGCTACATAAGTCTGTAGCTATCCAGAGAGCAACAGAAGCCTTGCCTCCAGTTTGGGACAAGAATTTCGCTAAGTGTTTATGCAGCGCCTAGCCTGGGGGCGCCACACTGTACAGTGCAATGAAGGAAATATGCCCTAGAGACAATAATAAAGTTATTATTAATTTCCTCATATCATGATAAATGTTTATTATTCATGCTAGAATTGTATTAACCGGAAACATAATACATGTGTGAATACATAGACAAACATACAGTCACTAGTATGCCTCTACTTGACTAGCTCATTAATCAAAGATGGTTATGTTTCCTAACCATAGACATGTGTTATTATTTGATTAATGGGATCACATCATTAGGAGAATGATGTGATTGACATGACCCATTCCGTTAGCTTAGCACTTGATCGTTTAGTATATTGCTATTGCTTTCTTCATGACCTATACATGTTCCTGTAACTATGAGATTATGCAACTCCCGTTTACCGGAGGAACACTTTGGTGCTACCAAACGTCACAACGTGGCGGGTGATTATAAAGGAGTACTACAGGTGTCTCCAAAGGTACATGTTGGGTTGGCGTATTCGAGATTAGGTTTTGTCACTCCGATTGCTCGGAGAGGTATCTCTAGGCCTTCTCGGTAATACACATCACATAAGCCTTGCAAGCATTGCAACTAATAAGTTAGTTGTGAGATGACGTGTTACGGAACGAGTAAAGAGACTTGCGGTAACGAGATTGAACTAGGTATTGGATACCGACGATCGAATCTCGGGTAAGTAACATACCGATGACAAAGGGAACAACGTATGTCGTTATGCGGTTTGACCGATAAAGATCTTCAAGAATATGTAGGAACCAATATGGGCATCCAGGTTCCGCTATTGGTTATTGACCGAGAATAGTTCTAGGTCATGTCTACATAGTTCTCGAACCCGTAGGGTCCGCACGCTTAACGTTACGATGACAGTTTATTATGAGTTTATAAGTTTTGATGTACCAAGTTTGTTCGAGTCCGGATGTGATCACGGACATGACGAGGAGTCTCGAAATGGTCGAGACATAAAGATTGATATATTGGAAGCCTATGTTTGGACTTGAATAGTTCCGGTGAAATCGGGATTTTACTGGAACACCGGGGTTACTGAACCCTCCCGGGGTTAATGGGCCTTAGTGGGCCATGAGGGAGAAGAGGAGGGCGGCCAGGCAGGCCGCCCCCTCCCCTAGTCCGAATAGGACAAGGAAGAGGCGGCGCCCCTCTCTCTTCCCTCCCCAAGTCCTAATCCAACTAGGAAGGGGGAGTCCTACTCCTGGGAGTAGGACTCCTCCCCGCCTCCTCCTAGGGCTGGCCGCACCCCCCTTGCTCCTTTATATCTGAGGCGGGGGGCACCCTGCACACACAAGTTGATCTACGGATCGTTCCTTAGCCGTGTGCGGTGCCCCTCCACCATATTCCACTTCGGTCATATCGTCATGAGCTTAGGCGAAGCCCCGCGCCGTGGAGCATCATCATCGCCACCACGCCGTCTTGTGACGAACTCATCCCCGACGCTTTCTGGATCGGAGCCGGGGATCGCCATCGAGCTGAATGTGTGCTGAACTCGGAGGTGCCGTGCGTTCGGTACTTGGATCGGTCGGATCGTGAAGACGTACGACTACATCAACCGCGTTGTTATAATGCTTCCGCCACGGTCTACAAGGGCACGTGGACATACACTCTCCCTCTCGTTGCTATGCCATCACCATGATCTTGCGTGTGCGTAGAATTTTTTGAAATTACTACGTTCCCCAATAGTGGTATCGAGCCAGGTTTTATGCGTTGATGTCATATGCACGAGTAGAACACAAGTGAGTTGTGGGCGATATAAGTCATACTGCTTACCAAAGATGTCATACTTTGGTTCGGCGGTATTGTGAGATGAAGCGCCCGGACCGACATTACGCCAGACGCTTACGCGAGACTGGTTTCACCGCTTGAGCACTCGTTGCTTAAAGGTGACCGCGGGTGTCTGTCTCTCACTTTAGTTGAACTGAGTGTGGCTACGCCCGGTCCTTGCGAAGGTTAAAACAGCACCAACTTGACAAACTATCATTGTGGTTTTGATGCGTAGGTAAGAACGGTTCTTGCTCAGCCCGTAGCAGCCACGTAAAACTTGCAACAACAAAGTAGAGGACGTCTAACTTGTTTTTGCAGGGCATGTTGTGATGTGATATGGCCAAGACGTGATGCTATATTTTATTGTATGAGATGACCATGTTTTGTAACCAAGTTATCGGCAATGGCAGGAGCCATATGGTTGTCGCTTATTGTATGAAATGCAAAGCCATGTAATTGCTTTACTTTATCACTAAGCGGTAGCGATAGTCGAGAAGCAATAGTTGGCGAGGCGACAACGATGCTACGATGGAGATCAAGGTGTCGCTACGGTGACGATGGTGATCATGACGGTGCTTGGAGATGGAGATCACAAGCACAAGATGATGATGGCCATATCATATCACTTATATTGATTGCATGTGATGTTTATCCTTTATGCATCTTATCTTGCTTTGATTGACGGTAGCATTATAAGATGATCTCTCACTAAAATTATCAAGAAGTGTTCTCCCGAGTATGCATCGTTGCGAAAGTTCTTCGTCTTTGAGACACCACGTGATGATCGGGTGTGATAGGCTCTACGCTCAAATACAACGGGTGCAAAACAGTTGCGCACGCGAATACTCGAGTTAAACTTGACGAGCCTAGCATATAACAGATATGGCCTCGAACACGGAGACCGAAAGGTCGAGCGTGAATCATATAGTAGATATGATCAACATATTGATGTTCACCGTTGAAACTACTCCATCTCACGTGACGATCGGACATGGTGTAGTTAATATGGATCACGTAATCACTTAGAAGATTAGAGGATGTCTATCTAAGTGGGAGTTCTAAAGTAATATGATTAATTGAACTTAAATTTATCATGAACTTAGTACCGATAGTATTTTGCTTGTCTATGTTTACTTTGTAGATAGATGGCTCGTCTGTTGTTCCGTTGAATTTTAATGCGTTCCTTGAGAAAGCAAAGTTGAAAGATGATGGTAGCAATTACACGGACTGGGTCCGTAATCGAGGATTATCCTCATTGCTGCACGTAAGAATTACGTCCCGAAGCACCGCTAGGTGCCGAACCTCTTCTTGATGCAATGACGACATTAAGAACGTCTGGCGAGCAAAGCGATGACTACTCGATAGTTCAGTGTGCCATGCTTTACGGCTTAGAACCCGGTCTTCAACGACGTTTTGAGCGTCATGGAGCATATGAGATGTTCCAGAGTTGAAGTTAATATTTCAAGCAAATGCCCGATTGAGAGATATGAAGTCTCCAATAAGTTCTATAGCTGCAAGATGGAGGAAAATAGTTCACGGTGAACACATACTCAAAATGTCCGGTATAATAATCACTTGATTCAACCGGGAGTTAATCTTCCGATGATAGTGTCATTGATGAAATTCTTCAATCACGCCACCAAGCTACAAGAGCTTCGTGATGAACTATAATATGCAAGGGATGGACAAGTCTATTCCCGAGCTCTTCGCAATGCTAAAAGCCATGGAGGTAGAAATCAAAAAGGAGCATCAAGTGTTGATGGTTAACAAGACCACCAGTTTCAAGAAAAGGGCAAAGGGAAGAAGAAGGAACTTCAAGAAGAACAGCAAACAAGTTGCTGCTCAAGAGAAGAAACCCAAGTCTGGACCTAAGCCTGAAACGAGTGCTTCTCTTTATAAGCGATGGACATCGGAAGCGGAATTGCCCCAAGTATTTGGCGGATAAGAAGGATGGCAAGGTGAACAAAGGTATATGTGATATACATGTTATTGATGTGTACCTTACTAATACTTGCGAGTAGTACCGGTATTTGATACTGGTTACATTGCTAATATTTGCAACTCGAAAAAGGAACTACGGATTAGCGAAGATTGGCTAAGGACGAGGTGACGATGCGCGTGGGAAATGGTTCCAAAGTCGATGTGATCGCGGTCGATGCGCTACCTCTACATCTACCATCGGGATTAGTTTTAGACCTAAATAATTGTTATTTGGTGCCGCGTTAAGCATGAACATTATATCTGGATCTTGTTTGATGCGAGACGGTTATTCATTTAAGTCGAGAATAATGGTTGCTCTATTTATATGAATAATATCTTTTATGGTCATGCACCCTTGAAGAGTGGTCTATTTTATTGAATCTCGATAGTAGTAATACACATATTCATAGTGTTGAAACCAAAAGATGCAGAGTTGATAATGATAGTGCAACTTATTTGTGGCAATTGCCGTTTGGGTCATATCGAGTAAAACGCATGAAGAAACTCCATCTTGATGGGCTTTTGGAATCACTTGATTATGAATCACTTGGTACTTATGAACCGTGCCTCATGGGCAAGATGACTAAAACGCCGTTCTCGGAACTATGGAGCGAGCAACTGATTTGTTGGAAATCATACATCTTGATGTTTGTGGTCCAATGAATGTTGAGGCACGCGGCGGGTATCGTTATTTTCTCACCTTCACAGATGATTTGAGCAGATATGGGTATATCTACTTAATGAAACACAAATCTGAAACATTTGAAAAGTTCAAAGAATTTCAGAGTGAAGTGGAAAATCATCGTAACAAGAAAATAAAATTTCTACGATCTGATCGTGGAGGAGAATATTTGAGTTACGAGTTTGGTTTACATTTGAAACAATGCGGAATAGTTTCACAACTCACGCCACCCGGAACACCACAACGAAATGGTGTGTCCGAGCGTCGAATCGTGCTTTACTAGATATGGTGCGATCTATGATGTCTCTTCTGATTTACCGCTATCGTTTTGGGGTTATGCTTTAGAGACGGCCGCATTCACGTTAAATAGGGCACCATCAAAATCCATTGAGACGACACCTCATGAACTGTGGTTTGGCAAGAAACCAAATTTGTCGTTTCTTAAAGTTTGGGGCTGCGATGCTTATGTGAAGAAACTTCAACCAGATAAGCTCGAACCCAAATCGGAGAAATGTGTCTTCATAGGATACCCAAAGGAGACTGTTGGGTACACCTTCTATCACAGATCTGAAGGCAAGATTTTCGTTGCTAAATTCGGATCCTTTCTAGAAAAAGAGTTTCTCTCGAAAGAAGTGAGTGGGAGGAAAGTAGAACTTGATGAGATAACTGTATCTGCTCCCTTATTGGAAAGTAGGTTCATCACAAGAACGGTTCCTGTGACAACTACATCAATTAGTGAGGAAACTAATGATATTGATCATGAAACTTCAGATCAAGTTTCTACTGAACTTCGTAGGTCAACCAGAGTAAGATCCGCACCAGAGTGCTACGGTAATCCTATTCTAGAAGTCATGTTACTTGACCATGGCGAACCTACAAACTATGAAGAAGCGATGGTGAGCCCAGATTCCGCAAAATGGCTGGAAGCCATGAAATCTGAGATGGGATCCATGTATGAGAACAAAGTATGGACTTTGGTTGACTTGCCCGATGATCGGCAAGCCATTGAGAATAAATGGATCTTTAAGAAGAAGACTGACGCTGATGGTAATGTAACGTCTATAAAGCTCGACTTGTTGCGAAAGGTTTTCGACAAGTTCAAGGGGTTGACTACGATGAGACTTTCTCACCAGTAGCGATGCTTAAGTCTGTCCGAATCATGTTAGCAATTGCTGCATTTTATGATTATGAAATTTGGCAAATGGATGTAAAACTGCATTCTTGAATGGATTTCTAGAAGAAGAGTTGTATATGATGCAACCAGAAGGTTTTGTTGATCCAAAAGGTGCTAATAAAGTGTGCAAGCTCCAGCGATCAATTTATGGTGCAGTGCAAGCCTCTCGGAGTTGGAATAAGCGCTTTGATAGTGTGATCAAAGCATATGGTTTTATCTGCACTTTTGGAGAAGCTTGTATTTACAAGAAAGTGAGTGGGAGCTCAGTAGCATTTCTAATATTATATGTGGATGACATATTATTGATTGGAAATGATATAGAATTTCTGGATAGCATAAAAGGATACTTGAATAAAAGTTTTTCAATGAAAGACCTCGGTGAAGCTGCTTACATATTGGGCATCAAGATCTATAGAGATAGATCAAGGCGCTTAATTGGACTTTCACAAAGCACATACCTTGATAAAGTTTTGAAAAAGTTCAAAATAGATCGAGCAAAGAAAGGATTTTTGCCTGTGTTACAAGGTGTGAAATTGAGTCGGACTCAATGCCCGACCACAGCAGAAGATAGAGAGAAATGAAAGATGTTCCTATGCTTCAGCCATAGGCTCTATCATGTATGCAATGCTGTGTACCGGACGACATATGTTTAGCAATAAGCTTGGCAGGAAGGTACCAAAGTAATCGAGAGTGGATCATTTGGACAGCGGTCAAGAACATCTGAAATACGAAAAGGACTAAGGATATGTTTCTCGATATGGAGGTGACAAAGAGCTAGTCGTAAATGGTTACGTCGATGCAAGCTTTGACACGATCCGGACGATTCTAAATCGCAAACCGGATCGTGTTTTTATTAAGCGGTGGAGCTGTCGGTTGGTGCAGTTCTAAACAAAGCGTCGTGGCGGGATCTACATGTGAAGCGGAGTACATAGCTGCTTGAAGCAGCAAATGAAGGAGTCTGGATGAAAGAGTTCATTTCCGATCTAGGTGTCATACCTAGTGCATCGGGACCAATGAAGATCTTCTGTGACAATCTTGGTGCAATTGCCTTGGCAAAGGAATCCAGATTTCACAAGAGGACCAAGCATATCAAGAGACGCTTCAATTCCATTCGGGACCAAGTCCAAGTGGGAGACATAGAGATTTGCAAGATACATACGGATCTGAATGTTGCGACCCATTGACTAAGCCTCTTCCACGAGCAAAACATGATCAGCACCAAGACTCCATGGGTGTTAGAATCATTCTTGTGTAATCTAGATTATTGACTCTAGTGCAAGTGGGAGACTGAAGGAAATATGCCCTAGAGGCAATAATAAAGTTATTATTTATTTCCTCATATCATGATAAATGTTTATTATTCATGCTAGAATTGTATTAACCGGAAACATAATACATGTGTGAATACATAGACAAACATACAGTCACTAGTATGCCTCTACTTGACTAGCTCATTAATCAAAGATGGTTATGTTTCCTAACCATAGACATGTGTTGTTATTTGATTAATGGGATCACATCATTAGGAGAATGATGTGATTGACATGACCCATTCCGTTAGCTTAGCACTTGATCGTTTAGTATATTGCTATTGCTTTCTTCATGACCTATACATGTTCCTGTAACTATGAGATTATGCAACTCCGTTTACGGAGGAACACTTTGGTGCTACCAAGCGTCACAACGTAATCGGGTGATTATAAAGGAGTACTACAGTGTCTCCAAAGGTACATGTTGGGTTGGCGTATTTGAGATTAGTTTTTGTCACTCCGATTGTCGGAGAGGTATCTCTAGGCCTTCTCGGTAATACACATCACATAAGCCTTGCAAGCATTGCAATTAATAAGTTAGTTGTGAGATGACGTATTACGGAGCGAGTAAAGAGACTTGCCGTAACGAGATTGAACTAGGTATTGGATACCGACGATCGAATCTCGGGTAAGTAACATACCGATGACAAAGGAACAACGATGTCGTTATGCGGTTTGACCGATAAAGATCTTCAAAGAATATGTAGGAACCAATATGGGCATCCAGGTTCCGCTATTGGTTATTGACCGAGAATAGTTCTAGGTCATGTCTACATAGTTCTCGAACCCGTAGGGTCCGCACGCTTAACGTTACGATGACGGTTTATTATGAGTTTATAAGTTTTGATGTACGAAGTTTGTTGAGTCCGGATGTGATCACGGACATGACGAGGAGTCTCGAAATGGTCGAGACATAAAGATTGATATATTGGAAGCCTATGTTTGGACTTGAATAGTTCCGTGAAATCGGGATTTTACCGGAACACCGGGTTACGGAACCCTCCCGGGGTTAATGGGCCTTAGTGGGCCATGAGGGAGAAGAGGAGGGCCGGCCAGGGGCAGGCCGCGCCTCCCCTAGTCCGAATAGGACAGGAAGGGGCGGCGCCTTCTCTTCCCTCCCCCAAGTCCTAATCCAACTAGGAAAGGGGGAGTCCTACTCCGGTGGGAGGAGGACTCCTCGGCGCCCTCCTCCTAGGGCTGGCCGCACCCCCCTTGCTCCTTTATATCTGGGGCAGGGGCACCCCTGAATACACAAGTTGATCTACGGATCGTTCCTTAGCCGTGTCGGTGCCCCCTCCACCATATTCCACTTCGGTCATATCGTCATGAGCTTAGGCGAAGCCTGCGCGATGGAGCATCATCATCGTCCACCACGCCGTCGTCTTGTGGAACTCGTCCCCGACGCTTTGCTGGATCGGAGCCGGGGATCGTCATCGAGCTGAGCGTGTCTGAACTCGGAGGTGCCGTGCGTTCGGTACTTGGATCGATCGGATCGTGAAGACGTACGACTACATCAACCGTGTTGTTATAACGCTTCCGCTTACGGCCTACGAGGGTACATGGACATACACTCTCCCCTCTCGTTGCTATGCCATCACCATGATCTTGCGTGTGCGTAGGAAATTTTTTGAAATTACTACGTTCCCCAACATGCAACGCCCGGCATCTAGGCGCTGCACTGTATAGTGTGGCACCTCCAAGCTAGGCGCTGCACAAGTCTGTAGCTATCCAGAGAGCAACAGAAGGTATGCCTCCAGTTTGGGCCAAAATTTTCGCTAAGTATTTGTGCAGCGCCTAGCCTGGAGGCGCCACACTGTATAGTGCAACGCCCACGAGCTAGGCGTTGCACTGTAGAGTGTGGCGCCTCCCAGCTAGGCGCCACACAAACACTTAGTGTTTTTTTGTTATTCAGACTGGGTCATTTTCAGCCACAGTTCAACATTTCCTATAATAAACAGTAAGATTCAAAAAGTGTTCAACAAAGACATCATTTCCTAGAAAGGACCATCACAACAAGTTCAAGTTTAACATAGAGCTACCATAACTACAAGTTTAACATAGAGCTACCACCACTCCAAGTTCAACGACATAACAAGTTCCACGCATTACTAAGAGCTACCACCACTTTAAGTTCAACATTATAAATAGAGGACGATGACTAGTGCTTTCCGCGCTTGCTGGCTCCTCCCCCCTCTTGATGCTTATCTTCTTCACCTTCCTAGGAAGAGGAACCCGCTCCGGCTCCGGCTCTGGTTCCTCCACGTCATCCACATCGTCATCCAAATAGTCATCCAAAGCCGCCATCCGCGAGGTGCCGACCGTCCTTTTGCCTCTTTGGGTGAAGTCTTTAGGTGTGTACTTGTTGATTCCCTTCCTAGGCTTCAACTCGTATGCAGACCGAGCCTGGTACGTCCTCAAGGTCATATCATCAGCAACCTATGCATCAACAGAAGATATGGAAAGACCGTGTGTGAGGATATAGTTAGCAATGCATCAACAAATGGATATATATCGTCATGCCATACCTCTTGGGTGACCACAACCACATCCTCATCCTCCAAAGGTTCACCATGGCCCTGCCCCGAAACGGGATCTGATGGTGTCGCCGACCTAGACCGTTCTGGTGATACATACTCGGGGTCACGACAACCAAAAAGGTTTGATAGTCGCCTTAACTTTTGGCCCTGGCGCTGCAACATGTACAAGTGAATGAGACATGGAACGTAGCAACACATGTTAAGTGCTAGTTTGAAGGAGATGTGAACCTTAATGAATGCTCAAGTGCACCTTCCCCATCGCTTTTGCCACCGGGTTGTTTCGAATAGTCTCGGTCTCATCACCGCTTTCTTGATCCGGGCACGCTATGAATGAAAGCGGTATCAAAGTGTTAGGCAAGCGAAGATGTGAATAGTGCGAATGGAAAAGCAAAAAGGGCAAATACCACAAAGTTCATCATTGGAGCTGAAGGGATCACTGAGTTGCCTTTCCTGACTAATGCGTTGTACTGGTGCTGGGCTACCTGATCAAAAATGATGGGTTCTTCCAGAATCTCCTCAGCATACGCCGGCTTGCATACCTCCACGCGGGTACTTGCAAGAAACCATGTGAGATAGTTGTTGAACGCGATCGGGCAGTGCTCACGAAGCTGGGCTCGTTTTCCAGCCCTTGCTTGCTCCACACTAAGCGTGAACTGTACGACATACTTCCTGTGATGGTTGGCCCAATCCTTGATCTTCCGCTGCTTTTTCCTATCCAACCTGCAAGTTAGAAACAGAATATTAGCATCATCGAAACCGCCGAGAAGCTGCTAAGTGCTCAAGGTTAATTATATCTTACGCGTGTAGCAACTTGTCCGTGTCCTCCCACTTCGGCGGGTGTGGCTGGAACAAACCAAACTGGCGGAACACCCGATGTGGCAGGTGAGGCTCAACCGCCCAGTTGCATATCAGTGGGCACCACATATGTGATACGTCTCCAACGTATCTATAATTTTTTTATTGCTCCATGCTACTTTATCTACTGTTTTGGACTATATTGGGCTTTATTTTCCACTTTTATATTATTTTTGGGACTAACCTATTAACCGGAGGCCCAGCCCAGAATTGCTGTTTTTTTGCCTATCTCAGTGTTTCGAAGAAACGGAATATCAAACGGAGTCCAAACGGAATGAAACCTTCGGGAACGTGATTTTATCACCGAACGTGATCCAGGAGACTTGGACCCTACTCCAAGAAGTGTTGGAAATATGCCCTAGAGGCAATAATAAATTAGTTATTATTATATTTCCTTGTTCATGATAATCGTTTATTATCCATGCTATAATTGTATTGATAGGAAACTCAGATACATGTGTGGGTACATAGACAACACCATGTCCCTAGTAAGCCTCTAGTTAACTAGCTCGTTGATCAATAGATGGTTACGGTTTCTGACCATGGACATTGGATGTCGTTGATAACGGGATCACATCATTGGCGAGAATGATGTGATGGACAAGACCCAATCCTAAGCCTAGCACAAAGATCGTGTAGTTCGTATGCTAAAGCTTTTCTAATGTCAAGTATCTTTCCTTAGACCATGAGATTGTGCAACTCCGGATACCGTAGGAATGCTTTGGGTGTACCAAACGTCACAACGAATCGGGTGGCTATAAAGGTGCATTACGGTATCTCCGAAAGTGTCATTGGGTTGGCACGAATCGAGATGGATTTGTCACTCCGTAAACGGAGAGGTATCTCTGGGCCCACTCGGTAGGACATCATCATAATGTGCACAATGTGATCAAGGAGTTGATCACGTGATGATGTGTTACGGAACGAGTAAAGAGACTTGCCGTAACGAGATTGAACAAGGTATCGGATACCAGCGATCGAATCTCGGGCAAGTATAATACCGCTAGACAAAGGGAATTGTATACGGGATCGATTGAGTCCTTGACATCGTGGTTCATCCGATGAGATCATCGTGGAACATGTAGGAGCCAACATGGGTATCCAGATCCCGCTGTTGGTTATTGATCGGAGAACGTCTCGGTCATGTCGCATGTCTCCCGAACCCGTAGGGTCTACACATAAGGTTCGGTGGCGCTTAGGGTTGTATGAATATGAGTATGCAGCAAACCGAATGTTGTTGAGTCCGGATGAGATCCGGACGTCACGAGGAGTTCCGTAATGGTCCGGAGGTAAAGATTTATATATAGGAAGTCTTATTTTGGTCGCGGGAAAAGTTTCGCACTTTATCGGTATTGTACCGGAGTGCCGAAGGGGTCCGGGGTCCACCTGCTCGGGGGCCACATGGGCTGGTGGGGTGCGCCTTGGCCTATATGGGCCAAGGGCACCAGCCCCAAGAGGCCCATGCGCCAAGGAGACTTGGGGAGGGAGAGTCCTAAGAGGGAAGGCACCTCAGGGGTGCCTTGGGAGGATGGACTCCTCCCCTCTTGGCCGCACCCTTCCTTGGAGGAAGGGGCAAGGCTGCGCCCCCCCTCTCTTGCACCTATATAAAGGGAGGGAGGGAGGGGTGGCCACACCACAAGCCCTTGGCGCCTCCCTTCTGCTACACCTCCTCCTCCTCCGTAGTCGCTTAGCGAAGCCTGCCGAGTTCTGCTGCATCCACCACCACGCCGTCGTGCTGCTGGATCATCATCAACCTCTCCTTCCCCTTGCTGGATCAAGAAGGAGGAGGCGTCATCCGCTCCGTCACGTGTGTTGAGCGCGGAGGTGTTGTCCGTTCGGCACTAGGTCATCGGTGATCTGAATCACAGTGATCGACTCCATCATCCCGTTCTATTGAGCGCTTCCGCACGCGATCTACAAGTGGTATGTTGATGCAATCACTCTCCCATGACTCGTTGCTAGATGAACTCATAGATGGATCTTGGTGAAACCGTAGGAATTTTTTTAATTTTCTCCAACGTTCCCCAACAGTGGCATAATGAGCTGGGTCTATTGCGTAGATTCTATGCACGAGTAGAACACAAGTTGTTGTGGGCGTAGATGTTGTCAACTTTCTTGCCGCTACTAGTCTTATCTTGCTTCAGCGGTATTGTGGGATGAAGCGGCCCGGACCGACCTTACACGTACGCTTACGTGAGACTGGTTACACCGACCGACATGCACTAGTTGCATAAGGTGGCTAGCGGGTGTCTGTCTCTCCCACTTTAGTTGGAGCGGATTCGATGAAAAGGGTCCTTATGAAGGGTAAATAGAAGTTGACAAATCACGTTGTGGCTTTCACGTAGGTAAGAAAACGTTCTTGCTAGAACCCTATTGCAGCCACGTAAAACTTGCAACAACAATTAGAGGACATCTAACTTGTTTTTGCAGCAAGTGTTTTGTGATATGATATGGCCAAAGTTGTGATGAATGATGAATTATATATGTGATGTATGAGATCATGTTCTTGTAATAGGAATCACGACTTGCATGTCGATGAGTATGACAACCGGCAGGAGCCATAGGAGTTGTCTTTATTTTTTGTATGACCTGCGTGTCATTGAAGAACGCCATGTAAATTACTTTACTTTATTGCTAAACGCGTTAGCCATAGAAGTAGAAGTAGTCGTTGGCGTGACAACTTCATGAAGACACGATGATGAAGATCATGATGATGGAGATCATGGTGTCATGCCGGTGACAAGATGATCATGGAGCCCCGAAGATGGAGATCAAATGAGCTATATGATATTGGCCATATCATGTCACTACTATATAATTGCATGTGATGTTTATTATGTTTATGCATCTTGTTTACTTAGAATGACGGTAGTAAATAAGATGATCCCTCATAACAATTTCAAGAAAGTGTTCTCCCTAACTGCACACGTTGCTAAAGTTAAATCGTTTGAAGCACCACGTGATGATCGGGTGTGATAGATTCTTACGCTCACATACAGCGGGTGTAAGCCAGATTTACACACGCAGAACACTTAGGTTAACTTGCGAGCCTAGCATGTACAGACATGGCCTCGGAACACAAGAGACCGAAAGGTCGAGCATGAGTCGTATAGTAGATACGATCAACATGAAGATGTTCACCGATGATGACTAGTCCGTCTCACGTGATGATCGGACACGGCCTAGTTGACTCGGATCATGTAATCACTTAGATGACTAGAGGATGTCTATCTAAGTGGGAGTTCATGAGATGAACTTAATTATCCTGAACATAGTCAAAAGATCTTTGCAAATTATGTCGAATGGCTCGCGCTTTAGTTCTCTTGTTTAGATATGTTCCTAGAGAAAATATAGTTGAAAGTTGACGGTAGCAATTATGCGGTCGTTAGAAAGCTTATGTCCTTAATGCACCGCTCGGTGTGCTGAACCCCAAGCGTCGTTTGTGGATGTTACGAACATCGGACATACACGCTTTGATAACTACGTGATAGTTCGGTTAAGCGGTTTAGAGTTGAGGCACCAAAGGCGTTTTTGAAGCGTCGCGTAACATATGAGATGTTTGAGGGCTGAAATTGGGATTTCGGGCTCGTGCCCACGTCAAGAGGTATAAGACCTCCGACGATTTTCTTAGCCTACAAACTAAGGAGAAAAGCTCAATCGTTGAGCTTGTGCTCGATTGTCTGAGTGCAACAATCACTTGAATCGAGTGGGAGTTGATCTTCCGGATGAGATAGTGATGTTTCTCCAAAGTCATTGCCACCAAGCTGCTAGAGCTTCGTGATGAACTATAACATGTCGGGGATAGATATGATGATCCTTGAGGTATTCACGATGTTTGACACCGCGAAAGTAGAAATCAAGAAGGAGCATCAATTGTTGATGGTTGGTGAAACCACTAGTTTCAAGAAGGGCAAGGGCAAGAAGGACACTTCATGAAGCGGCAAATCATTTGCTGCTCCAATGAAGAAACCCAAGGTTGAACCCAAACCGAGAATAAGTGCTTCGTAATAAGGGGAACAGCCACTGGAGCAGAATTACCCTAGATACTTGGTAGATAAGAAGGCTGGCAAGGTCGATAGAAGTATATTGGATAGACATTATGTTAATGTGTACTTCACTAGTAGCACCAGGGTATTAGATACCGGTTCGGTTGCTAAGTGTTAGTAACTCGAAATAAAAGCTACGGAATAAACGGAGACTAGCTAAAGGTGAGTGACGATACGTGTTGGAAGTGTTTCCAAGGTTGATATGATCAAGCATCGCGCTCCCTCTACCATCGAGATTGGTGTTAAACCTAAATAATTGCTATTTGGTGTTTGCGTTGAGCATAGACATGATTGGATTATGTCATGCCGCAATCTGATTATTCATTTAAGGAGAATAATGGTTACTCTGTTAATTTGAATAATACCTTCAATGGTCGCACCTAAAAGGAATGGTTTATTGAATCTCGATCGTAGTGATACACATTTTCATGCCAAAAGATATAAGATAGTAATGATAGTACCACGTACTTGTGGCAATTTGCCATGTAAGTCATATTGGTATAAACGCATGAAGAAGCTCCATGTTGATGGATCTTTGGACTCGCTTCGTTTTTGAAAAGTTTGAGACATGCAAACCATGTCTATTGGTGTATACGCATGAAGAAACTCCATGCAGATGGATCGTTTGGACTCACTTGATTTTGAATCACTTGAGATATGCAAATCATACCACATGGGCAAGATGACCAAAACCCTCGGTTTCAATAAGATGGAACAAGGTAGCAACCTGTTGGAAGTAACACATTTTGATGTGTGCAGTCCAATGAGTCTTTGAGGCATGCAGATGAATATTGTTATGTTCGACTTCACGGATGATTCGAGTAGATGTTGAGTATATTTACTTGATGAAACACAAAGTCTGAATTATTGAATGGTTCAAGTAATTTCAGAGTGAAGTTAAAGATCATTGTGACAAGAGGATAAAATGTCTATGATATGATCATAGAGATGAGTATCTGAGTTACGAGCTTTGGCACGCAATTAAGACACTGTGGAAATTGTTTCACAATTAATACCGCCTGGAACACCATAGTGTGATGGTGTGTCCGAACATCATAGTTGCACCCTATTGGATATGGTGCGTACCATGATGTCTCTTATCGAATTACCACTATCGTTCATGGATTAGGCATTAGAGACAACCGCACTCACTTTAATAGGGCACCACGTAATTCCGTTGAGACGGCACTGTTTGAACTATGGTTTAGAGAAACCTAAGCTGTCGTTTCTTAAAGGTTTGGGGCTGCGACGCTTATGTGAAAAAGTTTCAGGTTGATAAGCTCGAACCCAAAGCGGATAAAATGCATCTTCATAGGACACCCAAAACGGTTGGGTATACCTCCTAATTCAGATCCGAAAGCAATAGGGATTGTTTCTAGAAACGGGTCCTTTCTCGAGGAAAAGTTTCTCTCAAAAGAATTGAGTGGGAGGATGGTGGAGACTTGATGAGATTTTTGAACCATCACTTCAACCAGTGTGTAGCAGGGCACAGAAGTTCTGTGGCACCTACATCAATTGAAGTAGAAGCTTATGATAGTGATCATGAAGCTTGAGATCAAGTCCTTGCCGAACCTCGTGGGGCGACAAGGACGCGTCTTTGCTTGGAGTGGTGCGGTGATCCTGTCTTGAATGTCATGTTGCTAGACAACAATGAACCTCTGAGCTATGGAGAAGCAATGGTGGGCCCATATTCCAACAAATGGTTAGAAGCCATGAAATCCGAGATAGGATCCATGTATCGTAACAAAGCATGGATTTTGGTGGACTTGCCGTTGATCGGCAAGCCATTGATATAAATGGATCTTTAAGAAGAAGACGGACGTGGGCGGTAATGTCACCGTCTATGAAGCTCGACTTGTGGCAAAGAGTTTTCACAGTTCAAGGAGTTGACTACGATGAGATTTTTCATCCGTAGCGATGCTTAAGTCCGTCGGAATCATGTTAGCATTAGCTGCATTTATGAAATCTAGCGATGGATGTCAAAACGAGTTTCCTTACCGGTTTCCGTAAGGAAAGGTTGTATGAGATACAATCGAAAGGTTTTGTCGATCCTAAGGATCTTTGAAAGGTATGCTAGCTCGATGATCCTTCCATGGACTGGAGTAAGCATCTCGAGTTGGAATATACTCTTTGATAAGATGATCAAAGATTTTGGGTTTATACAAAGTTTATGAGAAACTTGTATTTCCAAAGAAGTGAGTGGGAGCACTATAGAATTTCGATGAGTATATGTCGTTGACATATTGATGATCGAAATGATGTAGAATTTTCGTAAAGCATATAGGGTTATTTGAAAAGTGTTTTCAAGTGAAAACCTGGATTAAGCTACTTGAACATTGAGCATCAATATCTATGAGGATAGATCAAAACCGCTTAATGGTACTTTCAAATGAGCATATACCTTGACATGATCTTGAAGGTGTTCAAGATGGATCAGTCAAAGAAGGAGTTCTTGCCTGAGATGTAAGGTATGAAGTTAAGACTTAAAGCTCAACCACGGCAGAAAAGAGAGAAAGGACGAAGGTCGTCCCCTATGCTTTAGACGTAGGCTCTATAGTATGTTATGCTGTGTACCGCACCGGAAGTGTGCCTTGCCATGAGTCAGTCAAGGGGTACAAGAATGATCCAGGAATGGGGATCATTGGACAGCGGTCAAAATTGTCCTTGGAGTAAATAAGGACATGTTTCTCGATTATGGAGGTGATAAAGAGTTCGGCGTAAAGGGTTACGTCGATGCAAGCTTTAACACCTATCCGAGTGACTCTGAGTAGCAAACCGGATACGTATAGTTGAGCAACCATTTGGAATAGCTTCAAGTGGAGCGTGGAAGCAGCATTTACAATATGACATAGAGAATTGCAAAGTACATACGGATCTGTATACTGCAGACCTGTTGACTAAAACTTCTCTCACAAGGAAAACATGATCAAACCCCAGAACTCATTAAGTCTTAATCACATGGTGATGTGAACTAGTTTAGCGACACTAGTAAACTCTTTGGATGTTGGTCACATGGCGATGTGACCTGTCAGTGTTAATCACATGGCGATGTGAACTAGATTATTGACTCTAGTGCAAGTGGGAGACTGTTGGAAATATGCCCTAGAGGCAATAATAAATTAGTTATTATTATATTTCCTTGTTCATGATAATCGTTTATTATCCATGCTATAATTCTATTGATAGGAAACTCAGATACATGTGTGGGTACATAGACAACACCATGTCCCTAGTAAGCCTCTAGTTAACTAGCTCGTTGATCAATAGATGGTTACGGTTTCGACCATGGACATTGGATGTCGTTGATAACGGGATCACATCATTGGCGAGAATGATGTGATGGACAAGACCCAATCCTAAGCCTAGCACAAAGATCGTGTAGTTCGTATGCTAAAGCTTTTCTAATGTCAAGTATCTTTTCCTTAGACCATGAGATTGTGCAACTCCCGGATACCGTAGGAATGCTTTGGGTGTACCAAACGTCACAACCTAACGGGTGGCTATAAAGGTGCATTACGGTATCTCCGAAAGTGTCTGTTGGGTTGTACGAATCGAGGCTGGATTTGTCACTCCGTGTAAACGGAGAGGTATCTCTGGGCCCACTCGGTAGGACATCATCATAATGTGCACAATGTGATCAAGGAGTTGATCACGTGATGATGTGTTACGGAATGAGTAAAGAGACTTGCCGGTAACGAGATTGAACAAGGTATCGGATACCGACGATCGAATCTCGGGCAAGTACAATACCGCTAGACAAAGGGAATTGTATACGGGATCGATTGAGTCCTTGACATCGTGGTTCATCCGATGAGATCATCGTGGAACATGTGGGATCCAACATGGGTATCCAGATCCGCTGTTGGTTATTGACCGGAGAACGTCTCGGTCATGTTCGCATGTCTCCCGAACCCGTAGGGTCTACACACTTCGGTTCGGTGGCGCTTAGGGTTGTATGAATATGAGTATGCAGCAAACCGAATGTTGTTGAGTCCGGATGAGATCCCGGACGTCACGAGGAGTTCGGAATGGTCCGGAGGTAAAGATTTATATATAGGAAGTCTTATTTTGGTCGCCGGAAAAGTTTCGCACTTTATCGGTATTGTACAGGAGTGCCGAAAGGGTCCGGGGTCCACCTGCCCGGGGCCACATGGGCTGGTGGGGTGCGCCTTGGCCTATATGGGCCAAGGGCACCAGCCCCAAGAGGCCCATGCGCCAAGGAGACTTGGGGAGGGAGAGTCCTAAGAGGGAAGGCACCTCAGGGGTGCCTTGGGAGGATGGACTCCTCCCTCTTGGCCACCCCTTCCTTGGAGGAAGGGGCAGGCTGCGCCCCCCCTCTCTTGCACCTATATAAAGGGAGGGAGGGAGGGTGGCCGCACCACAAGCCCTTGGCGCCTCCCTTCTGCTACACCTCCTCCTCCTCCCGTAGTCGCTAGCGAAGCCTGCCGAGTTCTGCTGCATCCACCACCACGCCGTCGTGATGCTGGATCATCATCAACCTCTCCTTCCCCTTGCTGGATCAAGAAGGAGGAGACGTCATCCGCTCCGTCGTGTGTTGAACGCGGAGGTGCTGTCCGTTCGGCACTAGGTCATCGGTGATCTGAATCACGGTGATACGACTCCATCATCCCGTTCTATTGAGCGCTTCCGCCGCGATCTACAAGTGGTATGTAGATGCAATCACTCTCCCATGACTCGTTGCTAGATGAACTCATAGATGGATCTTGGTGAAACCATAGGAAATTTTTAATTTTCTGCAACGTTCCCCAACAAGAAGTAACAGAGGCGGTCACAAGGGTGGGGGCGCCCCCTAGGCGCGCCCCTCCCTCGTGGGCCCCTGTTGCTCCACCTCACGCACTCCTTCCTCCTATATATACCTCACGCACCCCAAGCGATCGAACAGGGCCAAAACCTAATTCCACCACCGCAACTTCCAGATCCACGAGATCCCATCTTGGGGCCTGTTAGGAGCTCCACCGGGGGGCATCCACCACGAAGGGCTTCTACATCATCACCATAGCCCTCCGATGAAGTGTGAGTAGTTTACTTCAGACCTTCGTGTCCATAGCTAGTAGCTAGATGGCTTCTTCTCTCTTTTTGGATCTCAATACAATGTTCTCCCCCTCTCTCGTGGAGATCTATTCGATGTAATCTTCTTTTTGCGGTGTGTTTGTTGAGACCGATGAATTGTGGGTTTATGATCCAGATTATCTATGAATAATATTTGAATCTTTTCTGAATTCTTTTATGTATGATTGAGTTATCTTTGCAAGTCTCTTCGAATTATCCGTTTGGTTTGGCCAACTAGATTGGTAGTTCTTGCAATGGGAGAAGTGTTTAGCTTTGGGTTCAATCTTGCGGTGTCCTTACCCGATGTGATGTAAAGGGTTGCAAGGCACGTATTGTATTGTTGCCATCAAGGATAACAAGATGGGGTATTTATCATATTGCATGAATTTATTCCTCTACATCATGTCATCTTGCTTAAGGCGTTACTCTTTTTTAACTTAATACTCTAGATGCATCTTTGGATAGCGGTCGATGAGTGGAGTAATAGTAGTATATGCGAGAATCGTTTGGTCTACTTGTCTCGGACGTGATGCCTATATACATGATCATACCTAGATATAATCATAACTATGCTCAATTCATCAATTGCTCAACAGTAATTTGTTCACCCAAGTAGAATACTTATGCTCTTGAGAGAAGCCACTAGTGAAACCTATGGCCCCGGGTCTATTCTCATCATATCAATCTCCATCACTTTAATACTTGCTTTGTTTTTACTTTGCCTTTTACTTTTCACTTTGCATCTCTATATAAAAATACCAAAATATTATTTATCATCTCTATCGATCTCACTCTAAGTAAGTGACCGTGAAGGATTGACAACCCCTAATCGCGTTGGTTGCGAGGAGCTATCATTTTGTGCGTGTACGAGGGACTTGTCGTGGCCTCCTCTTGGATTGATACCTTGGTTCTCAAAAACTGAGGGAAATACTTACGCTACTTTGCTGCATCATCCTCTCCTCTTCGGGGAAATCCAACGCAGTGCTCAAGAGGTAGCAATATGCCAGAGATCCCTATCCCTGGTGCACATCGGATTCAGCCTGAACTCCATAGGGTTACCAAAACTCTCTCCTTTTCCATACGGCTCCCATTCCACCTGCAAAATGGGATAGAATGCAAAATTGATATCGAGTTACGATACAAGCATGATAATCACTCATGCAATGTCGGTTCACCCTTTCGAGCGTGATCGCGTCCAGCTCGCTCTTGTACAACTTGTACATGACCGAGGATCATCCGTCGTCTCATTTAACACATCCCACTTGTGAGCCCAAGTGGGGAGCCGTAGTGGTCGTCTTTGTCGTCCCAATCCTCGTACTTCACGGTCTTGATGCCAACCGCAAACGCTCCCAGCTCCATATGAAAAGTGCGAGCGGACAACCACCAATACCTCCGGTGTGCCTACAACAGGCTTCGTCCAAGCGCACATAAAGAGAACATGGTCAAATTTGCATAAGAGCGCATTGATAATGTATCAATGAAGTGAAAAGGAAACGACTTCATACCTGTCGATACAAGTAAGCCAGTGTCGCCGAACCCCAACTCCATTTGCTATCGAAGACGGTTAATGCCTTGAGCCACATCCATGGAGCATTCTTGCATGTGCCATCAGCAAACATAGTCCTGGATATCACGTACCACATGTAGACACGAGCATATGTCTTCACCGTGTCCTCATTAGCATCCTCAGGGCAAGTACTGAAGTTTGATGTAATCCACGTGAAAGGAGCACCGGCTGTGACTCTTTCCTTCTTCTTGTCTTTTGCTTCTGGTTCCCGAGGCTCTGGAGGAACCATACCTATAAGGGCATGCATCTGCGCGCGCCACCCATCAGAATCGGTGTTCATACATAAAGGATTCCCATCGATAGGAAGACCGGTGATCATAGCAATATCCTGGAGCGTCACGGTCATCTCCCCGGTCCGAAGATGGAAAGTGTGTGTCTCCGGCCTCCAATGATCAATAAGCGCGGTGAGTGCTGCAACATTGTTGGGTGGCGTCGACCGGCTGACCAACTAAATGAAAGGGAGAAGTCCTGCCTCCCTTACATACGGTGTGTACCGCTCATCATAGCGCATCCATCCAAGGGTGACCCCGTGAGACCGAAGCTTCAGAGGTGCAAGCTCCTACAAACAAACAAATCATAACATTACATATGGGGCATTTGTGTTTGAAAAAATACGAAATTCATAACACCGACCACTTTCAGTATTACCCGCTGCTCCACAGACATAGCGTACGACCGGTGTTGTTTGTCCCAGTGATCATCGAGAAGCCAAACCATCCTAACAATTTCAACAAAGCATTCTTGTCAACACGATTATCTTTTCAATTAAAAAAAACTAAAGTAGGCTTACTAGATGCAACCATATCAGTCTATGTATCCAACCATATCAACTCAAACAAAACTAATAAACTAGGGTTCCACAAATAACTAGGCCTACTTCATATAAATAACTTTTCCATAAACTAGGCATACTTCATACAAATAACTTTTCCATAAACTAAACTAGGGTTCCACAAATCAAACAAACAAGGGTTGTAATACATGCAAAGTTCTAATACATGCAAGATTCAAATCTAATCAAATCAAACAAGGATTCCCCAAATCTTCAAACCATCATATTTTCTATGGATAGAAAGAAGGGGATCAGAGGAGAGTACCTTCTAGGATGGATTGGTGAAGAAATGCACGGACCAAATCGTCGGATCTGAAGGATTTGGGAGAGGGGATTGAGAGGGGGAGTGGAGAGGGCCACCGCCCTGTTCTGTTCTGTAACTGGCAATGGGGTGGGTGGGGGAGGAGAGTGCCGCCGCGGCTGGATCTAAGTCACAGTGCAGCGCCCGACGGCTAGGCGTTGCACATTACATGTGTGGCGCCTAGCTCGGAGGCGCTGCCTCGGTGGACAGGAGTGCAACGCCCCCGTGCTAGGCGCTGCACAGTAGGGTGTGGCGCCGGCGTGGCGGGCGCTACACAAAAGGGTCAGGGGAGTGAAATAGTTTCGCACCCAGGGGCATGGCGGCCGATTTTTAATTCTTTTTGGGCTGCTTTTTTCCGTATTGGTTTTTCTATTTTTTTCATTTTTCATTTCTTGTGTTGAGTTTTCTTGGTTTTTAATTCTTCTACGATTTTCTTTGATTTTTCTTTCTTTCTTCACTGTAATTTGGTTTCCCTGTTTTTCATAGTAATTTCTCTTTGTTATACATTGGTTTTTTTCTTCGTTTTTCTTCAGCTCTTTGCTTCTTATTTATTTTTCTTTGTAGTTTTTTATTACTCCCTCTGTTCATTTTTGTAAGACGTTTTAGAGAACTGAAATTGAACTGTTTCGGGTGTTGTCTTAAATGTTTAAAACGTCTTAGAAAAGTGAACAGAGGAAATAGTTTTATTTTTTTTATCACCTGGCTACATTTTTAGTACACAATATAGATTTTTTAGTGCACATGTAAAAACAAAAATCGATACACGTTGAAGTTTTTCCAAATATACTATGTACATTTTCATTAAATACATGTTTTGAACACTTTTTAATACATGGTCAATATGTTTTCAAATACACGCTGAAATTTTTTTGTGGTAATAAACATTTTTCTAAAACCATACGAACATGTTTTTACATTATATAAATATTTATTAAATGTCAAAAGATTGTTTTGCAATGTGGGAATATATATTTATATTTTCATGTACTATTTTAATGGTACGAAGCATTTCTTATACTACGAAAACCATTTTTTTACATTGTATATACATTTTCAAAAAGGTCGCATACATTTTTTTAAAGCAGAAACATTTTCTTTATTGTCTTGAACATCTTTTTGAAAGCTATCAATAAATTTTTTTATTGCGGCAACATTCTTTTGGGAGGTAGCTACGTGTTGGCCTGCAGATCCTTTTAAAAGTTCCGCCACCTAGCGAGCCATCGGATCTGACAATTCTACTTTGCAATGGATGTCTTGTTGCGGAGATATTTGCAATAGAGGTTATGTTGCGGTTTTTTTTTAACATAGGTTGTATTGCCAGATTTGTTTTTGCGACATGGGCCATGTTGCAGATTTTTTTTTGCAACATGGATCGTGATGCGGGATTTATTTTGCAACATAGGTCATGTTGCGGGATATAGCTCTTGGGCGGTTTGCAACAAGGGGCTAGTTGCAGAACCACTTTCCGAAATAATGGGCCAGTTGCAGAACGTGGACACGGAGGGGTTACTCTTGACCGTCTAATGGAGCCCATCCAACGGACATGAAGGCGGTGGATGCCTCCATAAGAACGGTCGGTTGAAGGGAATCATTTCCCATTGTTTTTTATTCTATGTTAATTGTTTTTGAAAATCAATATTTTTAAAAGTACTTTCATGTTTTTTAAATATATTCATTTGAAACATATAATAAAATGTAAAAAAAAATTAGTTTGATGTCAGCGAGACAACCCACGTCCCTGCTGGGCCGGCGCAGCACTGGTCGCCAGATACACACGGCCCAAAGTATTTGTCGTGTAGGCCTGGTCTTTCTCGTGACCGAGTCGGACCCGGCCCACACCCGTCCGACCTGGGCTCAGCGACCACGCAAAAAACAGACGGCCGCACCCTCTCCCTCCCTCAATCATCATCGTCGTCTCGTCCCCAATCAATCAATCATCACCAACAACCTAAACCTCCGCTCCGTCTCCGTCTCCGTCTCCGCGCAAAACCCTAGCGGATCCACATCCACCCACCCCGCGGAGAGGCGGAGAGCGAGGGAGGAGGTCCGAAGATGCAGATCTTCGTCAAGACGCTGACCGGCAAGACCATCACGCTCGAGGTCGAGAGCAGCGACACCATCGACAACGTCAAGGCCAAGATCCAGGTCCGATTCCCCCCTCCCCTCCCTTCCAGTCCGCGGCGAATCTCGCCTCCTTAGACGCCGGAGCGGCTAAGATTAATTGATCACCGCGGCTAGGATCGGGGCGGTTCCGCGGCAGGTGGCTCTGGGGATCTTGTTTAGGACGGGGGGCGCGTGTCGTGGCGACCATCGATTTCGGTGATGTGCAACCGTAATTAGGCCAGGTGCTTGCAAACTGCCCGCTGCCGTCGCTCTGGTGTGCTGTGGATTGTGTTTCCGTGCTAACCGTGGTGCGATGTAGCCATGTACTCACTTTAGTGATGTATAAACACTCCTATATTAGTTTACAGAGGGAGTAGCTATCAAAGAAATTGGGGAAACCAGCTATGCGCTACTAGTGCCCTGGACTATAGTATTATTCACCGGAATATTGCTGGAGTATGGCCGGCCTTAGTATGTGTTTATATGATTGCAAGTTGGATGAGGTTTTCGGATACTGATGCAGTTTTGATGTTCCATACACCATTATTGATCAACCAAACTGATTGAACCCAAGATAGCGGTTAGAGAAAGTTATTGGGCAGAAGGTGTTGGCTTGGCAGTGTCCCGAAAAATGCCTATTTTCTAGATCTCTTAACACAAACTACCTGATGCATACGTGAAATCTTGGTAAAGTATGAATGTTGTTCTCAAATTTAACCTGAATATACACGAAGCGATGGCAATACAACTGTTCATTTTTTAAAATAATGTTCTTAACATGTAGTATTATGTAAGGCTGTTAACAATATTTGAACTTGTCAAATTGCTTGAGGAGGGCTTGTTATAAGCTCATAAAGCATGGAAGTCCCATCAAAAGAAAAAAACCAAGGCAACGAGCATGGCAGCAGGCCAGTCCCTTGCATCTGTTTCATTTTTGTCAGGCTCATTCATGCCACCCTACATGCCTCCTTCCAAATGTTGGCCCTGCATCGGCCCGTCAATTGTGGCTATAGCCAAAGACGGACTCATCTAGTACCAGCTCTCCTTTTAGTAGGTTGGCGTTGGAATGCATGCTTTAATTGCGGAGTGGACAGCGCGGTTGAGCGCCTGGACGGCTACAGCTCACAGCCTCCCGTGGTGATTTAACATAAATTTTTTTGGGTGCCAGTGCTTACACCAGCTGAGCTCAAGCTTGTCCTAGCCATGGCCGAGCTGAGACCAGGCTTGAGCTTTTCTTTAGGCTTGTATAACTGTGAATCGAGCTCGAGCCAAGCTCTTGGTGTATTTGCTCGTGCTTGGCTTGTTTACATATGGCATATTTTGGGACAAGAGATCAATTTTGAATTTCACCTTTTGATATGCTTAAATGGACGGCTAGGTACTCTTGATCCACTTTTGGTGTATAGCTAATATTATGCCACTTTAAAAAAGGAGCTTAATATCACGCACGTTCCTTTTATATTAGCACTATGCAATTGCACGTGCGTTGTAACGGGAGCACACATTTTTTGTATGCAATCACAGTGATTTACCTGCCATTTTATTGATTTCATTACCTGCCATTTTATCAATGTGATTCAGTACTAAAAATGGACTTTATCTGCCAAATGCATCAACACTTGTTGGACTACCAAAAATAAGATATGTTTTCTTTGGTAGTCATTAAGTGTGGGGGCAGTTACGGCTTTCAAGGAAAACCAGTGGTAGAAGAACCAGAGGTGAGAGGGAAGAGAAATTCAAAACAGGGAGGGGGAAGGAGGACATAAATATGGGAGGGAAACGCGCGAGGAGCGAAAGAGGGGGATGCCTATTCTTTCTTAAGTAGGAGAGGATATGAGTGATGGCTGAGCTATTGTCGTGAATTTTCGTTGTTTTTATCTTTTGTGATGAAGTACTGTATTTGCTGTTGAGTTTCTTTGTATAAGATAAGGTCTCAATGCCAAGTGTTGAATTGAACTTAAATGGAGGGTTGTTTCCGTGCTCCTGCTTATCCTTTATAGAGAACTGCATCACTAAAATACAACAGAGTTCCTCATAACAAAAATACAACTGAGTAACTGACATACTTTGGTTTATTTACTTCAGGACAAGGAGGGCATTCCCCCAGATCAGCAAAGGCTAATTTTTGCTGGAAAGCAGTTGGAAGATGGGCGGACATTAGCTGATTACAACATTCAGAAAGAGTCGACGCTCCATTTGGTCCTGAGGCTCAGGGGTGGAACTATGATCAAGGTGAAGACACTTACTGGGAAGGAAATCGAGATTGATATTGAGCCCACTGACACAATTGATAGAATCAAGGAACGTGTTGAGGAGAAAGAGGGTATTCCACCTGTTCAACAGAGGTACTCTTGTTGTCCCTGAAGATGAATGATGCTGGAAAAGCCCACATTTAAACTCGTGTTTCAAAGCTTTGCATTCATTAGCATTCACTGATCTCAATAAACCTGTCTCATGTGCAGGCTCATCTATGCTGGGAAGCAGCTCGCTGATGACAAAACTGCCAAGGACTACAACATCGAAGGTGGTTCAGTGCTCCATCTTGTGCTTGCTCTGAGGGGCGGTCAGTAGATGCAGCTTCGACGTGGACCATCTAGGCCATTTCTACCAGAACTTGTTGCAGACTTGGATCTGTGAATTTGCCGGTTGATTGAAGTGCCATGTAATTGACGCATTTGTGAAGTCAGCTGTCATCTGTACTTGGATGGAATTGTTTGAACTATATGCTTATCAGTTGTCATCTGATTTCTGGCTGCTCTGAATCATATCTTCTACAATTTTTTCTTAACAATATCTCAACTATATGCTTATAATTGATTGTAGCAACTCCATGTGATCACCAGCAGTATAGCAGTGAAATCGGTTGATTATAACACATAAGGTTTTTAAGGTTGGTAAGTTGAGATCGGGTTACAGAGAACTAAAGGCTTTTTTCTATGACTATCCTGTGCAAAGCATCTATTGGCATCATCAAATAGGATTCCACTCTTTATCACAGTTGTGAATCCAATTCTAAGATGGCAGTCATTTATAAACAGTTAGAACCAACAACAACTTTGGACAGGAATCTGTGCATCTGATGCCCCTCATTTCTGAACAGAGATATCCCTGCTCTGTTAACAGAGATTTTTTTTCCCTCAAAAAAAAAAAGGAAAGAAACAGAGACATTATTTCATGCCTATCCACTGATAAGTGTCCATTGGCATCATCATCACATAGGAATCCAGTCTGTTACAAATTTTGTTCTATAACAAGTTGTGTACAATATACAGTGAGATGAGACATTTAGAAGTGCTGCTTTGAACAGTGCCCTGCAAGTGTGATCTGTGCATCTGATTCCATCATTGGGACTATATACATATACTGTGCAAGTGGTGTGGTTCAGCCACCTTTTCACAGTTCTTGCAACCTCCACAGATTCTTGTTCAACGCACCTGAAGAAATCATTTGAGTGCAGACATAGATCTCTTGTCAAGTTAGCTCCCTAGTGCATTTCTGATGCAGCAACTGAAGTGGCTTCCTTTAGAAAACAATGCATACCAGAAGGGAATGTTCCTCCTGTTGGTCTAAGAAAAATTAGTTTAGGTGTTCCTGTCTGGTAATGACATTAGATTTTTCTTTTGGAAGAGCATAAGGAAAACTATGTCACATTAAAAAGGGTTCAAATATTCCTTTTGTTTTGTCTTTTTCATATTCTTTCCAACATATCTTTGATATACTCTATTAGGAATTTTGCCCTTTCTTTGGTCGGTTCATTCTTCACGCACCCGCAGCCTGATTGTTGAAGGCGATTTATGTGTCTGGTTCCTTTTGACAAGATCATCAGTTCTGTTTTTTCTTTTATTTAACTGCAATTGCAATATTATTTATGTTTATTAGTTCTAGGTGCATGCCATTTTCTTCACACATAGGCTTGAGCTATTTATTCTGTTAGGCAAAGCTAGAAGGATTCTATGAGAATGCTGTAAAAAGAGAGGATTCTATGAGATTGAGTGAATGACATACTGATCTGTCTATAAGATTGCCGCCCCTTTACCATGGTTGTTGTCCTGCTATTTTCTTTCTACATGCTAATTCAGTTCCTCTAACCTCCTTTCAGGGAAGATATCAATAAGAATCACAAGAGATGGTTTCAATTCCCACGTTTCATACAGTGCATTACCCTTAAACCCCGGCTTCTAATCTCCGCACCGCCCGCCTAATTGCCCGCGGCGCCGCAGAAAGTGAACGGCGGCTAGTGAGGTGGCCATGTACACCCCTCCTGGGTTTTGTAATTTGCTGGGGACCAAAGCTGGAAGAAAGAACCCTAGCACATGAACAGGACATTTCTTACTCTCCTCCTTCCTCCTGAATGGCTGCAACTCGAGGAAAAACACCTTCACTTTACAAAAGCCTCCACTGTTACATACATTACTCCGTTGATTGTCTTTCACCTAGGTTCATCGATTGGCTGGGAGCCCAGGACCATCAATTGCTGCAATTCCTTAAGCATTTCCCCTAAACCTAAGTTATTTTCACCCACTTTTTTGCCATAGACAGGTCCATGGAGGTGTCCTGGACCATCCTGCAGGTGAGTGAGCTCCCTGATAATGCTATTCCATATTAGGATCGATACGAGGAGAGCTTCGCTCATTGGTCCATCTCCGAGTGGACCAGGCATTGATCAGATCATCACCATCAGGCCACCATCATCATGGCATCATCATCATCATCATCGATCTCCTCCTCCTCCATGAACTGAAAGTTAGTAGAGCTTGTCATTGGCGCGGCGCGGAGATTTCCGCGTGATCGTGGAATATTTGTTTGATCTTGCGCAGGAATAAAGAAGATCTGCCTCTTGCAACTGGGATATTTGAATGTGTGCAAGACCAGGTAGGTAAGGAGGGGTGGTTAAGTTTCTTAATTGTTGCTAGATGGGACTTGGACCGGCCTAGTGGCCAGTCAAGTCCAGCATCACCTCTTTCCAGTGGTCTGGTTGATTAGTCAAAGGTAGATTTGTCTGATGTCATGTGTTACTTAGCCGGGTGAATCCTCATTGTTCTCTTTTAACCACTGTCAAGCTAGCTAGCTAGGAGTACTTTGATTAATTAACGCGTAGTTGAATGTGTCTTTTTGATGTTCTTAGATTAGATTTCCTGTGAGGTGAGTATATGATGGGCATCTTGGTATGTCACTGTCCTGTGTAGATCATCACAGAACCCAAATGGTTATTCGGCTAGTTAATTGGGTCCTCTTATCTCTAGTGAAGTGTCCACTAGCACAGGATGCAATCCTGTGTTGTTCTTATGCAGAGGCACAATCTGAAATAGTCCAATGACTTGGCTTGCTTTTCTCTTCAAATTCGTTGGACTCGGCCAATCGCACCCTAAACTATCATATTCATATCTTGGAAGCATTTTTGCCCCTCGGACTAGTCCTAGGAAGTTTTACATAATAAAGTTTCAAAGATTTTTAATGTTAAAAGAACATATGATTTTTTTTATTACAGAAAGAAGCACACATGTAAAATTTGGTTCAAAATATGCCTATTCGCGACCCGTGTGGTAAACATGTCACCTCTTTCACACAGGTCTTACCGATTCATATTTTTGAATGATACGTACGTACTCCCTCCGATCTAAAGTTGTACTAAAGCTGCGGCAAGTAATACGATGGATCGGAGGGAGTATATGATTTTCAGATAACATTTTGAAACTTGAATTTCCATAAGCTATTTTCGCGTTAATGGAACTCTTGAGGGAGAAGTGCTTCTAGAACGGTAGTGATAGCTTAGGGGCCGGGGTTAAGCGATTCAAAATAATTGAGATGAAGAATGAGCCAGTCCAACAATTTAGAGGTGGTTGAAGAATGATATAGCTCTTGTTATTGGCCCATTCTACATTGTTTTCGATCGCCGTTGGTTACTCGTATTTTAACCTTCTTTGAGAAAATTGACAGGAGGATGAGAAATATCGATACATTCTGCCATTTATGCAGTATGCCCAAAGAACAATTTAACAGAAACAAAGTAGCTGGCGATGCATTGCTCTTGAAAAACAAACTAAATCAAGTTAAGCTAGTTCTTTTTTCTACTTGAGTACCACAACTGAATAATTAAGCCTGGGGGAGTTGATGCCGCAGGTGGCAAGGCAGGGTAATTGCCACCCGGTGCAATGTACACGTCTGTCAAAATTGGGCAGAGGACGACTCTGCCTGCTCCTGCCTGTGCCGCGCATGCCAATGGCAGTGCGCCGGCTACGTCAGAACTCGCGGGGGTCGACGAACAGCACGCTGCCCGGCGGCGCCGACGCCGGCCAGTCGGAGGATGGGGTGGCATTGCTGTCGGAGAGGTTCTTGATGCACCAGACGTCCTCGTCGCAGGAGAAGCGGCGCCAGCTCGGGATGGCGGCCGCGGCCGGGTCGTCGGGGGCGAGGTCGGCGGCCACGACGCCGCAGGCCGGGTTGTTGCGGGCCATGTTGTGGGCGTGGCTGCAGAGCGTGCGGAGCAGGGCGGGGCCCTCCGGCCCGGACATGCGGACGCCGTAGATGAGGTAGGCGCCGAAGGGGCGGAAGATGTCCGGCACGGAGGGCACGCGCAGCCACGGCGCGGCGCGGTCCAGCGCCCGGACCGCCGCCAGGGAGTGCCGCAGCAGCGCCGGCGCGCCGTCCACGCGCAGGCGGAGCGAGCGGGTCTGGTCCCACACGCTCAGCACGGCGAACGACGGGGACGCCGTGTCGCTGCCAGCGCCGGCCGCGTTGTTGCTCTCGATGGCCACGAAGGTGCCGAGGGTGAGCTTGTGGGCGAGGAGCGCCGGCAGGTCGGCGGGGAGGAACTCGGTGTCCCGCGCCGGGAGGAGCCGCGCGTAGGCCGCGGCCGCCAGCGTCGGCGGCAGCTGGAGCACGCGGTGGCGGCTCGTGACGGGCAGCCACCGCGCGTGCACGGGCCGGCCGAGGAGCACCGGCCGCCGGAACTGCTTGTACCCGAACCGGCCGGTGAAGAGCGCCAGCGACGCCTTGTTGGACACCGTGGTCGCCATGGACGCGTGCGCCGCGCCCCGCTTACGGCTCCACTCCTCCGCCGCCTTCACCAGCGCCGTCGCGATCCCCTGCCGCCTGTAACACAACCCAAAAAAACACGGAGCCGCCGTCAGCACGCCATTGCTCAAAAGAAGAAACTTGTACCAGTTGCGATTAGGCAAGAAGAGAAAGCGCACTTGTAAGCAAGCAAGAAATAAAAAACGGCGCATGCATTGCGCAAGCGTGCCGGCCGGCCGCCATGGCCGTGTGAAAAGATCGAGGGAAGCAAAAGTACCTGTGGAAGGGAGAGACCCTGAGGCCGAGGATGAAGGCCACCTTCACGTACGCCGCCGCCGGCTGCTGCTGCTTCGCCACCGAGCCGGAGGAAGAAGAAGATGCTGACACTGATTTGCCGCCTCGGCTGACCATCTTGACGCAGGCCTTGATGACGCCGACCATCTCCTCCCCGCACTCCGCAACCTATACACAGAAGACATCCATGGATCGATCGATCACAAGTTAGTTACTTAGCGAGTAGTTTTACCGATCTTAATTACACCGCATGCACATCGATCACGAGCCAATTATATACGCAGGAGCTAGTGCTACTAGCTAGCTATAGCAGGGGTCAAGCATGCCGGCATTAATCTATGGATCATGATCAAGGAAGGCGATTAGTTAGTTAATAATTACTGCTACGTACGTACCAGCATGACGTGCTCCGGCGCGTGGCGGACCCTGGCCAGCGGGTCGCCGATCTGCTCCACGCACAGCGACATGCTCTTCTTCTTCTTCTTCTTGCCGCCGGCCTGGTCGCCGGAGAGGCCGACCTCGCACCGGCGCTCCAGCTCCTCCACCGCCGGCAGGTCCCGCTCCACGTCCAGCTCCCTCACGGTGACCTCCACCGCCACCCTCTCCATGCCCACCTTCCCCGCCATGCTCGCCTCTTCTGCCTTCTCAATGGCTATCTGCTGCTGCTTCTGCTTCTTCTGCTCCGATGACGGGCACGGCGCCATATTTATACTGCTGGGAGACGAAGGGGAGCGGCTTAGCTAGGGATGGCCCTTGGGTTCAATCCCCACTAGCTTTTAGCCTTCCGACGCTGGGACGTGGGGCCGAGGAGAACAAGTGTGATCAATCGATGCAAAGAGAGAACGAATGCCGCCTTTTGAATAATGGCTACTGGCTGCCTTCTGCTATTTATAATTTTCCTTTCAAAGGAAAATTAATTTACTTCCAACAATTTCATATAACCGGCCTATTTTGAGCATTACGGCCGGGAATGTGCTCGGGAAAACCGTGTGCGTAAGGTTTATAAGTAGCTAAATTTTGATATTTTCCTCACATATCCGAAGCTAAAGAAATACTCCCTCCGTCCCAAAATAAATGTCTCAACTTTATACTAACTTTACTTGAAGCGCTTATTTTGGGATGGAGGGAGTAGATCTTATCGATCCAGAGTGAGTCTACGTGTACAATCGTGTAGTAAGGTAGAGACATTGATGATAATGTGTATAAATATCATACATGAACAAGGTATGGTACGTATCCGTGTATGAGTAAAAGGGATCTACTACAATATTCGACCCCTATTGTACAGTGGATCGACCCTGCTAGATAAAGGTATCACAAGGAATCTAGAGTTTAAACGGAATGAATGTATTATTACTATTATTTTTTGGGGGGGTGGATGGTGTAGAAACTATGAAACTGGATCAAAACAAACCTAGAGTTGGAAGACAAGGAACATACAAAAGGAACCAAAGGCCATCAAAGAATGACTTCTACCCAAAAAAGCATCATACCACCATGCTCACCAATGTTAGGTTAGCCATTTGCAAGACTTTGAGAGAATAAGGATAGAACACAAGAAGTAGGGTTGTTACCAACCTTCGGGGCTCAACCTAGGTCTAAGATGGATGACCCCCTGAGTGGGTTTTAGTGATTCATGACAACTAAATGGACTAACATTTTCTCTACATGATGGTCAACTTACGCCCAAAAGATAGTATGTATCTAAGATGGCTCTGACTCCTCAGGATTCAAGGCTTAAGATTTGGCAAGATTATTAAGGACAATTTCATAAAATTTAGTGATCAAAGATCACTTTGAGTCCTTAGGTATACCGATACTATCAATAGGGGATATCAAGATTGTAAGGTGAAGATTTCCTTGCAAAGTGCTTAGAGATCAAACTCCAAAAGTCTCGTTTTTACTAGCCCATCTCCCTGTGCCTTGAACTGTTCTGACCATCCAACTCCACTCCACTCATATATGTGGAACCACTGACTACCTTCAAGAGAGATTGCCTACTGACTGGAACCTCCAAGTGTGAGCTGTTCGATCATCTGAGGATGGTACGGAAACCATCGACTCATGTTCGGTTCCTCCGAGATACTTTTGTATAGATCCTCAGGGTCATCCAACCTAAATCAACATGATGTTCTATCCCTCTGAGTGAGATTTACCAGAACACTTTGAGGAGCATCCAATAGTGTAATCCTTGGGTCTATCGCCATTCGAACCCTCCGAACGAAATTTAGTCGGGTCCTCCAAGTATGTTGGAAGGTGCTACTTTTAGTTTGGTTCGATTCCTCTAGGGAAACACTTGGATTCTTTGGGTTGTACATAAAAAATGTATAACACTCTGATTTTTGGGTCCAACCTATAAATACACATCCCACTATTCTAATCAACACCTATCAAGTCTTGTTCTGAATTTCGAAGGGCATTCCACACCAACCCTAATGCAAAGCCTCTGAACTCTTCTCCTCTGTATTATCCAATCCTATATTACATACACACCCAACCTCTCTAACACATGGATCCATCATATGTGAATTAATTTGAGTGTGGAGGGTAATATCTTTTTAAGCACAAGCAAGAGATTCCTCGCCAAGCAACCTCTGCCTTGTTACTTTTGAAGGTTGTGTGTTGATGACCCACAAGTGTATAAACCTTGCATATTATGAGACAAAAGGCATTAGAATTACTCCAAAAAGAATTATTATGCATAAAAACATTATAAATAACAGTAGGAAAACATGATGCAAAATGGACGTATCATGTGTATCCTAGATAGGCTGGTTGCGGTTGGGAAGCCTGAAGGTGTGAATTAACCAAGAAGTTTGTGAAGCTAGGAGATCACCACATTATGTGAAGATCTACCCTATTGAGACTTTGACCTTTATGTTAACAAGCATGGTGGTATAGCTAGGCATAAGCTTTGTGAGCTCTTTGTGACGATGTTGCTGAGGCTTTGATAGAAAGCCTTAGAACTTTGTGTCAGAACCACCACCAACGAGTAGGATAGCGTAAACTATCCCAACCTCAAGGAAACATCGATGCGTCAATTGTGTTTGCGATCTATTTCCCTCAATCCCTTTACTTACATTCAATTTTGCTTCCACTCATATCTACAAAAACCCTAGCATCTCTACAGGAGATGTTCGCAAAAGCGAACAAGTAGATATGAGTGGTTAAAACTTGGAGAGAAAGCAAGGGTTCTGACTTCTTGGGTTCATTCCATCCGTCATGGTGAACAGCAATGACCTCTCCTCCTAAAAAAATCTTGACTATCTTGGTGGTCTAAGGACCTCATTGGGGTGATCCCCTAGTCAAGTGGTTATATCAGGCCTGTAATGTGGCCTAATTCTAAGGCCCATCCCATAGAGACTGAGCGCGCTAGTTAGAGGCCCAATGTAGGCATCTGAGGCAGTACAACTTAAACTAGCATTCGAAAGTCTCAAGGAAATTGGGACCAACCTCAAGCAAGCTTAGGAGGTCACTGAAACCTCTAGTTGTCAGACTCTTATCCTTATGGTATCGGGCCAGGAATGTGCAAAAGGTGAACACAACTAGAATGTTGAGCGATCGAGGAGGTGAGGGTATACAAAAGCTCAGAGAACATGTCATCCAGTAGAAGGCTCCACAAGTTCCTAGGGGTATGTGTCGCATTCCCTTTGAGGTGGACCTAGAGATTGAGTTGGTGGCCCTAGGCCCCTTCCAAGGACGATGGAAGTGACATCCTCTATCTTTTTCATGGTGGACCGATGAAGGAACACACATGTGAGACTAGCACACCACACCGAGAGTCAACATCTCAAGGAGTGCATGCCTAATTTTTTTCCTGATTATTTGCTTCTTTTGTCTTCGCAAGAAGAAAAAGATATGATTTGTTCTTCTTTTGGTTTTCATTTGCACCTAGGCTTTAGAAAATGACAAAAATATTTTCTTTCTTATTCATTTGGTTATTTTTTTTGTTTTCCAAAGCAACTAAATATTTTCTTGACTCTATTTTCCTTTTTATTTTTATTTGTTTTTTCATTTGGTTCTTCTCTAGTTTTTATTTTCTTTTGTTTGAAAAAATAGGAACCCCCAAATATTTTCCGTTTCTTGTTCCTTAGTTTCCTTTGCCTTTGGTTTTATGCTTCTTATTTACTTCTATTCTCTCTTGGTGTTTCTTTATAAAAGCAAAACAAAAAAACATTTCTTTTTTGCTTTTCTTCATTTTTGTTTCGATCAATGGAGCGATTATCTTTATCTTTGAGAGCACTATCATATTGGATCTACTACTATTTGATATTCACTTATATTTGTTGGAATAACTTATTATACTACTACTCTTGTGCTTCACTTATGTCCTTAGAGTAAACTTATGAATGAAATGATTACCATGCACTTAAAATTATATAAGTGTTGAGAACTAAACACGCATACCTCCTTAATTTATCAGAATATATGCGAAGTATGATAGCCCAAATATTTATTCAAATAGAGACTTATATACCAATGAAAAAAACCATTAGTTGTAAGATTAAGTTAAACCTATCATGTTGTGGTGGTAAGTACCTCCTATTGGAGAACAGATGATTGGCCTTGGCACATGGTTACACATGTTTGATAAATTCCAATTTAGCCTTGGTGATATTCAACTTTGTAGGTCATCAACATGTTTATATTTTCTTAACAATGTTAGTATTCAAGAATGCATAATTGTGGTTTGTATGCTCGCTAGGTGGTTTCTCCCATTCTTTTGCTAGACTTTTCTTGTACTAAGCATGAATTATGTGTGTGCATCCATAATCCCAGAGCCAGAGCTCATGCCATAAGGCGTCCACTATACCTATCAGTTCAAGAATTAGTAAGGTCATTACAAGCAAATTGTCATTGGTGTTGGTAACAATGTTACCTAAAAAAGGAGTTTGAATTTTTAGTGACTTGGAACTGATGTTTTCCACGAAATTGTGGTATGGCGGAAAGCCATAATAATAATGCAAATAGGCACAATCACAAGGGGAAAAGGAAAACAAAGTTCCAATTCATTGAAGGTTTAAACGCAAAAAAGGAAGAAAGATAATAACAAAAAGAAAAGTGCATGGCAATCCCTTCTCTCTGCAAAGGGCCTAACCATGTTACTTTTTATGTTGAGCCAATTCCATCTTTCCTTAAGCACCATCTATTGAGAATGGGATCACTCTTAGCATTGTATGAATTCTTATTAATAGTAATTTGTTGGGTAACACATACATATGATGGTTCTCTTCATGTTGGGTTACCTAGTCATCGACTTTACTTCATTGATGTATATGCACTGCTTTATGTTTGTAGTGTAGTTTGTAAGATTTACGAGACACTGCATTGGGATTTCCTCGAAGAGGAGAGGATGATGTAGTAGTAGAGATAAGTATTTCACTCAATTATGAAACCAAGGTTATCAATCTAGTAGGAGAACCAAAAAACACTATGTAAACAACACCTGGATAGAAACAACAAATACTTGCAACCCAATGCGTAGAGGGGTTGTCAATCCCTCAACGGTTACGGGCAAGATTAAATTGCATACGTTTTGATAGATAGATCCGACAAAAATATAAAATAAAAAAATAAAAAATTTACAGCAAGGTATTTTTAGTTTTAATACATGATAAAAGATAGACCTGTGGGGCATAGTTTTCACTAGAGGCTTCTCTCGAGAAAATAGCATACGGTGGGTAAACAAATTACTGCTGGGCAGTTGATAGAAATAGCTAATAATTATGACGATATTCAAGACAATGATCATACATAGGCATCACGTCCAAGATTAGTAGACCGAAATGATTCTGCATCTACTACTATTACTCCACACATCGACCGCTATTTAACATGCATATAGTGTATTAAGTTCATGGAAAAACGAAGTAATGCTTTAAGCAAGATGACATGGCGTAGACAAGATAAACTCACCTATGAATAAACCCCATCTTGTTACCCTTAATAGCAACGATACATACATGTCATGTCCCTTTCTGTCACTAGGATTGAGCACCGCAAGATTGAACCCGTTACAAAGCACCTCTTTCCATGGCAAGATAAATCAATCTAGTTGGCCAAACCAAACCAATAAATTGGAGAAGAAATATGAGGCTATATTAATCATGCATAAAAGAGTTCAGAGAAAACCAAAATAATATTCATGGATAGATCTGATCATAAACTCTGAATTCATCAGATCCCAACAAACGCACCGCAAAAAATAATTACATCGGATAGAACTCGAAGAACATCAAGGAGAACATTGTATTGAAGAACATCGAGGGAGAAGAAGCCATCTAGCTACTAACTATGGACCCGTAGGTCTATGGTAAACTACTCACACATCATCGGAGGGTAACAAGGATGACGAAGAGCCCCCTCTGTGATCGAATCCCTCCTCCGACAGAGTGCTGTAAAGGCCTCCAGATGGTATCTCGTGGTTCTGGTTTTTGGGAATTTATAACGGCGAAGTTAGGTCAAACGGAGGTTCGTGGGTCCCACTATGCACCACGGTGGGCCCTGGTGCCTACTGGGCCACTCATTTGTCTTCACATTTCCTCCCGAAGCTTCCAGGGTCTCTTATTGCCAAAAAAATCTTCAAAAACTTTCGTGGCATTTGGACTTCGTTTGGTACTGATATTCTGCAAAGTCAAAAACAAGCAAAAAATAGTAACTGGCACTAAGCATGAAGTTAGTTGATTAGTCCCAAAAAATGATATAAAATTGCTTGTAAATGTATATAAAACATCCAAGATTGATAATATAATAGCATGGAACAATAAAAAATTAGATACGTTGGAGACGTATGAGACACTTCATTATCGCTTTATGTTATGTTGAATTTGATGGAATGACGCTTCTTGTTATTAAAACATCATTCTCTATGTGATCATACTTTTGCTCTATTATAGCATTCACACTTCACAAATTATTCTTGTTCTCACCTACATTCTCAAGGATGAGCATCGATTAAGCTTGGGATGCTGATATGTCTCAAATATGTCTATAATTTTGGAAGTATTCATATGTTATATTCACATCATTTATATAAGGTTTTGACATATTTTTTATTGTACTGACATATTAATCCACTGCTAAGGCGAGTTATTGTTTGCTAGTGTTTTTATATATTGAATAAAAAACAATTTTCTTAGACGAAAAAAATCAAAGAAAATTATGTCGTTAAGTTTCATCGCCATGAGCTTCCAATGGGCATGGGTCCACCTACAGGGGCCCTCCAGGGCGACCACATGATCCTCTCATGCACCCCTGGTCTCAAGCTCATACTGTGTGGGGGTATGTGGAGGCGCCCTTTGGTAGCAAGATTGCTCTGGAAGTTGTGGAACCATCCTATTATATCTATTTAAAAAATTTAGAGTTCAATAGATAAAACTTTGTGGAGACATCAAACGGTAACGGGGCTCAGATTTCAGTAGATAAAAAATACCACCTAAGAAGAGATCCAATCTCGGGGGGCGGGGGGCTCTGACCCTCTGGTGGCCATAACCACCCAGGATCAGAGGCGGAAAACTTATCCCAGCTAAGGAGAAGGCGAAGGAAGAAGAAGGGGGAAATCTCTCTCTCCCCTCTTTCTTCCGATGGCACCATAGTGCCGTTAGGGGAACCGCCATCATTTCCAACCCCTCCGTCAAATTCAGCACCATCTCCACATTTACCTCGTTCTATATAGTGGTCCATACATCATAACCCATGTAATCGTCTAACCGAACATGGTTTTTTGATGTGATTAATTATTATCCAGTGATTTGTTGCATTGCTATTATGTCTGAGTAGATGTCTTGTCTTATAGTGATTGGTGATCTATTTGATTATATGAGTTGCATGTCATTATATGGTGTTGTCCTTTGGTCCCCCAACATATGAGTACACACCGTATGTGGATCAAAGTTTAGGGTTAGCAATGTGTTATAAATTTTCTTAGGATTTATAGCCGAAGGGACATATATTAAGCTATTGCATATGGGATAAACAGGACCCATACACCTTAATTCTACGGTTGGATTTTATATTAATAAATTCTTAGTACTCACATATGCTTGGTAATGATTTAATCATAAGAAATGTGGACATTTTTAGCGTAGGCCTCTCCCAAATATAAAGCTGCAATGCATGATAATCGGTCTAGTATTGTTGACAATTTCCTATTGACAATTCCGCAACATCTACCACCGCTACTCCACACTCGCTTTATTCTATATTCCATACTTATACTACAACACCTAACTTGCATTTAGTGGTACTCAATTATCTTGCACTTCCATCTTATGAGAACATTGCCTTGTCAACTACAAAGAAACCATCTGGAAGAATTAATTATGTTCTTATAAGTGTCGATATAAATTATGTTCCTCTTGATTTTATTGTCATAGACATAGGAAGTCATTTTCTTTGTCCAATTATTCTTTGAAGGCCATTCTACAAAATGATAGGTGTTGTAACAGATAAAAAAAGATAGAAACATCAAATTCCAGTTTCCCAAGATAAACTAATGGAACACTTTCCAAGGAAAAGAATAATTAAACCTCATGATACTAAAATGAGATTAAATTACCCCTTGGGAAGTTCTCATGATAAACTTGACCATCAAAACAACAACGCCAGCTCAAAGGCATTACCAAAGCGCTTGTGGGACACACCTAGATTTATCTTTTATTTTATTTTTGCGCGAGTACAAATTGCTATGGTACATTAGCAATGAATTATTTTACATTTTTCTTTATTATAAAGTGCCAAAGATTACTATTGGCATCATTAGATTACAAGTCACCGTTGTGTTGTGCAGTTTCTATAGTTTGGCGCTCTTGCAGAAATTAGAACTATTTGCCGGAACGTGACAAAATCACAAATAATTTACACATTATGCAATTTGTAAGTTCTATATATGTGCTAATGTTTCCTGAATTTTCTGACCAGTCTAAGTTTTGTTTTAAATCACATCTTCGTTGGTTGTGCCGTTTAGATAGAATATTGCTTGACTTGTTTTAAGATCTATATATGCTATTTTTTGGATTATTATTGGATCATAAGGACTCATTTATGTTGGTACATTCTTTGGAAATTGATAATTATGAGTACTATGATTTTTTGCCGAAAAGGAATGCTTGGATGTTATTGTTTTACAGACTAACCTGCTCACAAATCCGTTAAAGTTTTGTTAAGAATGAAGTTATTAAGATTTAGGAGAGACATTGATGGCAAGAGGAAAAACAAGGACAAGAAAGAATTCAAGCTTGGGGATGCCAATACCTGCTCATTTAATTCCAAGATTTCCGAAGCTCTAAACTTGAGGATGCCAAAGCATCTCTCTTCCTCAAGTTTATTATTATGCCTTCTTTAAACCTATGTATAAGTTCTTGGAGCTCCATTCTTGTTTTCTTGATTAAAGATAGCATCACATATGGAAGTAACCGTTGTAATCAGAGAGTTGCATGGATATTGCTTTTAATTTAAGCTACGTGCTTCATCTATATGTTTTAGAGTAAACATCATCAGAGTGGACATTTTAAAATCTTTGAGATTCACTAGTACTTGTACAAGAGTTGGAATTTACTTGTGCATGATTTAGTTTTAATATATATGATAGACTTTTAGGGGTCAGAGCTAGAAATACAAACTTGCATATGTCATAAGAAGAGCCTAACTAGAATCTTCATAAAAATATTTGACACTTAACAACCGTATTGAAAAAACATGAGCCTAGGAATTTGCGTTGTGTTGGAGGATCTCACATGTTAACATAGTTGGTATTGTTATGCTCATTTGAACCATTTCCTTTAAGGCTAAACTTATAACATTGTCCAAAAATGCCACACCACCATACTTGTTGGTATAAGTTTAGCCTTTTGCTACATTAGTCATGAACACTACTATAATTTTACGAGAAAATATAGAAGGCCAACTGGATGGAACTAGGTCTGTTAACTTGTTATCCACCTCTGGACCTAACTTGGGTACATCATGTTTCATCACTCTCCCCAAAGTCAATCAACATGGTCCTCCTAGCCTATTCACCAAAGTTTTTAGCAAGTCTATTGTCGTATACAAGATCGATGCAAATTAAACATCGACAAGGGTCTCTTTGTTAGTTTCATTTCCGTCTCCCAAATGTAATTGTGACTAAATGGGAGCCTAATTAGCCGTAGAGACCATGGTTCTAGTTTCACTTATGCTACTAATTAATGGGACATGGCACTGATGACAGTTAATTAAAGGCGCCAAATCAACCTCTAGCTAGCTATCTTATATACTAACATAAAGCATGCCAGACTCCTTTAAACAAGTAAGATTCGATCAATGTTTGTAAGCGAAGCTAACTTATGTCGTTAAACTGTTCTACTTATATATTATTGTGTGTACCGATGCAAACTAGGATAGATAGGGAAGAGCCAACTGATTCTAGGGTATCCAAACATATATTCCATGCGAACCGCAGTTTCGGATATGTGATCTGTTAGAGCATGCTTCCTCTCACCAGCAGGCCAAACTAATTAATAGATAGCTAGATTAAACAACTTAAAACCATACCATCAAAGAAGCAGCATAATATCAAAACCGTTAATCTGGTCTAGAAAGAAAATTGCTAAAGATACCGAGTATCAGAAATAAAGCTGGGGTTTGATGATTCATTAACAGCATAATATTACCAATAATTACCATGTCCACTCCAAAATAAATGACATCGTAGATTAAGCTGGCGAACTTATTCCTTAACTTGGATTATATGTACATAAAAAATGTTGGATTGATCAAAACGAAAATAATACGTGAAGGTGCTTCAATTTTCTCTCAAAAAATGTTTCAAAATTCTGCAGTTTTTTTATTTTGTATTGACATGTTTATAAAAGAAAATGAAGCCACATATGAGTTAATTATTATTTGCACCTGCCTACGATAAGTCCCATTGTGGGGGTAGGGATGCAAAAGGAAAGAACTAACAAGAACGTTCTACTTCAGTGTTGTATACACATATCCCAAAGATGCATACCTGCATTATTAGCATGTGCTTCTGTTCATAAAGAGCTTTTTTGTTGTCTACTGTTCGGGTATCATGCCTTCCCTTGTTGCCACGCAGACGTCTCTAGATCGACATGTATAGTTTTGGCAGCACGGCAACAATTAATTAGGTACCGTTCTGAGCCAGTCACATGGAAATAGAACCACAGGCATATTTAGCAACGTCCAATCCTTCTGTTCCTTTCCTCTGAACTTTTTATTTATTTGACCTTTTACCAGTACATCGAAGCATATGATATTATATTTTCTCCATTTCAAATTATTCTAATTTCTAGCTTTGTCCTAAGTCAAACTTCTTAAGCTTTGACCAGGTGTGTAGGAAGATATATCAACATCTATGACACCAACTTAGTTCATCATAATATATATTTTTGTACTCCCTCCGTTCCAAAATTCTTGTCTTAGATTTGTCTAGATACGGATGTACCTAATACTAAAAGGTGATTTGATACATCCGTATTTAGACAAATTTAAGACAAGAATTTTGAGACGGAGGAAGTATTATATATTTGATGGTGTGGTATTAGCACATTTTTTCAGTAGACTGGATCAAATGGAGAGAAGTAAGATTTGGTTCAAAGCTAGAACTTTTAATTAATATGAAATGGAGGGAGTAGATGCTAGAAGAAAATCTTAGTGGCAGTAATGATATTTTTTACTAACTAGAGAGTATGCCAGCAACAACCACGGACTGGTCCATGATAGCGAGGACTTGTGTTAAGTTGTGTTTAATTAGTGTGCTTGAGCAATTTCTTGGCTTCTCTCCATCAATGGCTAGTGGAGATTGTAGTTAATATGCTTCAATCAGTCGTTGTCAATTAAGTCAATGTCATAATCAGCGTACAGCTAAAAAACAAACTTCAGTTGTATATATGTTTGGTCCAAAAAGAACTCCACTGGTCTATTCGTTTTGTTATGCTTGTACATATTTAGAGGAATGACAAGGATGTTTCATTGGACATTAATCTATGTACTCGCACTCTTTACACATCATTGCAAAGTATTTGCCTGTGACGTGCTAGCTGAGCTCTCAGTGTATATGTCTGGCCGGTTTAGTTAGAAAGCCGCGCTAATTGAACTCCATTTATACATAAATTAAGCCCTATTCAACGGTCAAGAACTTTGCACAAACAACGCGGCCACAAGCAACACAATTGTTTAGTAAAGTGATGGCATCTAGCAGTAGCTAGAGGTAGGTACCTAAGCTAAATTTTATAGTAACAAGTGATCCCAAAATAGGTAAATTATGCGAAGCAGGGTGGAGTCAAATATGGAGTGTGGACCAAGTTAGTCAAGTAACCAGGGGATTAACTAGTCACTAAAACAAGTTAACTTGACTAATCGGTATCTTCAGTGCAATGCGGTTGCTTCTTGGTTTGCATCGACGACACACGTTCTTTTGACTCTCGCGAGCTTTCGTGGCTGCTTTCCAACCGATGACGGGTGGCCTTGCAACTTTCCTAGCTAATGCATGCTTGCTTTTTGTAAGAAAGATTGTGTTCGCTTGGCATAGATTAATACAAGCATGCAAAGACATATGGAAAGGAGAGAGAGAGAGAGAGAGAGAGAGAGAGAGAGAGAGAGAGAGAGAGAGTTTGAGATAGAGAGAGAGTTGGGGAGGGGGGTCCAAAAGTACATGTCTGATTGACGCAAGTATACACATTGAATAGTGACGTTTAGTTTGAACTGTTCTTTTTATTGAAGAGAGGGTTTCTATCTCTCCGATTTCTTTTAATAGAAACCAGAAGTTACATATAGAGTTTTAATCATCTATCACAGGTTACAAAAGCTTGCTTAGTGACACCAAGATGGTGGTCTTAGCCCGGTTTTCCTAATTAACCAGACAACATCCTTCTTTATTAATCCACATGCAAATCTCTTTCCTAGTTCCGAAAAAAAAAAGATCGCCAGCTGAACTTGGAAAAGCACCTAAAGCTAGCAGAATTGCTGCCTACAAAAGCAACCATCACCCAGTGTTTAATTCAGAGTACTTGGATTAGTGCTATTGTATCTGATGAACAGTCCAACCCTTGGCAGCTTGCAATAGCCTAGAGGGCACTGCGTTGCATGCATGATGCATGCTTCTCTCGGGAGCCGTCAACGACCAAACTGTGGTTTAAAATTAGTTCACAACCAAAAGCACCTCTTCGCTTGACACAAAAATATAGTATATGTGTGCATTGGTTAGTGATGTCTTGCTTGTTTAGCGATACTGCCTGGGGGCTGAATAGTCCAACGTACCGGCCTATAGGAGTATAGTACAGTGCCTACCTGCCTAGCTTGCATGCCTCGCTCACTTGTGTGCCTGCCGACCTTGCCATGCATAGTTTATAGAGGAGTCATCTAGAGTGTGGCGTCGTTTGGCTATTTGTATATCAATAATTGTGCGTCATATGGGTCGAAAGTTTGTGGTTTACTAACCATGCATGCATGCTTCTCGGGGTCAGCTGCCAAGCATTTCCGGCGTAATTGCTGACCTTGGCGTGTGAATATTCCGGGCAGACGCGTACGTGGACGAGCAAGTCAAATCTAGTTGCATTTGCCAAACATAGTACTTTTTGCGACCCAAGTAGGAGTACATTATATATGCTTTGTAGGAGAGACGAGAGACCCGAGTCATGAGTCACTCGACAGGGTATGAACATGCTAGGGTTCCTGCCTAATGGCTCCTTGACAGTTTAGTTAACTATTGCCGGCAAGCCCTGATTGCCGGCACTAAACAAAACCATTGTTAGTTAACTATTGGCATTCACTGCATGCTGCACCGTCCGTCGTCCGTGGGTCGGTACGATACGGCGCACGTACTACCTGTCAGCAGCTGCATGCATGGGACTGATGGACGGACGTACACACGCACCGCATATATCTATGCCTATAGCTAGCTAGGTTGTATTGACTTGAGTTTACCAGCAGCTTTAACCACCTCTATATGTGGCGACCGTGCCGGTCATGTCGCCCCTAATCAGGCGACGTGTTTGCTCGTCGACGAACACTTGTGGACAAGGAGGTTTCAATGCGTGTGCTCACGTACGACATGAGTTCATACGAGCACTACACCAGCTATTAGCTTGACCAGCTAAGCCAATGAGAACGTACGTACTAGCTGGAGTGCAATGCATGGCGAGCCAGGCCAAGAGCGTGGCGCCAATCCAGACCGTCCAATCAGCAGGCATGCATGCACACATGCAAGCCAGCCGGCCACTCGTCCTCTGCCACCTGTCAGCCACCTCTGAGGTGGCGCCAAGTCCTGTCGTAGTACGTCCGCCACACATGCACATGCCAGTAAAAACGCATGGTGGGTAAATGGCGAGACCCGGGCAGAGGGAAGGATCAAGAAACTGTGTGCCGCATGCGGTGTGCAGTGCTGTGAAGGTGCGTCGTACTACAAGCCGCAAACAGTGTGGTCGCCGCTGGATCGCGTATCTCCTTTTCTGGCGAGACCCCAGCGGTACGTTCGTACGTACGACCACTGTTTTGGTTCTGTGCGCCACCTGATTCTCTCTGCACAGTGGGATATGCATGGATGATGGATAGATAGGGATCTCGAGGAAATCGCGGAGACCACCAACTTTTGGCTCAGTTTTACATTGACTAGTTACTCTGCGAAGTTTTGTTACAGAGAGCACCAACTATTGGTGTAATCCGTTGCAGCTAGTTTTAAGCTACCGCTTGGCTTGGTTGACAAGATTTCCAGTGGGTGGGTCCTGCTTGTCAGTTTAGCATTTTCTTAAAAAATTGAGTGAGTGAAAAAAATCATTTCCTCCAAAACATGTGTTCCAAATGATTTGAAGTTTTCCTGGAACAATCCAGGTTGCATGTATGATTTACCGGATATATTTTATATTTGTATTGAGATATTCAAAAAAATTAACCAAAACTTTGAAAGTGATTAGAAATTTATAGTGCATACTTTTTCAAAAAATTAAGATTTGTAAAGTTTGACTAAGTTTATAGAGAAACTTATCTACATACAAAATACAAAATAATACTATGCCCGCCCCATAATATATGCACATTGGTATTCACAAAAGTCAAGCTTAACAAACTTTGACCAACTTGATAGAAAAATGATATAAATCTACAAGTACTAAATATATTGCATGGAAAATCTAATGGTATTAATTTGGTGATATCAATAATTTCTTTGTAATTGTGAATAAACTTTGCACGGTTTGGCTTAAAAATTCCAAAATGCAATGTATTAATGGATCGTGGGTTTATATTATATTACTTTAATATTGTTCTTTGATACTTTTCCCCATAAACTTGATTAAGGCCCTAGAACACCGAATATTCTAGCAACAACACGCAAGCGAAGACACCTTTTTCCAGTGAGACTTTAGTTATTTCATGAAAATAGCAACACCCACTTATTCCATTATTTTGAGATAACGCAACAAAAAGATGTAATATTTCTTAATTTGGGGCATATTTGGTTCAGAGGATTTTTATTTGGAAAAATGGAATTTCTGCTAAAGACATTTTATAATGTCGATTGTGATCTATGGGATTATACCTCTTAATTCTTTTTTTTGGAGAATTACTTTTGTGCTGTATGTTCCAAAGAAAATTTCCATCAACTCAATTTTTAAAACTTTGGTTTCTTAAAGATATAGTAATGACGCAACATTTTGTGGTAAGTCTTTAGATTACTTTTGTGATTGATGAATGGACAGTGTTGCATTGAACTCATTTTATAATCTCTTATGCAAAATAACCATGTATAAAAAATTGGTTACTCAAATAGTAAAATGAGATGGTAAAAATGAGATTGTTTCAATTGTCCTTTTTTTTCTTGTAGCATACCTAAAAATATTACGAGAAAATATAGGTTAAATTATTGTGTAAAGTAGACATAATAATTTGATTATTGCATGCTCAATGCATACATCATAATAATGTACGTCATACTGATCAAAATTCGAAATAACTATTGTATGTTTGATTATATATCATATTATTTCTGAGCAAATGGAGCACTGCACTGCGGATATTTTCTTTATTATTCGTTTTCACATATTTGAGACCAATAATCCTAGACATACATGCAGTTTTGTTACAAACTAAATCTAACGCTAACTTGTCCTCTATCCTACTAATCTCAAATCCCTGAATATAACAATCACCCCTCGCCCCTCCCTGAATTTTATATAAAATACTCCACCTAATCGCGTAAAACAATTCCATAAGATTACTCATGTAAGTAATAATTGCTCGTTTGAGGCCCACAAGGTCGACAACGTATCATCTACACACCGGATGCAACAACATGCAAAATTCATGCACAAGTTAGGTTATACTAGCATATTTGGGATTTAGGAAATAATTGACGGGGGAGGGGTGCAAATGGCAAAAAAAGAGCATTTGGGGTAAAAATAATAACTTTTTTCCAAGCCCCTCTAAAAACAAAATCCTTCGCAGAGTGGTCCAGCGCTGGGGGCATTGCCCCTGACTTCATCATAGCTCCGCTAGTGTGGTCGCCTCTTTTTATGTATATCCTTTCTGGTAAGACCCCATGCGTATGACCAATGTTTCTTTTTCTATGCACAGCCTGATCCTATACAGTGAGATATGTATGGACAAATATGTTTAGAAGAAAACACACAAACTACCAACTATTGAGATCGACTATCTGCTCCATGTGTTTGTCGTCGAGAATGACAACTATTGGTGTAACCCATTGTAGCTAGTTCAGATCCACCGTTTAGCTCGGTTGACATAATTTCTAATAATCGGGTTCTGCCTATAGATTTTCCCTGCATTTTTTTTTAAAATTTCAACCAAAAAATAGAATGAGCCAAATGAATATAAAATCATTTACTCTAAAACATGTGGTCCAAATGAGGCAAGAAATTGCAAAAACAACAAGGGGTACATATATGATACGAGTTTTTTTAATTTTTTTAGAATTTTGAATATTGAACCAAATCTTTGAAATTGATTTGAAATTTCCCATGTGACCTATGTTTTGGCCACATGTGAATTTATAAGCAGGATCCAAATGTCAGAAATCATGTCAACTAAGTTAAATGATATTGAATTTGAGCTATTTATAACTTATTACGCCGGCGTTCCGTACAACGAACTCGTAGAGTATGTAGATTGTGCAAAATTGTCCCTATATTTGGTGCATTACGTAATTTACTCGTAGATCAAAGATTTCGCCATGGTACATTGCCAATATTTGCGACCAACTTCTATTTCTTAATCTTTTTTTAACTAAACCTCATTTTGATTTGCTTACTCCACATACCATGAGACTACGTTGCATATAATTTTCTGTCGAACGTTCATTATTTGTAAAGTTCATCAATTTCATTCATAAAATTATGGTTATCTACATATTCCATACTAAATAAATATTACCAGATACATTGCAAAATATATTTTATATTGCATTTATTTTTATTATTGATTATGATATTTTCTTCGTAAGCTTAGTCAAACTTTATGATGTTTGCTTTTGAAACAAAATAGAAACTATATATTTGAAAAAGATGGAATAATTTGGACATAAATTAAGTAAAATCAGGCGAGATCCCAAAGTACCAACTAGGCCTAGAGCACAACAAACCTACTAGATTGATAAACAAAGCCATCAAAGTTAGGGGAGGGGGTACATCTATAACACCTTAAAAGTTTCCAAAATTTGGAATGTTCTTAAATATTATTATGTTGAATTTCTCAAGGATTAAAAACCTTTTGGAGGAGTTGTTGAATTTTTTCTCAATCTAATTTTGACACCTTTCTAAGAAGTGGACAAACCTCACTATCCAAAATATATAAATTGAGTCAAGTTCAGATTTTGGTTTTAGAGCCACTAAATAATTTTCTACAAGAGAGTGTATAAAATGACCTTCCTAATTCCAATGAAAGTATTCATTTGGACTCACTTGATTTCCTTTTGAGCCATTTGGATATTTGCCAATTTGATGTGCAACAAAGTGCGAGGAGATAATATGAATTATCCATATTTTAAGTTGGGAATATTCAAAACAAGATTTATAAGCATATTCGAATAAACCCACAATTCATCGGATCCCAACAAACACACCGCAAAAAAGATTACATTGAATAGATCTCCAAGAACATCGAGGAGAACATTATATTGAAGATCAAAGAGAGAGAAGAAGTCATCTAGCTACTAGCTATGGACCGGTAGGTCTATGGTAAACTACTCACACATCATCGGAGGGGTAGCAAGGTTGATGTAGAGGCCCTCCGTGATCGATTCCCCCTCTGTCAGAGTACTGGAGAAGGTCTCCAGATGGGATCTCATGAGAATAAAAGCTTGCGGCGGCGAAAAAGGTATTTTGGGTGGGTCTCTAATGTACGGGGAATATTTGAAAATTTATAGAGGCAGAATTAGGTCAAGAGGTGCCACGAGGGGCCCACAAGTCTGGGGGGCACGCCTCTAGAGATTATCGCTGCTGAACCTTCTAGGGTCCCTTCTGGTCCAGAAAAAATTAACCCAAATTTTTTTCTCCGTTTGGACTATGTTTGATATTGATTTCCTGAAAAGCCAAAAACAAGCAAAAAACAACAACTAGCACTGGGCACTAGGTTTATAGGTTAGTCCAAAAAAGGATATATAATTGCATAATAAAGATCCAAGATTGATACTATAATAGCATGTAACCATCAAAAATGCTCGTCCTCGAGTAGGTAAGTGATAAAAACATAATTTTTAATGTGGAATTCTACCTATCATATTCATTATGTAATCTCTTTTGTGGCATGAATATTAACTTCCGAATGATTCAAAGCAATAGTATATATTTTGAAATAAAAACATCAATACTAAGGCATACCAACAAACAATCATGTGTTTCAAAATATCAATGCTAAATAACATTATCTCTACAAAATCATATAGCCTTGTCATGCTCCATCTTCTTAATACAAAATATAAATCATGTACTACCGTGGTGTGTTAGCCAAGCAATTGGTTCATACTTTTTAACGCGCTTGCGCTTTTTCAACCCTCACGTAATACATGAGCGCAAGCCATGGATATAGAACTATGGGTGGAATAGAGTATGCTGATAGAGATAATATGGAGAAGACAAAAAAGAAGAAAGTCACATGAACGATGCTAATCAATAGGCCATGGAGATGCCCATCAAGTGGTTTCATCGCAAGGAGTAGGGATTGCCATGAAACAAATGCACTAAGAGCTATAAGTGTATGAAAGCTCAAAATGAAAACTAAGTGGGTATGCATCCAACTTTCTTGCTCATGAAGACCTCGGGCATTTGAGCAAGCCCATCATTGGAATATACAAGCCAAGTTCTATAATGAAAAATTTCCACTAGTTATATGAAAATGAAAGCATAGGAGACTCTATATATGAAAAACATGGTGCTACTTTGAAGCACAAGTGTGGAAAGGATAGTAACATTGCCCCTTCTCTCTTTTTCTCTTTTTTTGTTGGGCTCTTTTTGACTCTCTTTTTTATTTTGTCCGGTTCCTCATCCCGACTTGTGGGGGATTCATAGTCTCCATCATCCTTTCTTCACTTGGGACAATGCTCTAATAGTAATGATGATCATCACACTTCTATTTAGTTACAACTATGATAATGATGATGTGTGTCATAAAAAAGGGAACGGTGGAAGTTGCATGACAATATATCTCGGAATGACTATTGAAATGCCATAATAGGTAGGTATGGTGGAAATTTTGCGGAAGATATAAGAAGGGTTATGTGTGATAGAGTGTATCATATTACAGGGTTTGGATGCACCGACAAAGTTTGCACCACATCTCAAGGTGAGAAAGGGAAATGCTTGTTACCAAAGAGGCTAGCAAATTGCAGAAAGGTGACAGTCTATATAATCCATGGACTCACATTAGTCATAAGGAACTCACATACTTATTGCAAAAAATTATTAGCCCTCAAAGCAAAGTACTACTACGCATGCTCCTAGGGGGGATTGGTAGAAGTTAACCATCACGCACCCCCGACCTTCACGCAAAGAAAGACACTCAGTAATAAATCATGCTCTGATGTCTACTACACAACTTGTTCTTGTAGACTCGTGTTGGGCCTCCAAGCGCAGAGTTTTGTAGGACAGTAGCAATTTTCCCTCAAGTGGATGACCTAAGGTTTATCAATCCGTGGGAGGCGTAGGATGAAGATGGTCTCTCTCAAACAACCCTGCAACCAAATAACAAAAAGTCTCTTGTGTCCCCAAAACACCAAATACAATGGTAATTTGTATAGGTGCACTAGTTCAGCAAAGAGATGGTGATAAAAGTTTAGTAACAATAGTAGACATTCATTTTTGTAATAGTAACAATAACCAACAACAATGTAGCAATTGATAAAATGGAGCACACACGATATTGCAATGCTTGAAAATGAGGCGTAGGGTCTGTACTTTCGGTAGTGCAATCTCTCAGCAATGCTAATCTGATTGGATCATATAACCATCCTGAAAGGATCGATACGGTCGACTAGAGGGGGGGGGGGGTGAATAGGAGACTACAAATTTTAATCTTTCTTGTCAATTTTAAGGCTTAGCGGATAGATAGGGTTCACTAGATATGCAACTAGGTGAATGCAACCTATATGACAAGCAAGCTCCAAGATAAATATGCTAGGCAACAAACTAAGTAGCAAGCCAACAAGCATACAAAACAAAGTAAGGTGTGGGAAAAGATTAACCACAAGTGAGACGAGGACGCGGATATCCCGAAGTTCACTCTTCCTTGGGGAAGAGCTACTCTCCGTTTGGAGCGGTGCCGGAGCCAAAGCTTGCAGAACGCCACCGAAGGCTCACCGTAATCTCCTTCGAGTCACCCCCAACGGATGAGCCTCGAATCACTCGGGGTTGGTCTTGAAGGCGACCACCACACCTTTACAAACTTCTCCAGAGCACACCACAAGCAAGGAAGCTTCCGGTGGAACCTCCAGCTGCCTAGGAGCCCAAGCTCCAAGAGTAACAAGTCAATGGGGAAGAAATGTTGCGGGCAACACGATTTGGTTTGGTAAAGTTGTAGATCGGGTCTTGCTCTCCCAATCCCCAAAGCTTCAACAAGTTTGGGTGGAGGGATTGAGAGTATTGAGCAAAAAGGGGTGTAGCAATGGTGGAGCTCAACAATACATTAGGGTTAGAGGTTGGAGGTGGAAGAAGAGCCCTATAATAGTGTTCTTGGCCGGGTGGGGAATCTGCCCGTTGGACCCCGTGCGCACCGGCTAAGTCAGCCCCGTGCGCCACGGGGTACTCAGAGAGTTTCACACCACCCCATGCGCAGGGGGTCAAAGACCCGTCGACGGGTACTCAGAGAGTTTACAGCACCCGCGCACGGGGTCAAAGACCCGTCGACGCACGGGTACTCAGAGAGTTACGCAGTACCCCATGCGCACATGGGTCCAAAGACCCCGTGCACACGGGGTACCCAGTAACTTTGAGTCGCAAACTTTCTGAGTACCACAAGCACACACACTAGGAATTTAGGTGGTAAGATTTGGTAGGCTAAGTGTATAAGGTTCGGCAATGGCATTCCGACACAACTTTCATCCACACAAACCTCTCTTAATAGTGCGGTTTTCCTAGGACTCGAAGAAAACCAAAAATTAAACCTTTGAAGCGCCGGAAGACCACGCCTTTGTCCTTTTTGAATTGGGGGGGTGGGGTGGGGTCGCACATCTCCATCATGAAGCACTTGGAACCAATATCCTGAGATAAATTTAGTAACCGATATTAGTTCAACTAACCACATTGTCATCACACCAAAATATAGTGTAAGTGCCACTTGCGCTTTCAATCTCCCCCTTTTTGGTGCATTGATGACAAAGTGGTTAGAGCATGGCATAGAGGATAAAAAGATTGAATAGTCATTGGACAAATAATGATCATGGAAGCTCCCCCTATATGTGTGCCCAGATAAAATGAATGCTTGAGAATGCATCAAGTACACACATAGGAGGCTCCTCCAAGATCATTATTGTCAAGACATGACATCAACATATTAAACCTATAACGGTGCCTAGATCTCATGAGATAGTGTGGTGAGCAAATATTGTGAGACACATAATAAGCAAGATATGATCATAGCAATAAGTTCAATAATAACGCTAGAGTCTCACAAGCACTACTGAGCAGCTCACACAACCACTAGCGGAAAGGAAATAAGAGTATCTCAAGCCAGCTAAAACCAACCAACAACGAGAAACACGAGGCTTGAGATCACAACACACACACAAAACACACCCACGAACACCAAGACCACTTCTCCCCTTTGTCATCAAGACAACAAAGAGGAGACAAATGGCGACACACAGACCCACTAGACAAGAGGAGGAGCACTCGAGGCATCATCATCATCATCATCGAAGCGCCATCCGGCCATTGGAAAAGACCGAGCAGTGGCCTCACTATCGTTGTCCTCTATCCCTGGACCGACCTCCTCACCGGTGGCAGCCCTAGCTGCCTTTTGCTCACGCCTCATAAGCTTCTCCTAGTTGATTTCCTTAATCTGACGGTGCTGGATAGACTGGCACATCTTGAACATGTTGCTCAAGGTCTTGAACAGAGACTTCTTCTCACCTCTGGCAAAGACGGCTTCTGAACCAACGGACTAGGCCTTACCACGAGGGATCCGTGCAGTGGAGGACATGCTTGGAGTGAAAGTAGCACAATCCTCAGGCCTAGGGTTGCGCTCCTTCTTGATAGGAACATATGGAGCAGGAGCAGCTGGGGTCCAGTTAGAGTAGCGCTTCGGAACAGAAGTCTTGAATGAGGCAATGTACTTGGCTGGGCCGGACTCAATCAAGTCTTGAATGAATGGGGCATAGATCAAGGACTTGTTCTCTTGCACACACTAACGAAGCTCATAGAAAGTCCAGGACGTCCACCCTCTTCTTCTAATTGAGGTACACAAAGACATCTAGCATGGAACTCCGAATGTTATGGGAATCACCTACCTTTGGAGTGAGATTATACCTCAGGATATGGCGCATAGTGTCATAGAAGGGCAAAAGATCTTTGATGGACCCAGTGACAAACAACTTCTCTTGCTTGTATGCAAAAGAAATCTCATCCTTAGTGCGCTGTCCACTTTCCCGAACTCTGCCAAACTCATCAGATGCAGCCTCTTCATCAATGAATGGGTAAGGAATGATCTCAGAGAACTAAGCCATAGGAGCGGAGCACTTGTGCGTTTCGAACATCCAAGTGAGGGTGTGAGCAGAGTCATTTGAAAAATACAGAGTTGCAAAGAACTGCATCATGAGATCTTCATTGTAGGGATGGTTGAATGTGACAAACAGAATGAGACCCAATCTTCCAAGAGCTGAGTACACACCGGGATACAGATGATCATTGTCGCGCAGACTCTCAGTGTTAACTTGCTTGTGAGGAGCAAACTTCTTAGACTTGGTCATGAGGAGCTCATGATAGACCCGTTGCTGAAAATCATTCTTGAAGCGGGGATCCACTCCCAAACCAGTGGCAGCCGCATACGGATGGCTCTGTCTCTCAGCCCACAGCTCTGGCTTGGTCCACTTGGCAAGAGGCATATTCCGGAGGTCACGCTTGCCCGGAATGGCTTGCTCGGGGCTGGACTCCTCTTCCTCCTCTTCATCCTCATCAACACGATCATCCTCTTGTTCTATATCGTCATCATTGGGGTTGACATAGTGAGCATCATCTTGCGAGTCATATGATGTAACACTTTTTGCGGTGTGTTTGTTGGGATCAGATGAACTTTGAGTTTATGATCAGATCTATCTTTTTATCCATGGAAGTTATTTGAGTCTTCTTAGATCTCTTATATGCATGATTGCTTATAGCCTCATATTTTTGGACCAGAAGACATCCAGTGGGCCAAAGAAGTGCCGAAGAGGGAGCCCGAGGTGAGCACAAGACACCAGGGTGCGCCTAGAGGCCCAGGCGCGCCCTGGTGGGCTGTGCCCATCCCGGTAGCCTCCCGAACCGCCTCTTTGCTCTATAAACACCCCAATATTCCAGAAACCATAGGGGAGCCGACGAAAATCAATTCCAGCCGCCGCAAGTTCCAGAACCATCAGATCCAATCTAGGCACCATCATGGAGGGGTTCATCATGCCCATTGGTGCCTCTCTGATGATGCATGAGTAGTTCTTTGTAGACCTACGAGTCCGTAGTTAGTAGCTAGATGGCTTCCTCTCTCTCTTTTGATTCTCAATACAATGGTCTCTTGGAGATCCATATGATGTAACTCTTTTTGCGATCAGATGAACTTTGAGTTTATGATCAGATCTATCATTTTATCCATGAAAGTTATTTGAGTCTTCTTTGATCTCTTATATGCATGATTGCTTATAGCCTCATATTTCTTCTCTGATATTTGGGTTTTGTTTGGCCAACTTGATCTATTTATCTTGCAATGAGAATAGGTGCTTTGTAGTGGGTTCGATCTAACGGTGCTTGATCCGAGTGACAGAATGGGAACCGACACGTATGTATCATTGCTACTAAGGATAACACGATGGGATCTATTTCTACATAAATAGATCTTGTCTAGATCATGTCATCGTTCTTATTCCATTACTCCGTTTCTCCATGAACTTAATACACTAGATGCATGCTGGATAGCGGTCGATGTGTGGAGTAATAGTAGTAGATGCAGGCAGGAGTCGGTCTACTAATCTTGGACGTGATGCCTATATAATGATCATTGCCTGGATATCTTCATGATTATTTGAAGTTATATCAATTGCCCAACAGTAATTTGTTCATCCACCGTTTGTTATTTCCCTCGAGAGAAGCCACTAGTGAAACCTACGGCCCCCTGGTCTCTTCTTTAATATATTTGCCTTTGCGGTCTATTTGCCTTTGCTTTTATTTTCAGATCTATTAAACCAAAAATACAAAAATACCTTGTTGCACTTTATTTTATTTGGTGTTCGATCTATCACTATTTACTACTCTCTCACGTCCATTTGCCAATTGATGGCGCCGCTACCCGAAAGGGATTGACAACCCCTTTTAAACGTCGGGTTGCGAGTATTTGTTATATGTGTGCAGGTGCTGTTTACCTAGTGTGGATTGATTCTCCTACTGGTTCGATAACATTGGTCTCGTAACTGAGGGAAATGCCTACCACCGCTGTGCTGCATCATCCCTTCCTCTTTGGGGAAATACCGACGTAGCTTCAAGCCGCATCAAGGCTTGATGTAGAACCTCCCCGGCAACGGCGCCAGAAATTCTTCCTGCTACTTCTTGAGCTTGCGTTGATTTTTCCCTTGAAGAGGAAAGGGTGATGCAGCAAAGTAGAGATAAGTATTTCCCTCAGTTAAGAACCAACGTATCAATCCAGTAGGAGGCACAAGCAAGTCTCCAATCTATGCGCCTGCACAAACTAACAAACACTTGCACTCAACGCGAAAAAGGGGTTGTCAATCCCTTCACTGTCTCGAACAAGAGTGAGATCTAATAGAGATAGGTATAAAAGATAAATAAAAAGGCAAACCAAAGTAAATCTAATTAAATTGCAGCAAGGTATTTTTGGGTTTTTTGGTTTATAGATCTGAAAATACATGATGGAAAATAGACCTGGGGGCCATAGGTTTCACTAGAGGCTTCTCTCTTGAAAGAAAACATACAGTCGGTGAACGAATTACAGTCAAGCAACTGATAGAAAAGTGCAACATTATGATGACATCCAAAGCAACGATCATGAATATAGGCATCACATCCGTGTCAAGTAGACCAAAATGATTCTGCATCTACTACTATCACTCCACACATCGACCGCTATCCAGCATGCATCTAGAGTATTAAGTTCATAATAACGGAGTAACGCCTTAAGTAAGATGACATGATGTAGAGGGATAAACTCAAGCAATATGACGAAAACCTCATCTTTTTACCCTTGATGGCAACAATACGTCCGTGCCTCGCTACCCCTACTATGTCACTAGGTGAGGACACCGCAAGATTCAACGCAAAACTAAGCACCTCTCCCATTGCAAGAAGAACCAATCCAGATGGCCAAACCAAACCGATAATTCGAAGAGAAATACAAAGATATTTTATCATGCCTAAAAGAGTTCAGAAAAGTCTCAAATAATATTCATAGATAATCTGATCATAAACCTCAATTCATCGGATCTCGACAAACACACCGCAAAAGAATATTACATCGGATAGAACTCTAGGAACATCGAGGAGAACATGGTATTGAAGATCATAGGGAGAGAAGAAGCCATCTAGCTACTAGCTATGGACCCTTAGGTCTGTGGTAAACTACTCACGCTTCATCGGAAGGGCGCAAGGTTGATGTAGATGACCTCCGTGATCGAATCCCCCTCCGGCAGGGTGCCGGAAAAGGCCCCAAGATGGGATCTCACGGAAACAGAGGCTTGCGGTGGCGGAAGAGTATTTTGGTGGTTGCTTCTAGTGGTTTGGGAATATTTGGGTATTTATGGAGAGAGAATTAGGGTTGGAGGATACCCGAGGGGTCCACAAGCCCTGCGGGCGCACCCCCTGGGGCGCGTATAGGAGGCTTGTGTCCTCCTCGGTCATCTTATGACCCCCTCTCCAAGTTCCGTGGATTTCTTCTGGTCCAAGAAAAATCATCGTGAAAGTTTTATTCCGTTTGGACTCTGTTTGATATTCTTTTTCTATAAAAATCTAAAATAGGGAAAAAACAGAAACTGGCACTGGGCTCTAGGTTAATAGGTTAGTCCCATAAATAATATAAAATAGCATATTAATGCATATAAACATCCAAAACAGATAATATAATAGCATGGAACAATAAAAAAAATATAGATATGTGGGAGACGTATCAAGGAGCATGGGCGAATAGAGTGCACATGTACCTGCTTGCAAGGAATGAAAGTTTTATGTGTATTACCATCTTAACCTATTCATGATGCCAAGGAGGACCCCAAACTTTTGTTCTTCCATCTTATATGTATCAGAGGAAGACCAGGCACCGACGGGCTACGACAACAAGCCGAGGACGCAACATATCCAGCGACTGGCTGGTGACGCATTGATAGCAGCCCATGTCCACAGGTAAGTTGTTCCTCCTCTAGATTGCCCATCTTTCCTTGTTGATCGCGAATGTTGTGAAATATATCTTCATGCAAAAATGTTGCATAAGTGGTTGCCTCATATTACGGCGATGAAGTATTAGCAAATTAGCACATGACGACTAGATATTCTGGTATTGGATTTCTCTGTTGTTCTTGCATGTAAGGCGCCTATTTTTTGTGTCAAAACTACTATGTGTAGGTAGATCATAATATATGATGAGGCTTCTAGTGTTTGAAATTATTGTATTATCATGAAAGTCAGATATATCCTTAGCATGAACTTGTGGTGACAGCATGCGGCGGTGAGCAGCAAGACATGCGTGTCTATCAGGCCCACTAAACCCATCTCGCACTAGGGCCTCTGAAATGGTAGGTGAGGGAGTCCCGGATTAGGGGGTGTTCGGATTGCCGGACTACCATCATCGGCCGGACTATCATCATCAACCGGACTCCAAGACTATGAAGATACAAGATTGAAGACTTCACCCCGTGTCCGGATGGGACTTTCCTTGGCGTGGAAGGCAAGCTTGGCGATACGGATATGTAGATCTCCTACCATTGTAACTGACTCTATGTAACCCTAGCCCTCTCCGGTGTCTATATAAACCGGATGGCTTTAGTCCGTAGGACGACAATCACAACAACCCTTACAATCATACCATAGGCTAGCTTCTAGGGTTTAGCCTCCTTGATCTCGTGGTAGATCCACTCTTGTAAACATCCACAATATCAATATCAATCAAGCAGGACGTAGGGTTTTACCTCCATCAAGAGGGCCCGAACCTGGGTAAACATCGTGTCCCTTGTCTCCTGTTACCATCCGCCTAGACGCACAGTTCGGGGCCCCCTACCCGAGATCCGCCGGTTTTGACACCGACATTGGTGCTTTCATTGAGAGTTCCTCTGTGTCATCACCGATAGGCTTGATGGCCTCTTCAATCAACAATGATGCAGTCCTGGGTGAGACCTTTCTCCCCGGACAGATCTTCAGATTCGGCGGCCGCGATCGCGGGCCAACTCCCTTGGCCATCCGAGCAGATCGAAGCTACGCCCCTGGCCGTCGTGTCAGGTTTGAAGCCTAAACTTCACGGCCGACATCCGCGGGACTTGATCTTCGATGGATCTGAGCCACAGCCTAGCGTGCCGCGCTGTCTCGATGGGCATGACCTAACTCTCGCCACGGACAGCACCTTGAGGCCGCCATGAATCCGCTCCGACTCATAGTCCGGAGCCGATCGCCGGATCGAGGACGGATGGCTGGACACCGCCGAGAGCCGTAATTCCCACGGCGATGGAGCGAACACTTACCTTGTCCCGCATAAAGCCCATGACTCGAGGCGCCGGACTCTCCGCCGACTCCGGACCTCCTGCGCCTTGCTCGCCGAATCCGATTGGGCGCCGATCATGGAATTCACCGCCGCGACATCTTTCAGCACTCGCCCTTGGCGATATCATAAATTCATCAAGCATCTCGCTATCCAGAGAGCCTGGCGAACTACGGCCAAGACGGGTGGGACGCGGACGACGAAGAAATTCAGATCCCACCCACCACCCACTTCAGAGCCACCGCCGACGATTTAACCGACGTACTCGACTACGACCAAGACATCGACGGTATGGACGACGATGTCAAGACTATCGAGAACCAAAGCCTACGGAGACACCGGAAAACCACCTCGTCATACGACATATACATGGTGGACACCCAAAAGATGGGGACGGCGAAGAAGCAGCGGAGGCCGATTCCTTAAAGAAACAGCCCAAGCGCCGACGTCAGCGGCGCCGCTCTAAATCCCGCCACGATAAGAATGGAGATTCCTGCACAGGAGATAATAACACCCCAGAAAGTGCCGAAGACAACTCCCTCCAGCATGATCCAGCGCAGGAGGGGGCAGAGGCAAGCCCTCAGGAGAGGGCGGCAGACGAAGAGGTCGAGGATGACAATTATTTACCTTCCTCCGGAGACGAGGCAAGCCTCGGCGACGCACTTAATCGTCGTGCTCGAGGATCCCGTCGAACAAGAGCGCTTTGAGACGCAGGCTAATGGCCACGGCAAACAGCCTAAAGAAAAAGCAACAACAGCTTCAAGCTGATCAAGACCTACTGGCCGACAGATGGACCGAGGTCCTCGCGGCCGAAGAGTATGAACTCGAATGCCCCTCCAAAAGTTACCCAAAACGCAAGTTGCTCCCCCGATTAGAGGAGGCAGCATCACCAGCACACAATAGGGCAGACCGACCACCTCGTGGCCGCGATAGAGAGGCGTGCAAGCCCTCCACCAAAACCGTACCCCGGCATCGCTCTAAATGCAGGAAGCCACGGGGGAACGCGCCGGACTTGCGAGATATATTGGAGGACAAGGCAAGACAATCCAGATCTATCTATGGATCACGTGGGCGCCCACGACCCACGCATTTAATACCGTCGCACCGGATACAACTACTCCGCCGGGCGAACACAGCAGATAACGCCTCTCGAGCTACGCCGCGATATTGCTCAATACTGAGGCGCCGCACACCCACTATGCTTCACCGACGAAGTAATGGATCATCAAATCCTCAAGGGTTCAAACCCGTTAATATCGAATCCTACGATGGCGTAACAGACCCAGCGGTCTGGATTGAGGATTATCTCCTCCATATACATATGGCCCGCGGCGATGATCTTCACGCCATCAAATATCTCCCGCTCAAGCTTCAAGGACCAGCTTGGCATTGGCTTAACAGCCTGCCCGCAGAGTCAATTGGATGCTGGGAAGACCTGGAAGCCGCATTCCTCGACAACTTCCAGGGCACGTATGTGCGACCACCGGACGCAGATGACCTAAGCCACATAATCCAGCAGCCGCATTTAATCGGCCGTGCAATTCGACACGGTTCTTAACAAAGAAAAATCAAATCGTCGACTGTCCGGATGCAGAGGCACTCGCTGCCTTCAAACATAACATCCGCGACGAGTGGCTGGCCCGGCACCTAGGACAGGAGAAGCCGAAATCCATGGCAGCCCTCACATCCCTCATGACCCGCTTCTGTGCGGGAGAGGATAGCTGGCTCGCTCGCAGTAACAACCTCAACAAAAACGCTGGCAGTCCGGATACCAAGGACCGCAATGGCAGGTTGCGTCGAAACAAAAACAAACGCCGCATTAACGGCGACAGCAATGAGGATACGACAGTCAACGCCGGATTCCGAGGCTCCAAACCCGGTCAACGGAAGAAGCCATTCAAAAGAACCACTCCGGGCCCGTCCAATTTGGACCGAATACTCGACCGCTCTTGTCAAATACATGGAACTCCGAAAAGCCAGCTAACCATACCAACAGAGATTGTTGGGTATTCAAGCAGCAGCAAATTAATCGCCAAAACAGTGACAAGGGCTACACAATGATGACGAGGAAGAGACCCGCCGCCGAACAACAGAGGACAAAAGGATTCCCCTCAAGTTCGGACGGTAAACATGATATACGCGACGATATTCCCAAGAGGGAGCGGAAGCGCACTAAGGGACGATACTGCGATGGAGCCATCGCCCCAAAATTCAACCCATGGTCCTCTTGCCCGATCACTTTCGATCAAGAGACCATCCGACCAGATCCGCCATGGCGGATTCGCCACATTGGTTTTAGACCCAATCGTTGATGCATTTCACCTCACGAGAGTTCGATGGACGGCGATGAGCTTGAACCTGCTTTATCGGATACAAGGCGCAAGATGGGCATAGACCCTTCAAGGATTAAACCTACAACGACGACCTTCAAAGGCGCCATACCAGGTGTCGAGGCCAATTGTACAGCTCGCTTACATCGAAGTGGTCTTCGGATCCCGGATAATTTCCGAGCGAGGAGTTAATCTTCGACATAGTCCCGTTCCGCAGCGGCTATCACGCTCTGCTCGGGCGAACCGCGTTTGCAAAATTCAATGCGGTGCCGCATTATGCATACCTTAAGCTCAAGATGCCAGGCCCTCGTGGATTCATCACGGTCAATGGAAACACGGAACGCTCCCTCCGAACGGAGGAACATACAGCGGCTCTCGCGGCAGAAGTACAGAGCAGCCTTTTAAGGCAATTATCGAGTCCGGCCGTTAAACGACCGGACACGACTAAACGCGCCCGGAGCAAAATCAACCAAGACCACCTGGCACGTTCCGTGCACGCGTAGCAATGCGGCCCCAACCCCAGCCCTCGTAAAATTGTAAGACAAACTCTCCGCGTACATAATTACGCCCTGGAGATACCATTGGCATAGGGGGAAGGGCGCAACCACAACAGACCCAGAGTATGGTTCGACCACACCAGGGGCTCCCAAGTGTGTCGCTCTTTTTTCTTTTATTTTTCTCTTTTTTTTTATACAGAACTCAGTCCGGCTGCGAACCTGCCGAACTCATGATGCAACAGCCAGGGAAGGAGAAAGGCCGCGACGAACACTCAGGTGGTCTCCATCACGAGCATTAAATTTGTTAAATACAACATTCCGCGGCCTACCCCTGGAGGGAGATGCCTTTAATTCGTCCAATCCCTTGCTTTCCGCACTATTTGTATCATTCCACACTGATAGCATATCTTCTCGAATAAAATGCAGCACTTTTGCCTATAATTGCATCACTTTTTATATATATATATGTTCATTTACAACATGTTGCACCCGTGCATCTTGGTACGGCCAAATACACCAGGGGCTTATGTCCTCCGCTTTATGGTGTGATAAAGTCCGCACACTTTCACAAGTGCGGCACCCCGAACTTATAGCATTATATGAATCAGCTCGAATCATGTCTTGGGTCAATAGTTGGGTTTGCCCGGCTCCCATGTTTGGCACCTTACGCCCGCTCTATCGGCTAAGGTAGCACTGGGAGAACCACTCGATTGCGCCCGGTTGAGCCGGGTTAACGCCTCGATGAGAAAGCTAAAACTGACCGGCATGATAAGGCGCGAGACTGGTCGCTGTTCGAGAGGTCCTTTCGGGTCCTTAAAGACCTCGCCGCTTGAGCGAAGTTCTGGATTATGTCCGATGAAGGCGTGGATAGCGCCCCAATTCGGTCTTCGAATACTAGGGGCTTCACGAAATTTAAAATTATAGAATTCTATGGCTAAGTGAGAGTGTTCAAGCACTATAAGTCCGGTTGCCTTGTCCGTTGTGTTGAGCGCCTCCTAGATGGACCCAAAATGGGAACAAGAGTGCTCAAGTTTATCCCGAACACCCCAGACTCGTGGCATGGGGGCTGAAGCCGACGACTTGCCATCTCTCGATTTAATAAACGGCCGCACGAAAGTAATATTTTAAATTAAACAAGCGTTGCTTAGCGATATGAACAAAGTTTTCAGCGCACAGGATAACACGTGGCGAATTCACTCAAAATTACATCCCGGGGCACTCATCCGCAATCTTGCGGGCACCCTTCAGACAGCCTTATAGTAAATTTCGGCGACGATGCTCCTTGCCCGCTGGTGGCGCGTCGCTGATTAGCTTCTCGCATCCAGCTTGCCCCGATGCACCTTTTGCGCGGGCAAGGGCCCGACGAGCACCTTCAATACAGGCGGAGCGCTTGATAACCTCCACCCGTGGGCACGATCCACCAGCCGTCGACGAGGCCGAAGTAGCTCCTGTGCATGGCCTCTCCAGCCACACCGGACTATGAGGCCCTTCATGGCCTGCTCGGCCACCTTGTGAAGTTCGACCAGCTGCTTCACTGGTCGCTAGGGGCACCGGATGGCCGGCCAAGATATCGAGACCGAAGACCTTCTCCGTTGAGCTCCCCTCTTCATCTCGGTAGAATGCGGCGGCATTAGACACGCTGCGAGGCAGATCTGTAAACGCCCCTGGAGAGCTCTGAATCCGGGTAAGTAACACGTAATTTACATTCACATGCTTGCTTTGCATGAAAAATGCCTTACCCGCCGCTATCTTCTTCATCAATTCAACCTCCTGAAGGGACTTATGGGCCTCGGCCTTGGCGGTTTTGGCACTTTCGAGAGCCGAGGCAAGCTCGGACTCTCGAGTCTTTGAGTCACGCTCCAAACTCTCATGCTTTTCCATGAGAGCCTGGAGCTCTTGCTGAACCACCGCCACCCGCGCCTCCTGCTTTTCTCGCTCCCCCCGTTCCGTGGCCGCATTGCGTTCGGCCGCGGACACGGCCTCCTTCAGGGCCGCCACCTCGTTCGTGGCCCCTGCAGTACCCATGTTATCCTTGTTATTTTTTGTCGCAACCTAAATCCTTTTCTGTAAGGTACAAATTCAAAGTGGTGTTACTCACCTTCTTTGTCTTGGAGCTGCTTCCTGGCGCGGCCGAGCTCTTGCCCGGACCGCCGAGCTCTGCTTCAATGCACCGACCTCCATGATCGGTCTGGGCAGAGGTCAAGCAGCGCAGCCTGCAACCCATATTGACATAATTTTTTAGCAACCCTGCGATATCTTGTTTCAAATCCTCATCCGCTTTTCTTTCCGAACACCGAACCGAGCATCGGGGCTACTGTCTATGCGGTATTACATTGCATATTTTAACTTCTTACCTCAAAGCCCGATAGAAGGCTATTGCGAGCTTGGTCAGCCCGCCTTTGGCGAAGCTGCACTTTCAATCACCGCACTCATAATAGTGCGGTGTTCTTCCTCCATGGAAGCGCTCTGCAGCGCCTCCAACAAATTACCCGGCGCCTCCGGTTGGACGGAAGCCTCCGGCGTCACGGTCTTGCCCTTCGTTCGAAGGGGCCGCCGGCCGGACTCCGAAACCACTGCGGGTTCTGTTGTGGAGTCCGGCGCAAAGTCCGGGAGGACGCCTTGTGGCGCCTCCGAAGCCTCCCCCTGATGGGTCCCTTCTGGGGATCCCACCTCGGCGTCCTCGGCGTCGCGAGGGGTGGAGGCGGTCGGGATGGAGTCTACATCCGACGAAGCCAACGACCCGCTCGAGGAAGCGGGGAGATCATCACTGGCCGGACTACAGGCAGCATGCGGCATTAGAATGACACTATGTGACGCAGAAAAAGAAATTATAAATCATTCAGGAATCCGGATACTTACGATCTCGCGTAGGCCTGGCCCTTGAAGGCCATTCTTCCTCGCCAACGTTGATGTTGGCAGAGCTGCCCGGGAATAGTCCTTCCCTCTTGACCCTCCGGCCTCCCGGTTGGGGAAGCCTTCCTCTTCCTCTCTCCTCCTCTCGGAGAGAGTCCTCTTCCTCCTCCTCATTTTCGGGAGGAGTCAGCCCAGTCGCCGGACACTGAAAACGGCACTCTTCGAGCACCCGTGGCCTCCTTCTTGGCCTTCTTCTCCGGCACCATGTGCGGTGCGGAACCAGCAGCCTCGCTAGACGAGCGCCCATCTGGATTTTCGGCATAGGAGCCGGACAGTAATCTGCCGCCTTCTTCATCCAGTCTGTCAAAGGAAAAGGGAAATTAACACCGATAGAGTCAAACTATGGAAAACGAGTGTCCCGTAAAGGGTAGAATCACTTACTCGTCGACTGGCGCTGCGAGCGAAATCCGCGATCTTGATCGCGGATGCGGGGCTTCGCGCCTTGAACAGCACCTTCCAGCGCCTTCAGACGTTGTGTCAAGAGCTTGTTCAGCGCTGGTGCTGTTCGGATCGAACTCCCATAGATTGAATGCCCGCTCTTGGCATGGGAGAATCCGCGGACGAGCATGACTTGGACCACGTTAACCAGCCCGAGCTTCTTCACCAGCTTCTTGATACAGGTTTGGAGTCCGTCGGCTCCTTCAAACTACCCCACAAGAAGCCCTTCTCTTTCCGGAGGTGAGCTGCGTGGGGATACCATATCTAAACTCGGGGCCGCCGCCCATTTAGGGTCACGCTGCTCGGTGATATAGAACCACCCCGATTGCCACCCCTTGACGGATTCTACGAAGGCCCTTCAACCAAAGGGCGTTGGGCATCTTGCCCAACATGGCGCCTCCGACTCCGCTTGAGTGCCCTTCACTACCTTCGCTTGACATTGAAGGTCTTGAGCCACAAGTCGAAGTGGGGCTGGATGCGAGGAAGGCCTCGCACACGACGATAAACGCCGAGATGTTGAGGATGAAGTTCGCGCGGATCATGGAAATCCAGGCCGTAGTAGAACATGAGCCCCCGGACAAAGGGATGTAGTGGAAAGCCCAGTCCGCGGAGGAAGTGGGGAAGAAAGACGACCCTCTCATGGGGCCTGGGGGTGGGGATAAGCTGCCCCTCGTCGGGCAGCCGGTGCGCGATGTCGCCGGAAAGATATCCGGTGCCGCGCAGTTTGGCGATTTGCTCCTCCTTAACGGTGGAGGCCAACCATTTACCTCCCGCTCCGGACATGGTCGGAGAAGGTTGAGACGAGATGCGCGAACTTGGGCGCTGGAGCTCGAGTCTTGAGATGGATAAGCAAAGGAGGAAGAAGGCGAGGTGAGAAGGCGAATCCTTATCCCTTATATGGGCGGCGAAGTCTTACGCGTCCCCACCGCCTGGTAAAACTCGCTTATCTCCCAAGCGTCACCATCAATGATGCGGTTGGGTTACCCACGCCGTATTGATGAGAATCCCGGATTATGGGGAAACACGATCTCGCTTCAACAAGACGTGCCAAGGAAACCGCTTCGCTAAATGCTACCGAGGTGGTAAAGTAAAAACAATTCGAGTAATGGCTTGGTAGTGGTGTGACGTCCTGCCACGGAAAACGTCAGCAGATTGAACTTGTGTATATATTATTATTCTCTCTACGGTGGAATGTGGAATTTATTTTGCAGAGCCGGACACTATCCTGGTGTTCACAATCTTCTATCATTTGGAGGAGGAACCCGCCTTGCAATGCCAAGCAATATAGACGCCGGACTTATCGTCATTGAAGCCTGGTTCAGGGGCTACTGAGGGAGTCCCGGATTAGGGGGTGTTCGGATTTCCGGACTACCATCATCGGCCGGACTATCATCGGCCGGACTATCATCATCAACCGGACTCCAAGACTATGAAGATACAAGATTGAAGACTTCACCCCGTGTCCGGATGGGACTTTCCTTGGCGTGGAAGGCAAGCTTGGCGATACGGATATGTAGATCTCCTACCATTGTAACCGACTCTATGTAACCCTAGCCCTCTCCGGTGTCTATATAAACCGGATGGCTTTAGTCCGTAGGACGACAATCACAACAACCCTTACAATCATACCATAGGCTAGCTTCTAGGGTTTAGCCTCCTTGATCTCGTGGTAGATCCACTCTTGTAAACATCCACAATATCAATATCAATCAAGCAGGACGTAGGGTTTTACCTCCATCAAGAGGGCCCGAACCTGGGTAAACATCGTGTCCCTTGTCTCCTGTTACCATCCGCCAAGACGCACAGTTCGGGGCCCCCTACCCGAGATCCGCCGGTTTTGACACCGACAGTAGGGCCGGCCTGCTTGGTTTGAAACCTATCAATTGGAATTATTAGAAGCAAAAGGTGGTTGATTTGTCTTCATGTGAGGCATAATATATACCGGCAAGAACGGCGAATTTGTGAAGGTGCATGTAGCTAAAAATACTCCCAACCAACCTTGCAAACCATTGAAGATCGATGACTGAGCTACAATCCCATTGTGCAAAAAATCGGTTAATCATGAAAGGAGCTAGCACATACACACAATGTTCCACTACATATGAGAGCGCATTAAGAAGACGAAGATCAAATTTCAGCACATGAACAATAATGGCCAGCTTGTTGATAGTCTCACTGACATCCTCAAAGACGAAGTTTAATGAGATGAGGATGAGATTCGGAGTGCAATCCATGGAAACGAAACGATGCAACAAGAAGAAGGAGGTGAATTTAATTTTAATCTCGTTGCTAGAGTTTGCACATGATTAAAGTATAGATGAATCCTCATATAGGCGTGTATATAAGCACTGACGGGTTTTTTTTTCTTGTATACCAACAAAATTTAACTAATAAACTAAAGATACCATCCGTGCCTATGTCAATTCAAAAGGTCTCCTTTTCAGACTTATGTTCTTTTCAGTCGCCAAGTTCACGTGAAGAATAATTTCATAGAGAGAGACAAATAAGAGCTATAGCTTTAACAGGCTCATGTTCGAGAAGTTGTACGTACAAAAATCAATCAATTAGTTTGGATTATCTAGATGTCTATTGTACTACCGAATCTATATATTTTCCTAGAACCAGTGGAACATATTTTGATATTTGAAATTGCGTGTTGCCTTTGGTTTGACTTTCTTATTTTTATAGAGTGATGCTTGTCTAATTTAAGTCAAATTTATACTAAACTTTTGTGTTTCTTTTGTAAACTTGTTTGTACCATATTGTAATTTTAATGTGTATGTTTTATGTTTATTTGTTGGCATAGTTTACCAAACATGAATGGTGCTAAACATTAACTGTGGTATTGTTTGTTACAGAATTGTCGATATTATAAATATGTACTTTTGTGTGTTGAATTTGAACAATATTTTAGTAGCAAACTTATATTATTCATCATTATAAATGCCTCCCTAAAAAATATTGTATAAAAATCCATTAAATGCGGAAAGGAATAAAATGACAAAATCATACATCTCCACAAATTAAATTTTAACAATTTTGGCAACTATATAGTGTATGTGTATCTGACCATGTATATGTTAATATACTTGAACGACTTGATGGAGATTGCTAAAGCATATATTCTAATAAATAATGTAAAAGAGGGTTCTAGTGAATGTTGATTAGGTAGGTAAATTTAGCGAATTTTCTAAAGTATAAGTTAAACAATTGGCATGGTAATTTTTTATTAATTTTCATGGTCAAATATGTCATACAAAACTGGATAAAAACTGGGAACATATGCTTAAAGGTAGAATCGGTTGACAAGAATAATCAAAATTGGATTAAACCAGCAATGCTTTTTTTAGAAACATAATTTATGAGTGATATTTTTGCTCTCATCACATCGTTGTTTAAACAAGATAATCTTGGACTTTCCGATAAAACCACTTCGATATTGCTACTTATGACTAATGAATGCAGGAGATCACGAAATTTTTGTTTGTTGTGTTTCCGCGGGAAAAGAGCCTAAACATGGAAGGGAATTGTCAATTAGGTGTAAACAAGAAGTATGGAAGAAGGAAGGAAAGAATTGGAGGCATGCCAGCCTAAAAAGAGCACAATACGACCTTTGGTACAAGCACAAGCGCTCGTACCGGTCGTACAAGGCACCATCATCTCCAAGAAGTACAACCAACCAACAATTATAAAGGGGCCTATACTAGAATCTCAACAGGGAGGCGAGAAGAGCACCATTCGCGAACCAGAACCATTTTCCAACCCTAGCCGCCACCATTTTCCATCTCATCTCCATAGTCGCATCACCATCACTGCAACATTTCCTCACCAAGATAACCATACTTGTAACTGTGTATCCCATATGGCAACCATTGGAAGGCATATTATCAATAAAGCATTCCTATCTATGTCTTCTTCAATGATATCTTCGTACAATTCGATTGTCATGTGTGAGTTATTATGTAAGGCAATGGGTTTAGGCATAGCCTTGCAATCCAATGTAATTGTACAAGTGATTTATGAAATGGCTTTGAATAATTAACATCATTTATGTGTTTGTCTCTTGTCTATTTCTCGGTCTATGGCCCTGCAAGTACCCATGACCTCGAATATCAATTGAGGAGGTAAGCAGCAAGGAGCACGCAACACACTATTTTGAACATCAGTGATGGAAAGGTCTAGCATGATACCGGAAAGCCAATCATTGAGTATCAATGAGGCTAGTCATTAAACGCCCAATACTTTTGTACAAACCTTTTTTCTTAATAACCGACGAAAACCTATGAGACAGTAAGGGTCTACGGTTGGACAACTGATTCTTGATGCAGGTCGCACATCGGACAATAAATAATTTGGACACATCATCACGTCCCAAGCAGGTTTTAACAATTGTTTTTCAAGTTCAAACTCTTTTTGAGAGCTACTAAATTTTTAATTAGGCTGGACATATTTTTCTAGGCTCTATATGTGTTTATATTTTTATGGATATTTACGAATAAATCATGCCATTCATGATTTTTTGGATATAATTTAGATAATAAATTATTTTACATTACTCTATTTTCCCATGGGCGGAATTGTTTCGCCCGATAACTTAACCCAAAGCTTGCTCATGCTTTTCAGCCAAGGCCAAACCGACATACATTCCCGCATTCTCCTAAGCTCAGACGCCTTGTCAGCCGCCGCTCTCGTTTTCCCTTTTACTAACAACCTAGAGCGAGTCCATTTTCTTACTCTGCATGCAAACCCCCAAATATCAACAAACAGAACACTCTGGTTCAAACCGCAAATAAATTTGTTAAAAATTTGGTCTGATTCTTGCTCTTCAGGCAAAAAAAAGTACCCCTATATAAGCACCCTACGAAAATAGCTTTATGCAAACAAACTTAGTCACTCTTCCACATTCCTTTGCATATAATAACTAAGTAAAACCTTTTGGAGGACTTTTCGAAAGTTTTCTCAATATAGTTTTGACACCTATATAAGGAGTGGACAAACCTGACTATCCAAAATAAATAAACTGATTCAAGTTCAAACTTTTTTTGAGAGATACTATTTTTTTCCAAAAAAGGGAATAAAATGACTTTCTTAAAGTGAAGGATATTATCTAGTTGGACTCATTTGATCCTTTTTTGAGCCATTTGGATATTTTTCAATTGGATGTGCAAAGAAGTGAGAGGAAATATTGCAACTTCTCAAATTATTAAATTGGGAACATTTAAATAAGGATTTATAAGCATTCTTCGACTAGTAATATTTAGTACTATTCCCAAAATCCAAAGAAACAGAAAAGAGAGAAGATAATATGACTTGTTCACAATATTGAGTTGGAAATGCTTTAAATATTAACTTTATGCATTTCGGGTCATAAAAATGTTTAGTGAAATTATCAAAGCCCTAAAAGTAATTTAGGGGAATTAGTAAGTTAAAAATTAAGTTTTTAAAAATAAAATAATTATTTTATATTACTCTATTTTCCCTTGGGCGGAATTGTCTGGCCCGATAACTTCACCCAAAGCTTGCTCATCCTTGTCAGCACAGGCCGAATAGATGCACGTTTCCGCATTCTCCTGAGCTCGGAGCCCTTCTCAGCCATCACACTCCTTTTCCCTTCCACTAACAACCCAAGCCCGTGCCAGCTTCTTCTTGCTCTGCATGGAAATCCCCAAATCTCAACAAATAGAATGTTCTGGTTTAAACCGCAACTAAATTTGTTCAAAATTTGATCTGATTCATGCTCCTAACACAAGACAGTAACCCTACATAAGCACCGTATGAAATTGGCTTTATGCAAACAGACTCAGTCACTCTTTAACATTCTTTTGCATACAATACTAAGTAAAACCTTTTGGAGGACTTGTTGAAAGTTTTGTCAATCTAGTTTTGACACCTATCTAAAGAGCGGACAATCCTAACTTAACAAAATAAATAAACTAATACAAGTTCAAAAATAAAATTTGAGAGCTACTATTTTTTTCATAAGAAAGGGAATAAATGACTTTCCTACAGTGAAGGACATTATTTAGTTGGGCTCATTTGATTCTCTTTTGAGCCATTTGGATATTTTCCAATTGGATGTGCAAAGAAGTGAGAGGAGATATTATGACTTCTCAAATTATTAAGTTGGGAACATTTACATAAGGATTTATAAGCATAATTGGACTACATAATATTTAGGACTATTTCCAAAAAATCCAAATAAAAGCAAAAGAGAGAACATAATATGACTTATTCATAATATTGAGTTGGACATGCTTTAAATATTAATTATGCATTTCAGGTCGTAAAAATGTTTACCAGAATTATCAAAGCCCTAAAAGTATTTTAGGGAATTAGTAAGTTACATATTAAGTTTTATAAGAATAAAATAATTTTAAATTTTGCATTTGGGGTGGACATATTTTTCTAGGCTCTATCTGTATTTCTACTTTCATGAATATTTAAGAATAAATCATGCAATTATTGTGCCTTTAATTATTTATGGATATATTTTAGATAAGAAATTATTTTAAAATTTCTCAATTTTTGAAGGGCGGAATTGTATGCCCCGATAACCTCACCCAAATCTTGCTTGTCATAGTCAGCATGGGCCCAACTAACGCACGTTCCCGCATTCTCCTGAGCTCAGACCCCTTGTCAGCCACCACACTCCTTTTCCCTTTCACGGACAACCCAGGCTTTGGTAGCTTCTTCTTTCTCTACATGCAACTCCCCAAAGGTGAACAAACAGAACGTTCTAGTTGAAACCATAACTAAACTCGTTGAAAATTTGATCTGATTTCTGCTCCTTCGCAAGAAAGTACCCCTATATAAGCACCCTATGAAACTGGCTTTATGAAAACATACTTAGTCACTCTTTGACATTCCTTTGCATATAATACTAAGTGAAACTTTTGGTGGACTTGTTGAAAATTTTCTCAATCTAGTTTTGGCACCTATCTAAGGAGTTGACAAACCTAACTATGCAAAATAAATAAATTGATTCAAGATCAAACATTTTTTGAGACCTACTAAAATATTTTCCAGAAGAAAGGGAATAAAAGAAGTTTCCTAAAGTCAAGGAAGTTCTTTAATTCGACTCATTTGATTATATTTTCCAATTGGATGTGCAAAGAAGCGAGAGGTGGTATCTCAAATTATTAAGTTGGGCACATGTAGGTAAGGATTTATAAGCATACTTGGACTTTGTAATATTTAGGACTATTTCCAAAAATCCAAAGAAAAGGAAAAGAGAGAAGATAATATGACTTGTTCACAATATTGAGTTGGAAATGCTTTAAATATTAACTTTATGCATTTCGTGTTGTCAAAAATGTTTAGCGGAATTATCAAAACCCTAAAATTATTTTAGGGGAATTAGTAAGTTACATATTAAGTTTTATAAGAAAAAATAATTTTAAAATTTGCAATTGGGATGGACATGTTTTTCTAGGCTCTATATGTATTTCTACCGTCATGGATATTTAAGAATAAATCATGAAATTATTATGCCATTTATAAATTTATGGATACATTTTATATAAGAAATTATTTTATATTACTCTATTTTACCAATGGGTGGAATTATTTGGCCCCGGTAACTTCACGCAAATCTTGCTCGTCCTTGTCAGGACATGCCCAACTGACGCACGTTCCCGTATTCTCCTGAGCTTGGACCCCTTGTCACCCATCGCACTCTTTTTCCCTTTCACTAACAACCTAGACCTTGCCAACTTCTTGTTGCTCTGCATGCAAATCCCCACATCTCAACAAACAGAGCGTTCTGGTTGAAACGGTAACTAAATCCGTTCAAAATTTGATCAGATTTCTGCTCCTCGCACAAGAAAGTGCCCTATATAAGCACCCTATGAAACAAGCTTTATGCAAATAGACTTGGCCACTCTTTGACATTCCTTTGCATATAATAGTAAGTAAAATATTTTGGAGGACTTGTTGAAAGTTTTCTCAATCTAGTTTTGACACCTATCTAAGGAGTTTGACAAACCTAACTATCCAAAATAAATAAATTAAATCAATTTCAATTTTTTTGAGAGCTACTAAATTATTTTCCGAAAGAATGAGACTAAAATGAATATTCTAAAGTCAAGGGAATTATTTAAGTATGACTCATTTGATTCTCTTTTGAGCCATTTGGATATTTTCTAATTGGATGTGCAAAGAAGTGAGAGGAGATATTATGACTTCTCAAATTATTAAGTTGGGTACATTTAGATTAGTTTTTATAAGCATACTTGGACTATTTCGAAAAATCCAAAGAAAATGAAAAGAGAGAAGATAATATGACTTGTTCACAATATTGAGTTGGAAATGCTTTAATATTAACTTTATGCATTTCGGTTCAGAAAAAATGTTTAGCAGAATTATCAAAGCCCCAAGAGTATTTTAGGGGAATTAGTAAGTTACATATTAAGTTTTATAAAAAATACAACAATTTTAAATTTTGCAATTTGGGCTGGACATATTTTTCTGGGCTCTATATGTATTTCTACTTTTTATGGATATTTAAGAATAAATCATGCAATTATTATGACATTTATAAATTTTTGGATTTATTTTAGAGAAGAAATAATTTTATATTACTCTATTTTCTCATGGCGGAATTCTATTGCATGATAACTTCGCCCAAAGCTTGCTCGGCCTTGTCAGCACAGGCCCAACTGACATACGTTCTCGCATTTTCCTGAGCTCGGACCCCTTGTCAGTCGCCGCACTCCTTTTCCCTTTTGCTGACAACCCAGGCCCATGCCAGCTTCTTCTTGCTCTACATGCAAATCCCCAAATCTTAACAAACAGAACATTCTGCTTGGGAGCGTAACTAAATTCATTCAAAATTTGATCTGATTCGTGCTCCTCGCGCAAGACAGTTCCCCTATATAAGCACCCTATGAAACTGGCTTTATGCAAACATGCTTGGTCACTATTTGACATTCCTTTGCATATAATACTAAGTATGTTATCAGTTTGGTGTAACTTGCAAGTGCATTCCATATGCTTACCTGCAACTTGTCATGTTGCAGACACTATCAACAAAGACTAAAGAAGGTGCATTTAGGGTTAAGTCCGCACTTAATTTCCCCTATAACTTTGAGGGACATTTGAGTTTTTTTTTAATTTACTGGTATAATGCTGAAACTCTGGATTCATTCATTATGTAATAAAATGTTGTTTTTCTTGGTACTTCATCTTGTACCGTGTGTGCTAGCCAATAATCCAAGGACTAGCACAGTTAAAGCACAGGGACATGGACCCTACTAGGTCCTTGTCGTTACAACATGATGATATGCATCATGCATCTTTGTCACCAGTCACACGCACGACCTTGCAACTCTCACTACACTGCATCAAGTCCTTGGAACGGCGAATATTCTAGCAACAACATGAAACCTAAGAAACCTCTTTCCCAGCGAGACTATCACTATTTCGCATAGATTGATATCCAAAAAATTGGTGAAACTATTTTTTGGAGTATCAGTAACTTAGTTCCATGCCATAATCCCAATAAACTGGGGCATGGCTTGATTTTAATAAAATACAAGATTCCCTTTGCAAACATGTCAGCATCCTAGCAGTAACTTCTCCTTTCAACTAAAATAAGGCAGTAACTTTTCCATTCAAAAGTTGATGGAGCACGGGCGAATCCAGTGCACATATACGTTCTTGCGAGGTGTCCTCCTTGGTGACCCTATCCCGGAGCTAGCGGGCAGTCCATAGCATGAAGCGATGGATGGATGGATTGGAGCACTTTATATGTAGCGAACAACACATATTCATCCATGCATACGACCAGCTGACCCACGTACACGCGCTGACACGCTCCAGTGAAGCGAGTACCAGTAATATAACACGGCTGAACAGTGAAGAGAGAACAGTGCGGCGGACAGGGATGGGATAAGCCAGTGTCAGCCACAGTGACGGCTGCCTGCCTTCCTCGGGAACAGCGCGTCCAAAGCGGAGCCGGCCATGGCTGACGGCCTGCAGCTGCCGATCGATAGGTCGATCGAGACCGGGACGCGTGAACAGACACGCGGCACCGCGAGCACTGTGCGGCCGGGGTAGATATAAATGGACGTGGTTTTAAGGATGGAGACTGTACGAGCCACCGGCCGCATGCGCGCACGAGAGCTCTGTAGACGGATGGATGGGTAGATGGCGGCAGCAGGTGATCGTCTGGACTGGAGGGATGGAGGATGGGATTGAGCGGCGGCAGCATGCAGGCGATCGTCTGGCCGGCTCAGCTCGGGTCGCCGTCGTCGTCGTCGTCGTCGTCGTGGCGCGCGGCGGCAACTTTTCTCCTTGCCCGGCGGACTGTCGCTCGCTGACACCACGCACGCGCGCGCACGGCACACCGCCGCTGGCTCCGTCTCCATGCATGCCATGCATGCAGCCAGCTGCCAGCCGCGTACGTCCATGGATAGAGCTAGACGCCGCTGCTGGCTGCACGAATTCATCCTTCACGTGCTCTTGCCGCCTCCCTCCCTCGCTCTGCCGCAGATAGATAGATTTCGTGGACGCCCAGCCCAGCAGGCAGCAGCTAGCAGGTCGGCCGTGCATGTCCAGGTCCAGCGAGCTGTGCGCTGCTCTCCCAATCTCCTTTTCTCTGGGCGTGGGCATGTGCATGGTCTCGTTGCCACGAGAGGGTGCAGTGCAAGTGCAACAGTGCACCGTTTCGGTCGTGCGTACTTGCGGCCCTACAAGGCTACAAGTTGTGGCGGCCAAATCTCATGCGTTTTGGGCCACTGGCTTGAATGCAGCAACAGAGGAAAAGAAGTTTGGTCGGGCTTTTATTATTCACATCCACATGCACAGTCTATCTCCAGCACTGGCACCCCCACATGCACGCACGTACGTACGTACACAAACTGGCTACGTGTGGCGGCCGAATTCACTGTTTTGATCCTTTTTATAAACTTTAGCGTGATTTGACCTTGGTTTACCCTTTTTCTACCATCATTGTCTTTAGCGTGTTACCTACCGCCAAAGACGATGCCTTTTGAGCTTCTTCCGGATCAATATCACTACCCAGTTCCACATCATTTCCTAAAATGATGATCTCATTATTAACTATTCTCGCAAAACCGCTCCACAGAACCGCTGTTAACCATTGGTCGTTGAGGAGGCGTATTCTCAAAGGACCCATATCTACTGCTGTGTTAATGGGGGCGTGGTTTGGTAATACGCCAATTTGGCCACTATTAGTGGATGGCGGTAGGAAAAGGGTAGAAATTTTTTCAAACAGAGATCAAATCGTGCTAAAGTTTAAAAAAGGTTAAAACAGTGAATTGGGCCACGTGTGGCATGGAGCTCAAGGCAAACAGTAATTAGTCGACGCACGTACGTGCAGCAGTACTAGTACAGGTGCAGCTCCAACTTTTGAATGGAGGTGTACGTCAAGCAGCAGCAGCGCTAGTGTTTATTCATTGTAGCATGTCAATCCAAATGCTAGTCATCGTACGTCTGGCTGCAGTAGCACGTACAGGTGCTGGTGAGTACGTACGTACGTACGGCGTGTGGATCCACGATATGAATGATGCTGGACCAACAAGCTGGAGATCTTAGTGCCGGAGAGGTTTGGCAGCAAGCACGGAGGCACGTACCATAGCTATCTTGTTTCGTCATATTTAGTGCTTGTCGTCCTTTCGATCTATATCTATGTCATGTCTTATTATAGCATCTCCAATAGATGATATAAATTAGGAGATGTAAAAGTGAATGTTGTCAAAAATATGCCTTTTACATTTAAAAGAGTCTTAACTTCAACAGATGATATATATTTAGTGATGTAAAACTTCAACTCAAACAGATGATGTAAAAATGGCTAACAGCCATGCGGCAGCCGCTGTACAGTAGCAGTATAGCCGCAGCACTCGAGCCGCACAATTTGAAAAATAAACATCCCAAATGCCCTCTAGACGGTCCTCGCACAATAGCAAATTGGAATAGCAAAATCTCAAATGCCCTCTCAACATCTTTCCTAGCCACCCCTTGAGCATTGTGAATATAGAGTTCTTTCTTACCTTGCAAGGTCTGGATTGGCTTGACAAAAGTACTCCACCTCGGGTAGACCCCATCCGCAAGGTAGTATCCATAGTTGTATGTGTGGTCATTTGCTTCAAAGGTCACCGGTGGAGCTTCTTCATTGGCTAACTTGGAAAAAAGAGGTGACCGGTCAAGCACATTGATATCGTTGCAAGATGCAGACATCCAAAAATATGAATGTCAAATGCATGTTTCTTGATCGGCAACGGCCACAAGAATGATGGTGGCATTCTTTGAGCATCCCTTGAACTATCCATGCAATCCTTTAGGACAATTCATCCACTTCCAGTGCATGCAATTGATGGACCCAAGCATACCTTGAAACCCTCGGGCTTTGTTCATCTTCAAAAGCCTATGAGTGCCCTAAGAATTGGGTGCTTTCAAGTACTGTGGATCAAACACTTCTACCATAGTCTTTACAAAATGTTTGACATAAGAGATAGATGTACACACTGCCATCGCCAAATTGTTATCAATGTAATCTGCCGGAACACCATTGGCCATCATGCACTAAGCGGTAGTGACCTTCTGCTCGGTGCTATGTCCAAGAAAACCGGCACAGTTCCTCCTTTGTTGGAAGGATCGATCATGTTACTTCACGAAATTGCAAATGTGGATGAAAAAAAAATCTTTGGACATCCTGAACCAGCGACGAAAGTATCTCTCTGGATAAATGGGTGGTGTACCAAAATAGTTGTGCATCAACCTCTCGTGCGCCTCAAGCCGTTTTCTCCGAATGAACTCACAACCAAACACGGAATTGCCGTGCTTCGGCTTCTTTGTCTTGTGCATTGCCACTAGCATGGCAATGTCCTCTGCTTCAGTCAAATCAAGTTCCTCATATGACAAGGAATCGTCCATGAAAGAGGAGTCACACGAGCTCATCTAAGATGCTAAAATCACCGTCAAACTACATCTTCATGCCCAATAAAAAAAGCTCCTAGTTTGCATGTTTTTTTCTATCTTGAGGGAATTTGCTCGAACATGTTGTGGGCGAGGTGGAAGAAATCGTCCAGCGGCGGGTCGAAGCATGGGCGGCGGCTGCAGACGACCTCTGGATGGACGCATGGCCGCCGGAGGACTCTACGCATGGTGACGCGCCGATGGCGGCAACAATCGAGAAATCGCCGGCTCGGCCTGTTGTGGTGGCGAGCGGCTGTTGCTTTTTAGCACCGGCGGCTGTCAGCTGCTACCAGTAGGTGGCCGAGAGCTTCTGCAGCCATTACACCCGTCGGAGCTCTGACGAATATCCAAATCGGCCGCACAGTCGTCGGCGGGGCGAAACCAAATCGGCGGCGGCGTGGCTTGCGGCGGGGATGGGCGGCGTGGTCGGGGATGGACAGACGGGTGGCAGCTGCGACGTTTCTAATAAAAAAAACCGGCAGTGGAGCAGGCAGGCAGAACTTTCAGTTTCTTCGGTTGGGTGTTCGTGTGCGGCCGGTTGTTTTACATCATCAGGGAAGTGTTGAAGGAGGTGATGTAGGTTTGTTTTACATCTACATCGATATCATGTGTTGGAGCTGTGTTTTTAGGCCTCGGAGATGTAAAACATAGTTTAGTTATACATCTACCTCATCCATTGAAGACGCTGTTATGGTATGCATGAGTATTTAAATCCGTAAATAATCTTGGCAGCCAACAATCATCGTTTTGCACATCGATCGATCTCTTACACCGTCGTGTGCCAAGATCTTACTCATTTGTGAGCCTTATATCGGAGGGTTCACAAAGTGGACTGGTCGACTAGACGTGGGAAGAAATACACGAGGGGCTTGGATTTAGCAGGGCCGCACAGTTGTTAAGTGGTACAGCTCTGTGATTTGACACGCAGAAGCGACCGACTTGTGTCTATCCAGTGTCCATCGGGTGAGACTTGAGAGGGAAGGGAGGCGAGGTTTGACCAGTTTGTCACGCAGGCAGTCGGCGCAGGTACATCCCGGTGGGGCCGCACCTGTCAGGCCTTGTTTCAAAAAGCAACGGGCTAGTGCAAGTTGGCGGGCTCAGCTCCATCAGCAGCTGCTGCTTGACTAGACTGACGCAGCACACCACACCACACCACACCCAGCTGGTGTGCAGTGGAGTGGAGTACTTGACTGCACCTTCTTGTCCCACCCGGTCTCACCCATTATACTTACATGAAGCTAGCTAGGGCTACGGCTAAGCTAGCTAGATTCACCAGATATTCTACAACTATTTGCACAGTAAGTAAGCAGAGGGAGTAGATATGCATGATGCAACAGCACAAGGAGAGACCCATGATGGTGCAACTAATTAAGCTATATATGTATATGGTCCTCCTTCAGTTAAATTAACGATCGACTATCTAGTCTACTTATCGATGCACTCCCTTTTTATGGGAACTCCGTGTAGATGCATATAGATTGCTTACTCCAGGTCACTATCGGTTTGTGCTCCAAAAATATACTCCTACCTACGTAGTATACTGTGAGCAAAGACAGTGCATCTGTTTGATTCGAGCTTGCTAGCTAGACTTAGACTGCACAAAATATCATTTAATTCAAAGAAGGATTGCACTCTGTTTTTGCTTTTCCGATCAACAACGTGACCTCGAATGCACAGCAAGCTACAACAATACTCAACATCTCCTCCTCCATTTTATACCAGTCCGTCCGTACTCGGCGTGCCAGGGAGAATGGCCGGATTGTGACGTACGGCCGACTAGAACAACTCATTAACTAACCACAGATCGATCGATCTTTAGAGTTTAGACATATATATATACATGCATGGACGGACCACACATTCATACACTCGGCTCGATACGTATCGATCCCGAACCGGCGTTAATTTACGAGCTAATGATGCGGTGGGCAGCGCATGCAAGCTTAGTTAAGCCTTTGTTAAAGGGTGGTTCGAGGCGACGGTACTCTTGGAGGCGATGTTTCAGCGTGAGATTGGCCCACCATATATGCATGCTGACCGGCCAGTTTCCCTTTGCTTTGCATGCATGCGCATCCGGCCAGTAGCTTCGATCTAACCACGCCCACCGGTTTAAAAATCATACGAGCGTGCTACGGCTTGCATCCATAGGTGCCAAGCGGAATCTAAAGACCAGAGGAATTAGTTTGCACAAACAAAAGAGGTTTAGCCTCCACCGCAGCCTTAGCACCCAATGCTAAGCTTATATGGCATATCAGTAACTACTTTCAATTACAAAATTTAACATACGACATGGGCATATGTTTTTTTGTTCGGGAATGGTCTCATATGACTTTAATGTATGCAACCATGTCCTTCTTTTTAACTCTGTCAGACAGTTAGCTTTGGTTGTGTGCATCATGGTTATGTAGAGTGATGCTCATTATGCTTTTGTACCGCTTGATGCTACATTATGAATTAATAAAAGTGCCCATTATAGGAAAAAGGAGAGTAGTGCATGATTTATGAGTGCTAGCAAACCTTTAGGCCTATAATTGTACCATTGACAAGTATTTCCCATTTGGGGACTCTTTCATTTAAAGGATTTTCATAGGATTTTTGGAGGATCAAGATCCTTAGGAATTTTTCATACATAGGTCATTTGATTTGTAGGATTGAATCCTATATGAATTTTCCCCCTAAGGAATCATTCGTATTACATTCCATAGGAAATCTAGCATCCAGTCCAACCTCTTGGGAAAAAAACTTCTTTTTTCATGTGATGCAATCAAACAAACTCGAATCATGTATGATTTGAATGGACAAGACGCTCCAATATTGTGTTTTTCATATTCCTACTTTCTTTTAAAGAGGCCCTTAAAGTTTTTTTCACATTTACCTCAAACATTGTTACACTGTGCCATGTTTTACCGTATTTAACATTTCCCACAATTTTGATTGATTGGGTTGTTAATTGTGATAAACGTGGCACAATGTGACAATTAGGCGCTGAAGTGTGGCTACAACTTTTTAACGGGGAAATGCTATCAAAAAATGTGCAGATGTGCAGTAAAAGTGGATTTTTCTTATTTAGAGAAATTACTAAATTCTAGATGGGTTTATTTCATAACTAATTCTGTCTTTCAATAATACATATTTATCAAACAATTCTACAAACAATTACAAGGCATTACCTTCATGTCTTCAATCACAAGCTTGCATGCCACTAAAACTACTAAGGAGTACCAATGAGTGTCCATTGATTAGTCCACCCTTCATTACAAACGCTAATAATTGTCTCACTGGATAGGTACACTGATCTAGCTTTATGATCAGATTAAATTACTAAATCCCAAAGAAAGGTGCTCACCTTTAGTGTACTACAAAAGTAGTAGGTAAATCAAAAGGCATAATATCAAAAAATGCTACATATGGAGATACTGCCTACTTGCCTAGCCATGTGTCCATTCATGTATTGCTCACCCAGTGCTCATCCTCTCGCGTCTAGAAACGTGTCCACTTCAAAGTGAACTTGCCTTTGCAATTAGTCTAATATATGCATCAATCACGCAGCTGCATAGTTTGCATATAGATACTTGGAGCTCTCATGTCATGATCGTAGGGCTATCCTTCTCAAAAGACCAAAAGGGAATCACCCATGCCATTGGATGACAAGGGTATCTTGTGGCCTTGATCAGGGGTTAAAGCCTGTAGGATTCTGGAGATTAGAAATAGCTAGACCAAATTAGAATAACCTAGTTAATTAGTAATTAACTAGCTAGGCCTTCTTTTTAGACTGATTCCTACAACGAAAAGTAGTCGCGGCAGATGAAATATGGTGCATCGTGCAGATGCATCAATAAATTTCTATTGAGAAATTTGATTCTATATATGTACTTCCTCTGCTGATTTCATGTTAGATGTCCTTTTAGAAAGTCCGTGATTGAACTGATTTATCTTTGCTTTTGCGGGGAATTCTTAATTTATCAATTAGAAATGGCTTAGCTTGGTTAGCTGCAAATGGTAACTGTTCCAAATGTGATACAGCCAGTCCTTGTGTATCAGACTTGCAATTAATATGTGTACATATGCACTCCAATAATTAACTAGGACATGAGCATTTGACGTTGTCAAAAACAAGGGGATAATGATACTTTAGTCTTGGCTAGTGAGTGGGAAGCTATTTATAAATACAAATAAGCTGAGAAATTCGTTTCGCTCGAAGCCACCAGCTAATCATTTAAGGTACTTAAACATATTGTGTATATTTGCTTAGAAGTTCAAATTTTCATGAAGACATACAGCAAAACTGTATCAAACATTTTAGCTATATATAGCTAGCTATCTGGAGCTCCTTTGTAGGCATGCATGCCTTGCATGTGATTACGGATGCTTAGGGACCGGATAACATTTCGACTGCACATTCCTGAAAGGATAAGGACATAGTACAGGTTAGTTAGTTAGTACACATAAACTATTGCCACTACTTACGTACTTTCGTGGCATGCTTAATTAAGACATGATTTGGTGCAATGATGCTTGCCAGAGTTGTGTATGATTTGGAAGGAAAAGAAAAATCTTGCTACTGTGCCAGTCTCTGGCGCCTGGACATGCACATGCATGATGGATCAGAAAAGGCAGAGTCTAGCTAGAGGATGAGGCACAAGTGTTTACTGTTTAGGCATGTTTCCAGCCTTGGATATATGACATATGGAGATATATGCTGGAGGGAGGAATGGTTCTATTTTTAGCAGGAAAAATGGATTGCGATAACTTGGAATTTAGCAAATGCACTATGTCATGCACTTCTCAACGAGATATGCTATAGCTACGGGCAATTTCTTACTGGTTCAAGTTTACGGAAAGATGTGGCACTAAATACTTGGCCCGATGGAAATCAAGGGGTCCCAGAGAGTAAAATAAGCAATGAGTTATCAGTTTGTCTAATTCACATCTAGATATTTTCTAAGGATGTTACATCTAATCTCTCACAAATAAGATAGCTACAAGAAACAAACAAAAAACATACCACAAACATAGTGGACATCAGGTTAGATGTGACATAACTATGTCATATATAGATGTGTCCTAGACAGACCCATGAATTATTGGTGGACAAAGTCCCGTAACCAGCATCCGTAAGCAGTTGCCCGTAAGTCTAGAAATTTTGATTCAGGTGGACTATTGGCAAAAATGGGCTGGCCTATTGGGAGCGCTCCCCTCGCTCATCTGTGCGAGAGGGCTCCTATTTGACACAAAAAAGGTGAAATAAGATTTCCTGCAGTTCCTTATTTGACGCTTTTTCATCAAAATGGTGCCCAAACGACGCCCAAATGCACACAGGCATTCTACAAGGCAATGTAGGCGCCCTGTAGCAAGAGGGACCATTCCTAAGGATTGATAGTGAGTTTTAGCAGTTTTGTTTTGAATCTTCTATGTTGCTAGTTTTCTTTGTCGACCAGTTGTAGTCCCGTTTTTATCTTTCCCTTTCTTTTCTTTTTCCTTTTCCATTTCCCTTCCTTGAAAGAATGTTCACTATTTTAAGAACATTCTTTGGAATTCATGATTAGTTTTGAAATATATGAACATTTTTTTTATTTCTTTGTGAATGTTTTAAATTAGATCAACATTGAGAAATATATAAATTTTAGAAAGATATTAGAAATTGGTTACAACTCAGAAATACACGGCCATTTTTAATATTGGTGATTTTTTAATTGTTTTACCTTTTTTGAAATTCTCAAAATATTTTTTATTTTTTGAGAAATGTTTTATTAGATTTTCATACACTTTCTAATTCACGAATAATTTTTAATATTGCAATGATCTGCAGCTGGTTATTTGGGAGATAATCAGAAGAAGGGAATCACTAATGTCCTGATCGCCGAAAGGGTCGGCCGAGTCACCGGTTCAGATTAACATGGGTTGGGCCTGCCCCGGCTCATCATCGGCTAATTTTGCTGTTAGCATTATGGCAAGTTTGGTTGGTCATGGCCATATACACAACCTTTTGCCAAACTTTGCCACAAGTTTGGCAGCAGTTTTCACGTGCGATGTTTGCATAGTATATATGGTGGAGTAGCTATAGCATGCTATATGTTTGAGCAGTCTGCTCTAGTAAATTTATGCCAGATCCTGTAATAATTCTGGCGACCGGTTTCTTCGTCCTGGCAAAATATTGCTATGAAATCAAACCAGCCAAAAGATGTTGGAGATACTGGGTTGATTCAGCTCCATTGGATATTGGGGCCCACATGTTTTTTCGGGGGGGGGGGCAAAGCCCCCCACCTGAATCATTTTCTCCCCATGTCATGCCCGTAAGCAACTGCAGGAAATCTTATTTCACCTTTTTTGTGTCAAATAGGAGCCCTCTCGCACAGATGAGCGAGGGGAGCGCTCCCAATAGGCCAGCCCATTTTTATCAGTGTAGCGCAACGTTTTTCAGTTTAGCTGTCTGGTTTTCTATCGGTTTTATGAACATTCTAGAAGCATTCAATTTGGTATTTTTTTCTACTGTATTGTTTCTGTTTTTACGTGGTCTTTTCTTTTACTCATTTTTTAAAAAATTTCGAAAAATGTTAAGAAATTCCAATGATTGTTTGGATTTACAAAAATTGCCATGTTTTAAATTAAAAAATCAGAACTTTCAAAATTTTCGCATTTTCTCAATGTTTTTAAATTTTTAAAATAATCATATTTTATAAAAAATGTGAAAAACTGAAACTTTTTTGTAAAGTTCGGAATTTAAAAATATTGTTAAAATGTTTGTGTTTTTGCAAGTTGTAAAGAAATTTTGAAAATGTTCGAAATATAAAAAATATGTGTCTTTATTTTTCTCAAAATTTAAAACAATGTGCGCACTTTCAAAAGTAATTGTGATTCAAAAAATATTTCCAAAATTTTAAAAGATATTCGATACAGTAACCTGATTCACAATGATGCATCAGCTCGCTACAGTAGTAGTATATCAAAACGTGCACATAGTGCTAAGAGGCCCGACCCGTGTTAATCATGCCAATCTGGGCCTCCCTTCAAGCAGAGTGGATTTTAACGACGGGCCCCTAATCCGGCCCAAGTACACGCGTCCCGTTATTGTTTTCCAGATTATTAGGATAGGATACGTAGAAGCACCAACCACCAACACAAGACGAAGACGTAGTTGAGGGCCTTTGTCCAAGTGTCCAAGGTTCACTAAAACAGCCCACTACGTCTGACCGTGCTGGTTGATCTCAGGTCTCATGAGGGGCATTTCCTATTCGGTGCTTCAGGCGCCCGTTAACGTGCATTCCGCAAACGGGCGCCTGAAGCGCTCCCGCGCTGGGCCGGGCCATCTACGCTGTTTCAAACAGCAAAAAAGGCGCACCAACAAGGTATCGAACCAGGGATCGATGCATCGGGCGAACCTGCGGTAACCACTACGCCTACTTCGCTGATCTGCCACATTTCATACTTTCCATCTTTTTTATTTATGGCTTCTTTCCTTTTCCTTTTTTCCTTTTCCTTTTTTCCTTTCCTTTTTTCCTTTCCTTTTTTCCCTTTTTTCCTTTTTCGTTTCTGTTTTTTCCTTTTTGATTTTTTGCTTCTTCTTCCTGTGGTTTGATGTTTTTGTTTCAAATTCATAAACTTTTTTCTTGAAAATCGATGAACTTCTTTTCAAATTCAATGAACTTTTTCCTAATTTGATGAACTTTTTTCAAACTCAATGAACTTTTTTCAAATTCGATAAACTTTTTTCAAATTCTATGAACTATTTTTCAAGTTTGATGAACGTTTTTGAAAATTCATTAACTCTTTTCAATTTGTATTAACTTTTTTTTCCAAATTGATGAACGCTTTTATTCAAATTGATGAACTGCTTCCATTTTCGATGAACTGGTTTTGAAAATCATGAACTTTTTTTCTAATTCGATGAACTTTTTTCAAACTTGATGATTTTGTTTTCAATTTGGATGAGCTTTTCCCAGATTTGATGAACTTTTTAAATCGATGCACTTGTTTCCAATTCGATGAACTTTTTCAAATTTCATGAACTTTTTTCATATTCGATGAACTTTATTTCAAAGTTGATGAACTTTTTTTCAAACTGACAATCTTTTACCTATGTTGTCTTTTTATGAAATTCATAAACTCTTTTTGAGTTTGCCAATTTTGTCAAAATATATTGAAAGTTTTTGTAAGTAACGGACTTCTTTTGAATTCATGAGCTTTTTTTTATTACATGAACATATTTTAATTTTGGTGAACTTTTTTTTGCATGTTCGTGAACATCATTTTTGAAATATGTGAACATGTTTTGGAATAATTGGAAAATCTAAACGTTACAGTGTACTACGCAATAAACAGTACGCCTACCTTTCTTTTCTTAAAGGTTTCGCACTGTAAATATTCACTTGCAATTCAGTTGGTCGACTGGTTAGCCCGCTGTATGAAAGGGGCGATGGCGCGAGTTCGAATCCTGGTGCGTACGCATTTTTTGCGGGGGTTTTCTTGGCGCTGCGCGCTCGTGGGCCGGCCCACCGAGATGCTGCTGCGAGCGCCAGTTGCAGCAACCGGCGCCTGCAGCATTGTATAGGAGGTCCCCTCACGAGGTTCTCATCCACTAGCTAATCCACAGTACAACTATGCCACGATCAGTGCAGGTGCCAAAGTGGATCCCTCCAATGGAAGGTATGGTCAAAATTAATGTAGATGGAGGAATAGCGAAGAACAGTTGCAAGGGTGCGGCGGCTGGTTAGCCCGCTGTACGAAAGGGGCGATGGCGCGAGTTCGAATCCTGGTGCGTACGCATTTTTTGCGGGGGTTTTCTTGGCGCTGCGCGCTCGTGGGCCGGCCCACCGAGATCTTTATTCGGCGCCGATTCAGCAACCGGCGCTGCAAGATCAGTATAGGAGGTCCCCTCACGAGGTTCTCATCCACTAGCTAATCCACAGTACAACTATGCCACGGTCGGTCAGGTGCCAAAGTGGATCCCTCCAATGGAAGGTATGGTCAAAATTAATGTAGATGGAGGAATAGCGAAGAACAGTTGCAAGGGTGCGGCGGCTGGTTAGCCCGCTGTACGAAAGGGGCGATGGCGCGAGTTCGAACCATGGCGCAGGCGGATCGGGCGGCTCAGGCGGCAAGAAAAAGAAAGGGAAATGCCATCACTGCGGCATCCCGAGGCACTGGAAAAAGGAGTGCCAGACGTGGCTCCGTGAGCAGGAGAAGAAAGGCACCCAGGAGCAGGCAAATCTGGTGGGCGGCGCGAAGCACGACCCAGGTCTGTACATGGCCATGGTCACCAGCGTCTCCACGCCGCAGATCGCCGCGTCGCAGGAGGTCTTTGTGACGCCCTCGATTCAATCGTACACTAATCATACACGCAAATGTGTACGATCAAGATCAAGGACTCACGGGAAGATATCACAACACAACTCTAGACACAAATTAAAATAATACAAGCTTTATGTTACAAGCCAGGGGCCTCGATGACTCGAATACATAAGCTCGAAAACACAAGAGTCAGCGGAAGCAACAATATCTGAGTACAGACATAAGTTAGACAAGTTTGCCTTAAGAAGGCTAGCACAAAAGCAACAACGATCGAAAAGGCAAGGCCTCCTGCCTGGGAGCCTCCTAACTACTCCTGGTCATCGGCGGTGTAAGGGCATATTTATTCCCTAGTGGTTTTGGTGATTGATGACAATGCTTTTGCTGACTAATCGTGTGCGTCAAGTTCTTTCAGAAGATCATCCATTGGCACGAGACGATTTCCTCCCCTTGGTGTTTTTATTCAAGACGGTGTAGCTCCTGCGGTTCGTTGTTGGTGGACTAGTTTCGTAGGAGTCACCGTACTATTAAGAGGGGATCCGCGTTGGTAAGGCTAGGGTGGAATCATCACGTACACATCCTTATCACACCCGTCGTCTTCCCTTTGCATCTTTGGAGCTGCCCCTCTCTATTCCGTTTCAGTTTCGCCCTGTGCCAGCGGTAGTACCGCGACCTACAGCGGTAGTACCGCCGAAGCCCAAGCGGTAGTACCGCTCAGCGAGCGCGGTAGTACCGCTCCAGCGATAATACCGCTCCGATGAGCGATAGTACCGCTCACGGGCTTCGACTACTACCTCGATAGTACGCGCCTACTACCGCCTCGATTCGAGACGGTGTTTTCTCGTGTCGGGTTTTGCGGCACTAGGAGCGGCGATAGTAGCGGTAGTACCGCTCCAAGCGGTAGTACCGCTCTGCTCCCGCTGATAGTGCCGCTCTGTGGTAAGCGGTAGTACCACTAGGTATGGAGCGGTAGTACCGCTCTTAGCGGTAGTACCGCCCTTCCTTAGCGGTAGTACCGCTCTGTCGATGGGCTGTTTAGTGGGGTAACGGTTGGATGTGTTACCCCACTATATAAAGGGTCATCTTCTTCCTTGTTGACCTACCTCTTTTCCCCAAGCTCCATTGCTGCTCAAAGCTCCATTTTCGCCGATCTCTCTCCTAGCCAATCAAACTTGTTGATTTGCTCGGGATTGGTTGAGAAGGCCTAGATCTACACTTCCACCAAGAGATATTTGATTCCCCCCACCTATCCCTTGCGGATCTTGTTACTCTTGGGTGTTGAGCACCCTAGACGGTTGAGGTCACCTCGAAGCCATACTCCATTGTGGTGAAGCTTCGTGGGTTTGTTGTTGTTGTTGGGAGCCTCCGGTTGTTGTGGAGTTTGCCCCAACCTTGCTTATAAAGGTTGGTCGCCGCCTTCAAGGGCACCAATAGTGGAATCACGGCATCTCGCATTGTGTGAGGCGTGAGGAGAATCTGGTGGCCCTAGTGGCTTCTTGGGGAGCATTGTGCCTCCACACCGCTCTAACGGAGACGTACTTCCCCTCAAAAGGAAGGAACTTCGGTAACACATCCTCGTCTCCACCGGCTCCACTCTTGGTTATCTCATCCCTTTACTTGTGCTAGCTTATTTGTGTTCTTATCCTTGCTTGCTCGTGTGCTAGTGTTGTTGCATCATATAGGTTGTTCACCTAGTTGCACATCTAGACAACCTTTATTATTGCAAAGTTTAATTTGGCCAAGAAAAGCTTAAAAATTGTTAGTTGCCTATTCACCCCCCCCCTCTAGTCAACCATATTGATCCTTTCAATTGGTATCAGAGCCTCGTCTCTTTTTAAGGACTTTACCGTCCGAAGAGTATGGTTGACGTCGTAGATGACGTGGGGGAGCACTCCGGTCTTGAATCCGACATCATCTACGGAGATGGAGTACCTCGATCTCGTGAGGAATTCAATGTGGCGTTGGACACATTGAAAACCTCCATGACGAGCGAGGTCAAGGACATGTTTAAGGATTTCCTAGAAGGGCTTAAACTTTCCACCGCACCCGTGAAAGTGGGTGATCCCACCAACACGGGAGCGGATGCTAACTCCGATAAGGGGGAAGCTACGAATGAGAAAGCCCCCTCGTCTAGTGGTAAGAATGGCACCGGCATCTTTGCCCATGTGCAACCTCCCGTTTATGGTGGGCGATTCCTTCCACTCATTTGAATCATGCGGTCCACCACCTAAGGTTGATAAAAAGGAGGATTTTGATTCTTGGGTTTATCGTTTTAAGCGTCATTTAAATCATGTGAACACTAACCTTTGGAGAATCATTGAAGAAGGTTTCTATCCGCATGATCCGAGCAACTTTTCTCCAAGAGAGGTCGTGGACCATCAATTCAATGAGAACGCTCTCTTCATCATCCAAGAAGCAATCCTTCCCGAAGACCTCCCTCATCTTGACCTTACATCCGTGCCAAAGATGCTTGGCTCAAGGTGGTGTCCATGTATCGAGGAAGCGCAAGCATTCAACGTTCAATTATGAAGTGGTCCAAGACGAAGCCGATGAGTTTGCAATGAAGGAAGAAGAAGAACCTCGTGAGCTCTATCGAGAGTAACCAAGCTTGCCGTCTCCTCGGGATCATGGAAGTAAGGACACTGATGACAACTGGATCAAGCGCAAATTTCTCAAGGCGATGATGCCATACCACAAAGCCATGTCCTCCGTTATCCGTCAACGACCGGACTTCCACACCTTGTCCTCAAGTGATGTGTTGGACGAGTTTGTGGCTATGAGCATATTGGACAAGACCGCCGACAATGCGGTGCTTCGCTCTCAAAGAGCAAAGAAGCCCAACCTCACCTTAAAGGCCAAGATTTGTGTTGAAGAAGATGGAGAGGAGGAAGAAGAAGAGAGCAACCTCGAAGATACTAAGTATGATTATCATGAACACATGGCCCTTGCCTCAAGACAATTTTGGAGCAAGAAGAACTCAAGACCCAACTTCAACAAGAGCAATTCAAGTGGCTCTAAGGGCAAGCAACGTGTGAGGACGTGTTTCAATTGTGGCAATGTGAGTCACTTTGTTGCGGAATGCCCATATGAGAAGAGGGAAGACAATGGTGGCAAGCTCATCCGTAAGGACAAGGTCAAGTCTTTCCCCAACAAGAGCAACTTTCCAAAGAAGTCTCCTCACAAAGCCTTGGTGGTTCAAGAAGAGTACAATGAGGATGATGATGATGATGAGGATGGTGAACCGGTTGCCATGGCCTCCGTGGCCATTGCAATGACTCCTCGGGTGTCTCTTTTCGGTTCACCCAATGAAAACATCACCGCCAAGTGCCTCATGGCTAAAGCCACCAACAAGGTAACCCCCAACATCAAAACTACCATCATCCATCATTCCTCTTTAACGGATTGCATTGATGAACATGAGGGGACTAATGTAGAGGAAAATGAATTTGAGATCTTTATGAGTAAACTCAAGGGCAAATCCAAGATGCACCGTTGCTCTCTTGGAACAACTTGGTGAAGCCAATGTCATGATCGAGACTCATGAAGAAACCATCTCTAAGATGGAAGGGCATAGTCGTGACTATGCCGATGAGATTCAGATCTTTCCAATGCTCTTGAGGAAGAGCGTGGCCTTCGTTTGGCTCTTGAGGAGTCACACAACGATGATCACGCTAAATTAAAGAAAGACCTTGATCATACTCTTGTTGTGTCTCGTGTGCTTAGTTCCGAGAAGGCAAAGCTCGGAGTTGATCTTGCTAGACTCAATGAGGACTTTGACACTCTCGACAAGGCTCACAAAGTCTTGAAGGGTGCTCATGCTAGTCTCAAAGAGTCTCATGATCAACTTCAAGTAAAGCTAACCAAGGAGAAAGCCACCTTTCCTCATATGATATTGATTGATAATGCAAATGCTACTAACCCTTGTTGTGAGCATGTGCATCTTGTTGAGAGAATGCTAAGTTGAAGGAGCAACTTGAAAAGGGCCTAGTCTCATGCATTCAAGGTGAGAAGAACCTTAACGACCTTTTGAGTAATCAAAAGGAAGTTGTAACCAAGGAGGGATTGGGTTGGCGCCCAAGCCCAAGAGCAAGAAGAAGAATGACAAGACCAAGCAACCTCCCCTCTCAAGCAAACTTTTGTGAAGGAGGAGAGGTGCTTCAAGAAGAAGAAGAACCGTGCCAAGGGTGGCAATGTCAAGAAGGACAACATCATTCCCACGAACATAGCCGGCGACTTTAACCCCTCTTATGTGTTGTGCCGTGCTAGTGATGGGCATGTTTATGCTAAATTTGTTGGTTCTTCTTATGAGTACATTGAATGGTCTATTTGGGTTCCTAAGACCCTCGTTACTAACATCAAAGGACCCATTACCAAATGGGTACCTAAAACCAAGCATTGATCTCTTGTAGGGTTTGCTTCGGTGGGGATCATGGTTGCTTGATAGTGGAGCAACAAATCATATGACCGGAAGCAAGGACATGGTGGTGGACGTGCAAGAGATTCCATCTATGCCCACCGATGTCGAGTGGGGTGATGCATCACATTCTAAGGTATTGGGTCTCGGCAAGGTTGTCATTTCTCATGATCTTACGATCGAGAAAGTCATGCTTGTTGAGTCCCTTGCATACAATTTGCTTTCCGTTCGTCAACTTGCAGTCATGGGTTTTGCTACTTTCTTTGACATTGATACGTGGCCCTCTTGTGGAGCAAGACTCTTAAAGTAGCCTTTGTTGGGCATGTCGAAAACGGTCTCTATGTGATTAACTTTTGGAGCGACCCACTAAGACCGCGACATGCCTAATGGCTAAAGTTGGCGTGGGATGGCTTTGGCATCGCCGTCTAGCCCATGTCAATATGAGATCTTTGTAAAGTCTTCTCAAGGGGGACCATGTTCGTGGACTAACAAATGTTAGCTTTGCCAAAGACCGTGCTTGCAGTGCTTGTATTGAAGGAAAGCTTCATGAGAAGGCTCACCCTCCCACAACTATCATATACTCAAAGAGACCCTTGGAGCTCCTCCACATGGATCTCTTTGGGCCACCATCATTTGATAGTCTTGGAGGAAGAAAGTATTGCTTGGTGATCGTGGATGACTATTCAAGATACACTTGGGTATATTTATTCAAGAGGAAGAGTGAGACCCAACAAACCGTCATCGACTTTGCAAATGAAGCTCAACGTCAACATAATGCAAAGATCTTGTCTATAAGAAGTGACAACGGCACCGAGTTCAAGAACTACACCTTGGATGAGTTTCTTAGTGATGAGGGAATCAAGCATCAATATTCTGCACCATATACCCCTCAACAAAATGGTGTGGCGGAGAGAAAGAACCGGACGTTGATGGATGCGGCGAGGACCATGATGGCGGAGTTCAAGTCTCCATACAACTTTTGGGCCGAAGCCATCAACACCGCTTGTCATGCATCCAATTGGCTTTATCTCCGCAAAGGCTTGAACAAGACTCCTTATGAGATACTCACCGGCAACAAGCCCAACCTTAAGTACTTCCGGGTGTTCGGGTGTAAGTGTTTCATTCTCAAGAAAGGTGTTCGTTTGTCTAAATTTGAAGCTAGAGCTCATGAGGGCATATTTGTTGGTTATGCTACAAACTCTCATGCTTACCGTGTCCTCAATAAATCCACGGGACTTATTGAGGAGACGTGTAACGTGGAGTTTGATGAGAATAACGGCTCCCAAGTGGAGCAAAGTGGCACTTGTGATGTAGGTGATGAAATTCCTCCTCAAGCCATAAGAAGAATGGGAGTTGGCTACATCCTACCCATTGAGGAACCCCTTGTGGCCGAAGGAGAAGGACAATGCTCCACTCAAGTGGAGCCATCACCAACCCAAGGCCCACACGCTTCCGAAGAACAAAGTGAAGGCCCTCAACCTCTAGAACAAGACCAAGGGCAAGATCGTGCTCAAGACGATGATATCACCTCAAATGATGCCCAAGGTCAAGTTCTCTCCCCGAGCATGCTCAAGATGAAGTTCATGCTCAAGGCGGCGCTCAAGATGATCAAGTGACCCTCCTCATCTCACCTCCGAGGAGGAATTAGGCGTCGTGCCGCCAAGATTGCTTCAAACTCACAACCAAAGGCCATCTCATGGAGAATGTGGTTGGAAGCCTAAGAAAAGGGTAAGCACTCGTAGACAATTGGCAAACTATTGTGAACATCACGCGTTTGTCTCTTGTGTTGAACCACAAAAGGTCTATGAGGCGCTTGAAGACTCGGATTGGCTCAATGCTATGCATGAAGAACTCAACAACTTTGAGTACAACAAGGTGTGGAGATTGGTGCCAAGGCCATCGGAGAACCACAACGTCATTGGGACCAAGTGGATTTTCAAGAACAAGCAAGATGCTCATGGAAACATCATTACGCAACAAGGCAAGATTGGTAGCACAAGGCTACTCCCAAGTCGAGGGTATCGACTACGGTGAAACCTTTGCTCCCGTTGCTCGTCTTGAATCCATTCGTTTGTTGATTGCTTATGCTTCCCATCACAACTTTAAGCTGCAACAAATGGATGTGAAAAGTGCTTTTCTTAATGGTCCCATTAATGAGTTGGTCTATGTCAAGCAACCCCCCGGGTTCGAGGACCCCTACTTTCCGGATCATGTGTATCAACTCGATAAGGCACTCTATGGCCTTAAACAAGCCCCACGTGCGTGGTATGACCACCTTACCGAGTTGCTACAAGATCGTGGCTTTGAAGTGGGGCAAATCGATCCCACTCTTTTTACTAAGAAGGTCAATGGGGAGTTGTTTGTATGCCAATTATATGTTGATGATATTATCTTTGGTTCTCCTAACAACGCTTTCAATGAGGAATTTGCCGCTCTCATGACCTCCAAGTTCAAGATGTCTTCGATGGGAGAGTTGAAGTTCTTCCTTGGTTTCGACATCAAACAAAGAAGAGAAGGAACTTTCATCAACCAAGCCAAATACACTCAAGACATGCTTAAAAGATTCAAGCTAAGTGATGTCAAGCGGCTACTACACCAATGCCTACTAAGTGCCAACTTGACATTGATCCCAATGGTAAGCGGTGGATCAAAAGGTATATCGCTCCATGATTGGATCTCTGCTTTACCTTTGTGCATCTAGACCGGATATCATGTTGAGTGTGGGTATGTGTGCGGTTTCAAGCCGCACCAAGGAAAGTCACTATGTGGCAGTCAAGCGAATCTTTCGATATTTGGCTCATACCCCAAACTTTGGCTTATGGTACCCAAGAGGAGCAAACTTCAAGCTTGAAGGATTTACGGATTCCGATTGGGCGGGAGACAAAGTGGATAGGAAGTCCACTTCGGAGGGTGCCAATTTCTTGGTTGCTCTTTGGTAAGTTGGTCTTCCAAAAGCAGAGTTGTGTGTCTCTCTCGTCCACCGAGGCGGAGTATGTGGCGGCGGGTAGTTGTTGTGCTCAACTATTATGGATGAGGCAAACTTTAAAGGAGTACGGTGTCAATTGTGACAAAGTGCCTCTTTGGTGTGATAATGAAAGTGCCATCAAGATTTCTCTCAACCCGTGCAACACTTCAAGGCGAAGCACATTGAGATTCGGTATCATTTCATCCGGGATCACATTAGGCGAGGAGAGATCGAGCTCAAGTATGTCAACACTCACGATAACCTTGCAGATATCTTCACGAAGCCCTTGGATGAAGCAAGATTTGCATGAGTTAAGGCATGAGCTAAATATCATTGATTTGAGCAATGTGGCTTGAACCCGTGCAACTCCCACCACACTTAATGTAATGTCTAGTTTAGGTGTAGGCATGGACATAGGGGGAGTGTTGTTCTATTAATGAACTCTCCCTCCCCTTTATGCATAAAGCGATCAACTCTTTCACTTTAGCCATTGTTGATGGCGCTTGTGCTTCAAAGAGGAGTTTTGGTCATGGACCCAAGGATAATTCTTCGCGGTGCCATACCAATTGACTCAAACATAGGTGGCTCCGGCCACCGCCCTCTCTCGAGAGAGGCCTGAGCTTGCTCCCTTTTGTGTTGTTTGCTTTGAAGGAGTGGGTTCCGGTTCATGGTTCGTGTGTTTTGTTTTTGATGGTCTCTATCTTGTCATCGACTTTCTGTTCCTTCGGTGTATTTTTCTTCATCTTGTCTGCCTAGAAGTCATCTCTTTTGGTTGCTGGCGGTACTACCGCTGCTGGTAAGCGGTACTACCGCTCCTGGCGGTACTACCGCTGCTGGTAAGCGGTACTACCGCTCCAAGCGGTACTACCGCTCTCCAGCGCGGTACTACCGCTGGGAGGCGTGGGCGGGGGTTATTTCGGGGGCAGGGGGAGTTTCTTCTCCCCCATACCCATTCACTCGCCCTCTCGCCTGTCTCTCTCCAGCAACCGGCGCCGCGGGAGGGCTCCGGCGGATCTCCCTCTCCGGGCCGTCTTTCTCCATTCCCTTCGGTGGAGTCGATCCCCACCCCGTCCTCTTGCCATGGATGCCAGTATTGTTGGGCAACGTAGTAATTTCAAAAATTTTCCTACGATCACGCAAGACCATGGTGATGGCATAGCAACGAGCGGGAAGAGTGTCCGTCCACGTACCCTCGTAGACCGAAAGCGGAAGCGTTATAACAACGCGGTTGATGTAGTCGTGCGTCTTCACGACCCGACCGATCCAAGCACCGAGCGTCGGCACCTCCGAGTTCTGCACACGTTCAGCCCGATGGCGATCCCGGACTCCGATCCAGCAAAGTGTCGGGATGAGTTCCGTCGACCTGACGGCGTGGTGGCGATGATGATGCTCCACCGGCGCGGGGCTTCGCCTAAGCTCATGACGATATGACTTCTCCCGCGCGGGGCTTCGCCTAAGCTCATGACGATATGACCGAAGTGGAATATGGTGGAAGGGGCACCGCACACGGCTAAGGAAATCAACTTGTGTGTTTTGGGGTGCTCCCTGCCCCGTATATAAAGGAGCCAAGGGGAGGTGGCGGCCAAGAGGAGGCGCGCAAGGAGTCCTACTCCTCCGGGAGTGGACTCCCCCAATCCTAGTTGGAATAGGATTCCTGGAGGAGAGAGAGAGGGGGGGCGGCCCACCTTTCCTAGTCCTAATAGGACTAGGGGAAGGGGGGGGGCGCGCGGCCACCTAGGGCTGGCCCTTCTCCTTTCCTCCAAGGCCCACTATGGGCCCATGTAGTTCCCGGGGGGTTCCGGTAACCTCCCGGTACTCCGGTAAATTCCCGATTTCACTCGGAACCTTTCCGATGTCCAAATGTAGGCTTCCAATATATCAATCTTTATGTCTCGACCATTTCGAGACTCCTCGTCATATCCGTGATCACATCCGGGACTCCGAACAACCTTCGGTGCATCAATACTTATAAACTCATTATGACTGCCATCGAAGCGTTAAGCGTGCGGACCCTACGGGTTCGAGAACTATGTAGAACTTTAGCCATGAGGAAGAAATCACGGACTTCATGGAGATAGTCGACACCTGAATGAAGCTTGCAGCGATAGAGGAAAAGATGGACTTGGAGGATCTTTACAGTGGAGATGAAGCACCCTCGTGAGCAATGGAATTTTGAAGGGTACCACGAAGAAACCCCCAGAGGAGGCGCCCTGATGAAGACTTTGATGACCTGTTATCTTTTACTTTTTGATGAATCGGTTAGGCCGATGTTTTTCTTCGATTAGTCATGAGCTTTATGTCGAGTTTGAACCATGTTTGAGTGGAATTAATAAATGTTTGGTGTGTTATGATTGTGCATTCATATGGGTAGTGTTATTCTCATAGACCATTGTTCTATAATCTTCTCACCACTCCAAAACACGAGATGCCTCCAGGGCGTGACCTTTGGTTTCCTTGGGCTCACGGTACTCCGGCAGCGAGAATGCTGATGCAGCTCGATTGAATCAAATAACCCGCCAACAATCCGCCACCACCACCACTTACTGTGGACAATTTATTTCGATTTACGAGGTTGAATCGCCGGTGTTCTCTAGTATGAGCGATTGTGGGTGACGATTGCTCGCATAAGATTGGAAGAGCTAGTCACGTTGGATGCTGATCTTGAGAAGGTCTTTCGGCGCATCAAGCGGATGGACCTCAGCTTCTTGGTGGGAGAATTACGCCACTTTTCCCAGGTGGCATCACTTGGGATCAATTCAGCGAACCTTCGCCTTTGCTCATGTCTCATCTGGAGCCATGGTGCGAAGAAGCGTGAGTTCCACAACTTCGCCGAAACCGTCTTTGGCTACGATGCGTGGAGGAATCAACAAGCTTGCCGCTATGCCCCGATGATGTGGCCTATGCAAGCAGGAGAAGTTCCTTGAGGACTCAATGATGGGCGAGCATGCAGCTGTTGTGGCTACTTTCAATTACCGGGATCGGTAGACAAAGCCACCATTGGAAAAGGCGGCGGATGAAAGCATAAGCGGAAATACTGACGGGAAAGCACAATTCGAGGGCTCGGCGAAGCCCGCTGCAGTACTCGGGAGGCATCCATCACAACCATGGAGGTCATAACCATGGTGGAAATGGAAACAACGCAGCGGGACAACAAGTCAGGCCATGGCAAAGGCAATGGCGATATGTGTAATCAGCACGTTACGCCTCGGCTCAGGAATCTGAGCCATATCACCTTCAAGTGCGGAGAGCGGGGCACTCATACCCCGACTGCGGAGGCCAAGCGAGAAGCAGGAATGGCAATGGAGGCTCAGCGAAGAAGCCCAATCCTTTTCGTGCTCAAGTGAATCATCGGCGTGGAGGCGTCTATGATCAGCCGGAACAACGTGGTTTGGTAAGTTTTATTGAATTCACGTTCAGTTTTGGTTCTGTTTGATTCGGTGCAGCGCATTCATTCATATCAAGGTAGTTGTGGATAAATGCGGATTACTTTTAGAACCCAGAAGCCCTCGGCGTCGATTCGCGGGAGGAGAAATGATGGCGGTTTAGCATCACCGAAACCTCAATATCGGGAACCACAAATTTCCGTAGAACTCATAGTGTTGAAACTCAGACCTTGGATGTAATCCTAGGCATGGATTAGTTGTCAAAGTATGAAGGAACATTGTTGTGCAGCAAGTCTATGCCTCACCACCCGGAAGGAAGAGGATCAATGTAGCAGCCGCGGACCGAGAAAATCAGTGCATTCCCTCACGGGAGTTGTTGAGAGGAAGTGCCCGATGGTGCAAGAATTTCCGATGTGTTCGGGAAGAATTACCGGAATGCCACGGACAGGGACATTGAATTTTGATTGAGCTATTGCAGCACAGCAATATCCAAGACCCGGATGCCACGAATGAGTTGAAAGAGATCAAGGACAAATAAATGAGTTATTGGAGAAAGGATATATTCGTCCAAGCTCATCACCTTGGGAGCCCATTCTTTTAGTAGAAGAAGAAGGATGGAAGCTTGAGGATGGTTGTGGATTATCGTGCATTGAGCGAGAAATAACCATCAGAACAAGTACCCTCTGCCAGATGATCAATGACTTGTTGATCGACATTTGGAATGAGGTATTCTCTAAGATCGATCTTGATCGAGGTATCATCGATTGAAAATCCGTGAAAGGATATACCAAACAACACATTCACTACGGGTATGGTTTATAAGTATCTGAATCATGTCATTTGGATTGACTAATGCTCGCATACTTCATGAATTTGATGAACAAGGTGTTCATGAGTATTTGGACAAGTTGTCGTGGTGTTCATCGATGACATATTGATATTCTCCAAGAGCGAGGAAGAGCATAAGGAACATTGCGTCTGATTACGGAGAAAACTTGAATTATCAGTATGCCAAATTCAGCAAATGTGAATTTTGGTTGAAGGAAGTTGGATTCCTCGGACATGTTATTTGAGAGAAGGAATAGCGATTGATCCATAAGTTGAATGATCACCGATTGGCGGTCACCCACCTCGATCAAGGAGATCCATATTTTCTCGGACTTGCGAGATATTATCGGAGGTTCATTGAGAACTTCTCGAAGATTGCCAAGCCCATGGAGAAATTGAAGAAAGAAGCCAAGTATGTTTGGACCGAGAATGTGAAGCCGTTTCAGGTTGAAGAAGCGGTTGGTCACAGCTCGGTGTTGATATTGCAGGACATACACAAAGGAATACCGAGTTTATTGTGGCGCTTCGTCAAGGACTCGGAGGAGTATTGATGCGGAAGGCAAGGTTGTAGCTTATGCCTCCAGAACAACTCGGCCTCATGAGATGAATTATACCACGCATGATTTGGAGTTACTTGTTGTAGTGCATGCACTCAAGACACAGAACATTTCCTCATCGAAATCGTTGTGATGTCTATCTGATCACAAAGTTTGAAATATATCTTCACTTGTGAAGGTTGAACCTCGAGGCGGAGGAGATGGCTAGAGTTGATAAGGACTATGACATGGATTGCATTACCACGGTAAAGCCAATGTTGTGATGCTTTGAGCCGTAGAGTTATGTGAACACTCTTAGCGGGAGGATACCCAGGAGTTGGTGATGACCTCGAAGATCTCCATTGGAGATAGTTAAAGGATTTCATAACTCTGAGTTCGATCCACCTTGACCGAAAAGGATTCGTGAAGCCGAAGTCGGACAAAATCGATGAGATTAAGCAAAGATGGAGGAAGGAAATAAAAAGTTCGAAAGGATGAACATGGAACTATTTGGTTTGAGGATCGTGTTTATGTGCCCAATGATCCGAGCTCGGGAAGCTAATTCTTGGGAGGCTCATGATTCACCGTACTCGATTCACCCGGCAACACCAAGATGTACCTGGATTTGAAGCAAAGTTTACGGTGGACGGTATGAAGAAGACATTGCAGATACGTGGCCGTATCGTGTTGTAGCGATGTAAAGCGAACATCGAAGCCAGCGAGGTTACTTCAACCTTTGCGATTCGATTGGAAGTGGGAGAAACTTGGTATGGATTTCATCACGGATTACCGGGACCACGTTCAGGTTATGATTCTATCTGGTAGTAGTTGATCGTTTGACTAGGTAGCTCACTTCATTCCGTGAAGACTACCTATACCGGTGCCAAGTTGGCCGAATACATGACGAGGATCGTATATGCGCATGGAGTTAGAGAAAAAATCGTGTCGAGATAGAGGAACACGATTTACCTCAAAGTTTTGGAAGCAATTGCATGAAACTTTGAGTGGAAGGTGATGTGCTTTCAACATGAGCCAATGGACAGACCGAGAGAGGAAGTCAATCAGATTACGGAGGACATGTTGAGAGCTTGTGTGCTAGACTATGGGTCTGGCGGGATGATAACTTGCCTTCGCAGAGTTCGTACAACAACGATTATCAATCGGTTTGAAGATGGCCCTTCGAAGCTCTACGGAAGGTGCAGAACACCATTCTTTGTGGGATAGTGTTGGAAGCGATCACTTTTGGTTCGATCTTATCAAGATTCGAAGAAAGTCAAGCTGATTGAGACCGACTCAAGATATACTTACGATCCGGAAGAGTTATGCCGGCGGATGGCGCAAGGAAGTGACCTACGAAGTGGGAGACCGAGCATACCGTGTGTCCGCCGTGGAATCAAGAGGATTTGGAGTCAAGGGAAGTTAGCACCCGATTCATTGGCCCTACAAAATCCCGAGCGTCGTGGAGAAGTTGCATACAAGTTGGAATTGCGGAAGGATTATGCGGAGTTCATGATGTCTTTCCGTTTCTCGATTGAAGAAGTGCCATGCCGACATGGCGATGTTCCGTTGAGAACACGGTGCCTAGAGGCCATCTGACTTGGCGGTGATTTGACTTACAGGAGAAACCCGTCGAAATTCGGTAAAGCGAGTCACCATGAACAAGTCATCAAGTTTTGCAAGGCTTTGTAGATCACAAGGAAGAAGCCACAGGAGCGAAGAAGATCTTCGTGAGACCATCGCACCTATTAATTAGCCAACCCGAATCTCGAGGCGAGATTCATCTTAAAATGAGTAGGTTTGTAACATCCCAAATTTTCCTATTTGGAATGTTTTATTATAGATAAGCATCCTATGCATCTGTTTGAATTTGAATGCCATTTGAAGTTTGAGTTATTTGAATTTGAATTCAAACTTTGGCATGTGGAAACAATTCAAAAACTAAGCTGATAAATACTTGATCAAAAGTATGAGAGGAGCAAACATGACACTCCAAAAATATCGGAGGAAACAATGCCAAAATTGGATTCAAATCTGAAATTTTATTTGAATTTGAAAAAATGGATTTTCATAAAGTTTGGATTTTGCCTTTGGAAAAATGTTCAAATGAAAGGAATATTCCCACGATCATTTGGTATATATATACCTATATAAAATATTTATAGTTTAGGTTTTATTTTTGTTTTTTTTTTAATTAAAAAAATAAAAAAACTTTCAGGCGGCCGAACCACCAGGCCCGGCCAGCGCCACCTCCTCGCCTCGCGCTGGCCCGGCCAAGCCGGCCCACAGGCGGCCAGCCCGGCTGACGGCCCGGCCGACGCCAGCCCCCTGGATTCCCTAGAGTTCGGTGGGCCGTGAACCCTCCCCTCTCTCGACCGTGGCCCCACCCGTCTTCTTCCCTCGCCCGCCCGCCCTGTGGGAATCCACGGATCGAAGAATCAGATCCCACGCCCGATCCTTAAAGAGGCGAGGCCCAGCTATAAACCGAGCCCTTTTACATTCCCCCAGAGCTCTTGCACCCCTCACCTCCGCTCGGCGTCTTGAACACCAGACTCCCTTACGCCAAACCCTGTAATCCTTGCCCACAGTGCCGACCTTCCCGAACACCACGAACCCTCCCACTCCCGCGTCTCCCAGGCGTCTCGCTTGGCTTCCGGCGTCCCAGCCGGAGCACTCTCGCCGCCCTCCCGTCATGAGTCGGTGAGTCCGGCATTCCCTCCCGTCCGATCAATCGTGGCCAGGATTAGAACCCCAGAAAGTGCGTTTTATTAAACCGGCGGCCGAGCGGTTTTTATTTTAGTTTAGGTTTTATTTATTAGGCGGTTCTGTTAGTTAAACCTAGGCCGTTTAGACTAAACTACGCCTAGTGCACAGTATAGGCCCATTGGGCTTTTTCTTTTTATTTGATTTTCTGTTTTAGCCGAATAGTTTCAATTTTCAAAAATGTATATCTTTTATTCTGTTTAATATTTTTGAGTGATTCTTTTTTTGTTGGATTGCAAATTTTATGTAGTTTCTGAAAAACATATATTTAGCTATGTTAAAAATAATTAAAAATGCTTTAATATTGTTTTAGTCAGAATAGCAAATCTGCTATAGTTTTAGTTAGAAAAATTATTTTTGCATGATTCTTTTTGCCATCACTTTATTTTGATATTGCCAAACCCTAGAAATTAACTTTGGTATTTTAGGGTTAATAAATAATTAATTCTAGGCAGAATCCTATTAATCCTAATTAATTGATTAGTTCTGTTTTCCTAATTAATTAATTAGTAAATTAATTTATTTTAACTTGTGATTAGTTATTATAGGTTAGTTCTGTCATTCCATTAGATGAAATTTTATTTATAATTAATAAAAGTCTTAAATTAATTTTCTTAATAGAAATTGGATTAGGCCTAAAATGAGTTTTATAATAGCTTTTAATTAATTCTTTTTGCTCCTAGTTGTAGTTAATCCTCTTCTGTTAAGTTAACCTAAAACCATGATTAGGTTTATATTGAGGAATTTTGTTATATAAAAACTATTTTTGTTATTGTTTGGAATAAGGAAAAACTTTGAATTTGATTTCTTTGAGTTTCCTTTTGATTTGGTTTTGATTGTTTTGTTGTGCTATGTTACTTTTGTTATCTTGTGTGATCCTCTTGCTTTGTGCTTATTATGTTATTGTTTGTCTCGGTAGAGTTCAGAGTCTGAAGCTTGCTACTCGACTCTTTAGCTACGAGGATCATCGGCAAGGCAAGTTTTGATCATGTTATTTCTATACCTATGTTTTGTGCATTAGTAGTTGTCACCACCCACCATTGCATGATAGTGAAATCTTGAAGTCATTAAACTTGGTAGTATCATGTGGTAGGATGAACCAATCCTTGTTACCATGACCGGGGACGTAGTAGTTATTTTGCTATGCTCGTAGGCGGGATTTGGGGATGAGTGAAGTTCATAAGCAAGATGTGAAATCGATGATGATGACAACCCATGGACTACAATGATCAAGATGGACTTGGAAAATCACTCTTGGGTGGAGGGCGGTTGGCGGGCACCTGGAGCACCAGTGGTGGCGGGATGCATGGAAGCGCCATGACATCCTGCGGCTTCACCCAGCACGAAGAGAAGGATGCCCATGACGGAAGCTTACATGTGCAGCCATAAGCCATTATGGGCTCTGGTGGGTTGACCCTTATGGTAAGGCTGGCTGGGCGGTACTCAAGTAGGCGAGCGGTAGGATTGGATGGGTGCGGCGGTGGCGGAAGAACTCTTTGGAAGACCTGTTTCATTACGTCCGTCTTCAAACACCATGAAGTCTGAAGACTTTAAAGGAGGAATGAATCTTGCGAAGTCATAAACCTCTGCAGTGTTATAACCTAATCGATTAGCGTGTCCCGATTACGGACATTTGAGCATCTGGACCTTGGAAGTATTGGATTTCTCAACACTAAAACTAATGGATTAATTTGATGGGTTTATGACTTAATAATAATTTGGGAGCGAGATATTGGTTGGCGGAACCATCTCAATAACTACCAACAATTTGTAGTAATTTGCAAATAAGTCCTTTAGTGGGATAAAATTGGCTTTAAAATGATGTAACTTAGAGCTCTGACCAAAATGCATATAGTGTTAGCTTTAACTATTGTTATTCTTCATGACTTGCGACTTATTCCAAGCTGACCTACATGGCTACAGCGTATTATATTGGGAGATATATTCGATCGGGAGTGAGGCTCGCTCCGTGGCTTAGCGATTGCCCTTTGGTCGGATGGACTCGCTTACCTTGGCCTTCCGCATTTAGTTTATTTCTCATGAGTTGGCCTTGAGCGAATTTATTCCTTGTAATAAAGACTCTATGAGAATCGATTAATAATATTCAGGTGTGATTGAACTTTGATTACTTTATCGATGTCTTGTGAGTACCGGCATGATCTTGGGATAATACAGAACCACGGAGATTTGACCGATTTTGGGTCAATTAGCTCACGGCACCAATAGTGGAATCACGGCATCTCGCATTGTGTGAGGCGTGAGGAGAATCAGTGGCCTAGTGGTTCTTAGAGCATTGTTGCCTCCACACCGCTCCTAACGAGCGTACTTCCTCAAAGGAAGGAACTTAGGTAACACATCCTCGTCTCCAAGCTCCACTCTTGGTTATCTCGTCCCTTCTTGTGCTAGCTTATTTGTGTTCTTATCCTTGCTTGCTCGTGTGCTAGTGTTGTTTGTTGCATCATATAGGATTGTTCACCTAGTTGCACATCTAGACAACCTTTATTATGCAAAGTTTAATTTGGCCAGAAAAGCTTAAAATTGTTAGTTGCCTATTCACCCCCTCTAGTCAACCCTTCGATCCTTTAGTGACCTCCCACGTAGTAGTAAGCATCGGGTGGCATCGGCTCTGGCTCCAGTCATCAGGTTGCATCAATCGGAAAAAGAAGAAAAGGGAAAAGGGAGCAAAGCAGCTTGTGAGTACTCATCCAAAGTACTGTAAGCGGATCTACACTACATATTAACATTATCAAAAAGGCTGTATATGTGGACCGGGCGCAAAAAATGCACAGAATAGAAGAAGGCCTAGTCCTTTGAAGAATAGCATCTTAAAACCACCATCTTACCTTGGCGGAAGGAGGTAGTAGCATAAGGAAAGTAGTAGTAGTGTTATCAACCTCGGGGAGGAGTCCTTCAAATCCACTGCGAGAAAGGCATCCCGGCCATACTATCAGTTATCATCACAATCCAATTCTCATATCAGATCTCATCATAGTCCATCTCATCTCGGGTATCGATTCTAGTTGTATCGATCGGGATACAACTCCAAGTGTCGTTACCGTGGGACAGGCTATCGATAGATGTTTTCTTCCCTGCGGGGGTACCCAACACCCACCGCTTAAGCAACTCGGTAGGACCACTTTCGAGGGTCATGCGGCCTCGGCAAACAATACGCGCAGCCAGCCTGGAAGCAATAGAGAGGCCAGCACGCGGACTAAGCGTATACCCGAGGGTGTGGGCCATCTCTGGGAACTCCTGCCGCGTTCTGCGTCTGCGGCCGGTGGCGGTCCGCTACCTTCCTAAAAGCGGGGCTTACGGTCCAACCAGGTGGCCGCGCTGGTGTTGGGTCTATTAAGCTTGGCTGATGTATCTGACCTTGAACGCCCATACTAGCCTTGCGTGATGGTTAGTGCTATCGGGCGAGAGGCCCTCGGATCAAATATCCAAATCGAGTGGATTAGGAGCGGTAACAAGCGGAGACTCACGAAAGATGTGACCCGTTGCCCGTCTCGAGGACTTGCGGCAAGGGCTAGGAATGCCTACCGCATCTCGTAATATCTTCGGGCACCCTCCGGTCAACCCGTCTCCCATCACTCGCAATTAAGCTCAGCAGGTACCCCTCAGGGGTAGACCAGTCTTTCCAATGTGATGGTAAAGTCCAGTAACCGTGTGTACAAACATCAAGGGAAAACCGAGTACCCCGATGAATTCCACTAGATGTAATCATCAAGGTGAGCGTAGAGGAATCACCCTGAGGTCCACACTTGAGGGTTGCTGACAGTCGTGTCGAAGTAGTTAAGAGAAATCACCCTCGATGACCACGACACGATTAACACTACTGAGGTTAACATCGGAAGTCTGATGAGGTCTCACCCTCGGTACCGATAGTAACCCGATGTATCGAACAACTAAGAAGTGATGTGCGGTCGGGGCCTGGTCTTGATCCGTTGATCGGGTCTTGATGATGAACGGGCAAAAGGACAAGGTGGGGGTCAGCGATGGGTCTCTAACCAACCTATCGCGTTTAGGATAAGCGGTAGGTAACAATAGCGAGGTTACAATAAAGGCTATGCAGAGAATATGAGCAAACAATAACGATAGCAAAATCTAGTGCAAGCATGAGAAAGAATGGAATGGGCGATATCGGGATGCTCAAAGGGGGCTTGCACAGTTGCTCGAGACAAGGAGGCTCGTCGGTGGCGTGATCGAACATAGTGGCATCGACAGACCGTCTAGAAGTCTGCGGGAAATAAATGGAGGAACACAATAAATAACAGCAATCAAATCATCAAAAGCATAACATGGTAAAAGCGGTGGTAGGAGCGATCTAACACGGTGCTAGGTGATCTGACGAAGAGGAAAACATCCGGGAATGTTTTCCCGATTCGAACGTCTGTCGGACAAATGAACCAAAGGAAAGGTTGAGGTTTGCTAAGCTAAGGACATGTGAAGACGAGCAGAGCGTATTCAGATCGTCTAAATCGTTAGAAACTTTCATGTATAAAGTTTTGGATCCAAGCTCGGATTTATCTTATATGAATTTTCAAAGCTTTAAACATTTTTTAAATGTATTAATTCAATATAAACAGCAAAAGTTTTGTCACCTAGTACTACTCTAGCGAATGTATTACGAATTGGGGCAGATGGGTTTTAGTCAACAGTTGACCAATCAAGATTGGTAGTCAACAAGGTAAGCAGAGCCCATCATGTGACTTTAGTTTAATAAAATGGTGATATGAGGATGATCCCACATGTCATTTACTTAGGCTAAAATAGCACTAAATAAATACTAATTAATCCTAAACCTAAATCTAAACAAGGGTTAAACCTCAACCGGCCGCCATCGGTAGCTCACACTACCTACGCACCTAGTACACATTGACACACAACACACATGGCCACGGACCATTGCTTGGTAACAAACAAGGCAATGACGGCCGGTAGTGGCGCTGTGCGACGCACAACGTGCTCTAGCTTGCGGCGCTTACCTTGATAGCGAAGCAGCAATAGAACTTGATACATAAGTAGCGCGGTCGGCGGCCGCAATGGCAGCCAGCGACGACTTATTGATAACGCGGCGGGAAGGAAGGCGAAGCGCGGCGGCGAACCGGCGTCAGCAGCGCCTGCTGGCCAGCAGCCGGCCAGCGAGCTGGCGCCTGAAAGGAAGAGCTCCGTCCGGTCCTGAGAGGTCGCGCCCGGCAAAACCTTGGTCGAAGAAAAAGGAGGAATCGGGAAGAAGCTCACGGAGCTCGTGGTGTGGTCGGAAGCGACATGGAGTCGAGGTGGACGGAGTGGCGGCGGCGGTAGTCGGAGTCCCGAGGTGAAAGCGGCGATCGGTCGATCGGTGTCGAGCTCGAGCAGCGTCCCGTAGTGGAAGGAGATGGCGTAGCCAACCTCTGGATAAGCTAGTGAGGGCTCGGGTTGTCCGGAAAGCGCGCAGACGGCGAAGACAATGGCGGCGGCTCGGCTTGTCGTGGGAGGAAACAAAGAAAGGAAGAGGCTAGGGTTAGATTCTGCGGAGGCGGAGGTCCTTATCTTGAAGGCACCAGGGATGGCGGCATGTGGTGGAGGCGACCATAGCATGGGATGGCGCCACGCCTCCCATCTGTAGCGTGAGGAGGAGAGGAGGTGAGTGGGCGGTGCTCTGTGGCCTCGAGGGCCGAGATGCGATTAGTTAGTTAGGCCTTTTATTGATTTTTATTTTTTAAGCAAAAGCATAATTGAATTTTACGACAAGATATTTGGCACATAATTATTAGTCATAAATTTGGAGAGGCCCACACATTTTGAGGTCAAAAGAAATTGTTTAAAATATTTGTTTATTTTGAAAAGGCTATTCTATTTCTTCTTTGGACGGTTATTATTTTCCTAGGAATTTATTTGTGAGCCAAATGAAGTTGGTTTCAACATGAAGATGATCACGAATTTATAGAATTATTGAACATTTTAGTTTTACCGATCGAAGAATTAATAATTTCTTGAAATTTAAATGAATTTGACTTTGATTTTTGGACAAATGGAAATAGTAATCATGATGACAGCCACCATTTAGGGAAGATTACTGTAGCATGATTCTCTAGGTGTTACAAATCTCCTCCACTACAAGAAATCTCGTCCAGATTTAAGGGGTGGAGTGAGAAAGACTTCGGGAAGGGCGGAGCTCAATACAAGATAGGTACACAGGGCTATCTCGATTGAGCGTGGCATAGAGGCATCTCGAGTTGAAATCCAAGAAAGTCATCGAGAGCAAGGTAAGAAGGTTTAATAAGAAGCTTCAACTTGGTAGGCAATCATTCGTTGCAGGAGCAGGGAGGTGAAAGGGGTTGAGCAATGGGAATAAGTATTGCGTCGATGCGAGAATAGATCTCTCGGAAGGCTCGGGATTTTCATAAGAAGCCAGCGTGAAATAACCTTAGAAAACAAGGGTGTACAGGAGAGTCAGGGTTTCGATCTAGTGGGCTATGGGTTATGGGCCCAACATGTGGGTTAAAAGCGAGGACGCTAACATCTTGAATGGTCATGATAGCAAAGGCAGGTCGGAGGATAGCATGGGTGTGTTGGCAACAAAGCTTGGTACCAAGTCGTGGGACGAAGAGAACCATTTTCTGCTGGTAAGGCAGAACCAATAGGCAAGATTCTCGTCCATCGGTGGTTTTGAATGTCATCAACAATAGTGTGGGTCTTCTTGTGAGTTGTACGAGTGCTTACTTAGCGATGATTTATCTCTGGTCGACAAGTTAGATCACAAGAAAGGTTAAACAAAACAATGGAAAGGAAAATGTGATTATCATATTAAATAGACCAATGGCAAGGAAAAATGTGTTTATATCGAAGTATCAAGAGTATATCTTTGCCAAGGAAAAGCGAGGCATGATATACATGATAGAGCTCAAATATGAAACCATGTAGACAAGGGACAAGAATTTATGAGGTTTACCATTACCACGGTGTTTGGATAGTTAATCAAGAAACATTTAGCATTGAGCTTCAATGTTCTTGTGGATATTGAGTATTAGAGTCATGTCTCGGGATAACATTGACTAGGTCATTAGGTAAGTCGGACTTTGGATACATAAAGGATTCGCCGAAAACAACTTAATAAATAAGTCATACAATTTCAGCAAGGAAAAGATGAGGATGTTGCGATGGGTTCGCTGCAATCCATCGGCGATGTCAAAAGGATGTATTTCCAAATTATATGAACACGTTTGTGTTGGGGAGGAAGGCTAGAATTGTTGTCGATGATAACACAAATCATGAGGGAATGATGGTGTTTCTCATCATGAATTCAATTGATATCCTAGAACAAGTACGTATATCGATGGGGATCACGACAGATTTTGTCGAGGTACTATGAAGAAGAGCCATCGAACAACGGCGACATCAAGCAAAAGGAATGATGAAGCGAAAGGTTATTGGAACCACAGGATGTGACACAAGCTCGAAATCAAGCTTGTTGTTTGAGGTGAAATGATAAGATGAGGAAGATCGTGACAACAGCTGCGTCGTCCGGAAGTTGTGCTCCGAGAAGAAGGACCGAGTTAACACAGTTAAAATTAGCTCATAAATGATATAGCCGATCGGGCTAGAATGATGTGATGGAGTATCATTCAATGAGAATTCACAAGAGGTAGTGCAATGACACAATATCCTCGAGATAACAAGGTAATACTGAGGTAGATAAAAAATAGAGGTTAGACGGATGAAATGTTTTCGAAGACAAGTAATTTAACTTGTCAGGAAATGGAATCAAAGAACAATTATGAATTGAATCATGGTGCAAAGAGATCAAATCCTAAGATATAAGATGATCTTATACCAAGGGATAATTAATTTTAAGAGAAGCTTCTATGATAAGATCTACATCGTGTCCATGGGCATGAACACAAAGTTCAGGTCGACTCCACTTCTTCAATGCATATCATTTCATTTACTTCTCTTGTGATGAAGTTGTAGTGTTGAAAAGTTATCGGCAAAACACCGGAAAGTAAAGACTCGTTAAAACTCTCGGGTTCAAAGCGGATTAGGGAGGCATAGGTTTGACCCACGAGGGCATCTTAGGAACATATATCACCAACTTCAAAACTAATTAACACCAGCTCGAAAAGTAGAGCACGGTTGACAATAAGCGAGAGAAACAATTTTACCGAAGGCAATATGTGTCGGGAAGAAGCGCCACGAGAATTTGAATATGAAGGACATTGCGGATAATAATCCACGAAAGGATTCAGCGGTCCTCAATGGATATGATGTGAGTTCGATACTCAATCAAAAAAGGAAGAGTGCAAAGGCATGATTATAGAAACAGCTGAATAATTTGGCGTTCAATTTGAAGGGAACTAGGTGGACAATCAATTACAACATGATTGGCGAGATCAACTCATGTCGAGAATGGTATGGCGAGAAGGTCAAATTTGAGGTTCGGTGATGATTGCGAGCAATCACAACATAATGAATCAATAGTCTCGAGGATGACAATGACAAAGTATGTTAATGAACATTCGCCGGACATATGGATTTCCATAATCTTGGTGACAAGACTTTGAGCGGTTGGCTGCGAGAGGATCTTTGGAGATCGTTGCATTGAAGAATTTTGTGAGACATATGATCAGCTGGGATGAGCGAATCCCGATAAGTGTGAGGAATTATTAAAGGTTATTCGGCGGAAAAGAGCTACAAGGTACCGAGAACAAAGGATTCTCGTAATATCCCAAAGTATTTGAGGGTATCTTGTAATAACAAGAACAATTAAAAAAAGAGTATAGACGACAAGTGTGTGCAGCTATCCATAAGGATTTATCGGTGATATGGAATTCCAGCCGAAGGGCACAAGGGTTTGAAACACCGATGTCTGTGAAATCTTACAGTGCGACAGCGATCATACGGTGAAGGGGCTCTCCGGAAAAGTATTTTCGAGAACCTAAAGTTAGATTTTAGCAAAATCATTTAACCCGAATAGAAGAAGATTAATCGAGTATGAGCGAGGAATAAAAGATCCTAATACCAAATGGCGGATGGGCGCGTGGGCAGCACTTATTCCCTTGTAATAAAGACTCTATATGAGAATCGATTAATGATATTCAGGTGTGATTGAACTTTGATTACTTTATCGATGTAATCGTGAGTACCAAAGATGATCTTGGGATGGTACAGCATACGTAGATTTGACCGATTTTGGGTCAGTCGCTACAGAGATGGTATCGAGCACACGCTGACCGTAGGATCGTAACCCCTAGGATCGGAAAGCCATAAGCGAGACCATTTACTTTGAACCCTCTTTTATTCTATAATTCTTCCTGATCTATTCGACTCTTCTCCCTTTGCAACATTCTAGATGGCCGTCGAGTTCACCCCGTTTTGCTACGGAGTTCGCCACCCGATGAGACGATGCCCTTTGGAAGAAAGCTGGTCCAGATGGTGAAGCTGCTGAAGATTGCTCTGCCCTCTATCACTGGGAAACCCACTAATGCACTTCCGACGGACACCCGCTACAGGATTGAGGTGCATATCCCAGGGAGGACCTTTGGAGGACGCACGGAGCCTATCAACTTTGAGTTCACCGAGTTCAACTGGATCATCGGAAGAGACGTGGCGATCTACCGAGCACTTGGACATCTCCGAGAGGAGTATAGGACTGAGCTCGATCACTCGGACCTCGCCATGGTTTCTCGCAGGGCAAGGAATGGAGATATCATCCGTACCATCGAGGACGATTCCACCCTCTCATACATCCAGGACCTGGAGTGTCTTCTCGTGAAACGGAGATTCAGGCTCGCCGAACTCAAGACACACGGAAGCTTTTGTTCCGCGAATCGAACTGGAGGAGAAGGCACGCGCAGACTTCCTTGGCCATGAGGAAGAAATCACGGACTTCATGGAGATAGTCGACGACCTGAAGATGAAGCTTGCGCGATAGAGGAAAAGATGGACTTGGGAGAGGATCTTTACCCGAGTGGAGATGAAGCACCCTCGTGAGCAATGATCAGGATTTTGAAGGAGTACCACCAAGGAAACCCCAAGAGGAGGCGCCATCGATGAAGACTTTTAGTCGACCACCATGTTATCTTTTACTTTTTCGATCGCTTAGGCCGATGTTTTTCTTTCGATTAGTCATGAGCTTTTGTAATCGAGTTTGAACCATGTTTGAGTGGAATGAATAAATGTTTGGTGTGTTATGATTGTGCATTCATATGGGTAGTGTTATTCTCATAGACCATTGTTCTATTCTAATCTTCTCACCCACTCCAAAACACCAGATGCCTCCGAGACGTGACATTTGGTTTCCCGCCGAGCTCACCCAGCTGCTCCAGCAGCAGAATGCATCGATGCAGCTCCTGATTCGTAATCGAAATAACCCGCCAACAATCCACCGCCACCACCACCACCCACCGTGGACAATTTGACTCGATTTACGAGGTTGAATCCGCCATGTTCTCTAGTAGCACCGAGCCGATTGTGGTGACGATCGCTCCGCAAGATTGGAAGAGAGCTAGTCACCGTTGGATGCACCGATGTTTGAGAAGGTGCGCTTTGCACGCATCAACCGGATGGACCTGCAGCTTCTTGGTGGGAGAATTACACCGCCACTTTTCCTTGGGTGGCATCACTTGGGATCAATTCCAGCAGGCCTTCAGACCGCTCATGTCTCATCTGGAGCCATGAGTGCGAAGAAGCGTGAGTTCCGCAACTTACGCCAGGAAACCGTCTTGTGGCACAAGACGTGGAGGAATCAGCAAGCTTGCCCGCTATGCCCCGATGATGTGGCCACTGATGCCGCCAAGCAGGAGAAGTTCCTTGAGGGACTCAATGATGAACTGAGCATGCAGCTTATTGTGGCTACTTTCAACAATTACCAGGATCTGGTAGACAAGGCCACCATTCTGGAAGGCAAGCAGCAGCAGATAGAAAGCCGCAAGCGGAAGTACAGCCAGGGAAAGCACAATTCAGGAGCTCAGCAGAAGCCCCGCTATGCACCGTACTCAGGAGGGCACATCCATCACAACCATGGAGGTCATAACCATGGTGGAAATGGAAACAACCGCAGCCAGGACAACAAGTCAGGCCATGGCAATGGCAATGGCAGTGGTAATGGCAATCAGCACCGTTCTGCCTCGGCTCCGAAGGATCTGAGCCATATCACCTGCTTCAAGTGCCAGAAGACAGGGCACTACGCCACCGACTGCCCGGAGGCCAAGCAGAGGAACGGGAATGGCAATGGAGGCTCAGCGAAGAAGCCCAATCCTTTCCCTCGTGCTCAAGTGAATCACATCGACGTGGAGAACGTCTATGATCAGCCGCACAATCGTGGTTGGTAAGTTTTATTGAATTCACGCTCAGTTTTGGTTCTGCTTTGATTCGGTGCAACGATTCATTCATATCAAGGGTAGTTGTGGATAAGTACGGATTACGACTAGAACCCTTAGAAGCCCCTCCGTCGGGCCCGCAGAGGAGAAATGATGGCAGGTTTAAGCTGTCCCGCAAACCTCAACATCGGGAACCACAAATTTCCGTAGAACTCATAGTGTTGGAAACTCAGACCTTGGATGTAATCCTAGGCATGGATTGGTTGTCAAAGTATGAAGGAACATTGATGTGCCAAGAAGTCTATTCTGCTCACCACCCCGGAGCGAAGAGGATCAAGTATGTAGCCAGCACAGCCGGATGAAAAATCAGTGCATTCCCTCACGGAGTTGTTCAGAGGAAGTGCCAGAGGTGCAAGAATTTCCGATGTGTTTCGGAAGAATTACCAGAATGCCACCGGACAGGACATTGAATTTTGATTGAGCTATTGCCCAAGACAGCCCCAATATCCAAGAGACCTTATCGGATGCCACCGAATGAGTTGAAAGAGATCAAGGAGCAAATAAATGAGTTATTGGAGAAAGGATATATTCGTCCAAGCTCATCACCTTGGGGAGCCCCAGCTTTTGGTAGAGAAGAAGGATGGAAGCTTGAGGATGGTTGTGGATTATCGTGCATTGAACGAAGTAACCATCAAGAACAAGTACCCTCTGCCGATGATCAATGACTTGTTTGATCAGCTTGTTGGAGCCAAGGTATTCTCTAAGATCGATCTTCGATCAGGGTATCATCAGTTGAAAATCCGTGAAAAGGATATACCCAAAACAGCATTCACTACTGTATGGTTTATACGAGTATACCGTCATGTCATTTGATTGACTAATGCTCCTGCATACTTCATGAATTTGATGAACAAGGTGTTCATGGAGTATTTGGACAAGTTTGTCGTGGTGTTCATCGATGACATATTGATATTCTCCAAGAGCGAGGAAGAGCATAAGGAACATTTGCGTCTAGTTCTGGAGAAACTTCGAGAACATCAGCTGTATGCCAAATTCAGCAAATGTGAATTTTGGTTGAAGGAAGTTGGATTCCTCGGACATGTTATTTCAGGAGAAGGAATAGCAGTTGATCCCGCCAAGGTTGAATCACCACCGATTGGCGATCACCCACCTCGACCAAGGAGATCCGCAGTTTTCTCGGACTTGCAGGATATTATCGGAGGTTCATTGAGAACTTCTCGAAGATTGCCAAGCCCATGACTGAGCTGTTGAAGAAGGAAGCCAAGTATGTTTGGACCGAGGAATGTGAAGCCAGTTTTCAGGAGTTGAAGAAACGGTTGGTCACAGCTCCAGTGTTGATATTGCGGACATACACAAGGAATACCAGGTTTATTAGACGCTTCGTCAAGGACTCGGAGGAGTATTGATGCGGAAGGCAAGGTTGTAGCTTATGCCTCCGCATAACTACGGCCTCATGAGATGAATTATGCCACGATGATTTGGAGTTAGCAGTCAGTAGTGCATGCACTCAAGACTGGAGACATTTCCTCATTGGAAATCGCTGTGATGTCTATACTGATCACAAGAGTTTGAAATATATCTTCACGCAGAAGGAATTGAACCTCGAGCAGAGGAGATGGCTAGAGTTGATAAAGGACTATGACATGAGATTGCATTACCACCCCGTAAAGCCAATGTTGTAGCAGATGCTTTGAGCCGTAAGAGTTATGTGAACACTCTTACCGCAGGAGGATTACCCAGAGTTGGTCGATGACCTCGAGATCTCCGATCGGAGATAGTTCCAAAGGATTTGTCGCAACTCGAGAGTTCAGTCCACCTTGACCGAAAGGATTCGTGAAGCCCGTAAGTCGGACAAGGAAATCGATGAGATTAAGCAAAAGATGGAGGAAGGAAAAGCTAAAGGATTCGAAAGGATGAACATGGAACTATTTGGTTTGAGGATCGATTTATGTGCCCAATGATCCCGAGCTCAGAAGCTAATTCTTCAGAGGCTCATGATTCACCGTACTCGATTCACCCCGCAACACCAAGATGTACCGGATTTGAAGCAAAGTTTCGTGGACCGGTATGAAGAAGGACATTGCCGAGTACGTGTCAGTATGCGATGTTTGCCAACGTAAAGGCAGAACATCGAAGCCAGCAGGGTTACTTCAACCTTTGCCGATTCCCGATTGGAAATGGGAGAAACTTGGTATGGATTTCATCACAGGATTACCCAGACCCGCTCAGGTTATGATTCTATCCGGTAGTAGTTGATCGTTTGACTAAGGTAGCTCACTTCATTCCGTGAAGACTACCTATACCAGTGCCAAGTTGGCCAAGATATACATGACCAGGATCGTATGTCTGCATGGAGTTCCGAGGAAAATCGTGTCAGATAGAGGAACACAGTTTACCTCAAAGTTTTGGAAGCAATTGCATGAAACTTTGGGTACGAGGCTGGAATTCAGTACAGCCTTTCATCCGCAGATGATGGACAGACCGAGAGAGTCAATCAGATTACGGAGGACATGTTGAGAGCTTGTGTGCTAGACTATGGGTCTAGCTGGGATGATAACTTGCCTTACGCAGAGTTCTCGTACAACAACAGCTTATCAATCCAGTTTGAAGATGGCCCTTCAAGCTCTACACGGAAGGAGGTGCGAACACCATTGCTTTGTGGATAGTGTTGGAGATCGATCACTTTTCGGTTCCGATCTTATCAAGGATTCGAAGAGAAAGTCAAGCTGATTCGAGACCGACTCAAGATAGCACAGTCCATGACGGTAAGAGTTATGCCGACAGTAAGCGCAAGGAAGTGACCTACGAAGTGGGAGACCGAGCATACCTTCGTGTGTCTCACTTCGTGGAATCAAGAGGTTTGGAGTCAAGGGAAGTTAGCACCCGATTCATTGGCCCCTACAAAATCCTCGAGCGTCGTGGAGAAGTTGCATACAAGTTGGAATTGCGGAAGGATTGTCCGGAGTTCATGATGTCTTTCACGTTTCTCGCTTGAAGAAGTGCCATGCCGACATGGCCGATGTTCCGTTGAGAGACACAAAGGCCCCTAGAGGCCATACAGCTTGACGGTGATTTGACTTACAAGGAGAAACCCGTCGAAATTCTCGAGACTGCAAGCAGAGTCACCCGCAGCAAAGTCATCAAGTTTTGCAAGGTGCTTGTGGAGTCACCACACCGAGGAAGAAGCCACTGGGGACGCCAAGAAGATCTTCGTCGAGACCATCCGCACCTATTCAAGCTAGCCAACCCGAATCTCGAGGGCTAGATTCATCTTAAGGTGGTAGGTTTGTAACATCCCAAATTTTCCTATTTGGAATGTTTTACAATTATAGATAAGCATCCTATGCATCCTGCTTGAATTTGAATGCCATTTGAAGTTTCAGAGTTATTTGAATTTGAATTCCAAACTTTGGCATGTGGAAACAATTCAAAAACTAAGCTCGATAAATACTTGATCAAAAGTATGAGAGGAGCAAACATGACACTCCAAAAATATCAGAGGAAACAATGCCAAAAGAATTGGATTCAAATCTGAAATTTTATTTGAATTTGAAAAAATGGATTTTCATAAAGTTTGGATTTTGCCTTTGGAAAATGTTCAAATGAAAGGAATATTCCCTGATCATTTTGGTATATATATACCCTATATAAAATATTTATAGTTTAGGTTTTATTTTTGTTTTTGTTTTAATTAAAAAAAATAAAAGAAAAAAAAAACTTTCGGGCGCCAGCCAGGCCACCCAGGCCCAGCCAGCGCCACCTCACCTCACCCCTCCGCGCCTGGCCCAGCCAAGCCGGCCCACCAGGCCAGCCCGGCCAGCCAGCCAGCCACCGCCACCGCCCCCCTCCTCGATTCCCTAGGTTTGGCCGACCGACCAACCTCCCCTCTCTCTCTCTCGACCCGTGGCCCCACCCCTCTTCTTCCCCTCGCCCACGCCACGCCGCGAGATCCACCGGATCCCAAGGATCCGGATCCCCGACGCCCGATCCCTTCCGAAGAGGAGCCGAGGCCCTGGCTATAAAGAGCCGAGCCCCGCACCCCATTCCCCGAGAGCTCGCCGCACCTCACCTCCCGCTCGACGTCACCGGAGCACCGAGCTCCCCTCCGCCGCCAAAACCCTCGCCGTCGCCGCCCTGGTGCACCCCGACCTTCCCCGACACCACCGAACCCTCCCCCGAGCTCCCCCGCGTCTCCCCGACGTCTCGCCGAAGCTCGCCGACGTCCCAACGCCTCGGAGCACTCTCGCCGCCGCCGCCGCCGAGTCCGTGAGTCCCGCATTCCTCCCGTCCGATCCCAATCGTGTGGCCACGATTAGAACCCCCGAAGGGGTACGTTTTTATTAGAAAACCGGCCGGCCCGAACGGTTTTTATTTTAGTTTAGGTTTTATTTATTAGGCCGGTTCTGTTAATTAAACCCTAGGCCCGTTTAGACTAAACTACGCCTAGTGCACAGTATAGGCCCATTGGGCTTTTTCTTTTTATTTTGATTTTCTGTTTTAGCCGAATAGTTTCAATTTTCAAAATGTATATCTTTTATTCTGTTTAATATTTTGAGTGATTCTTTTTTGTTGGATTGCAAATTTTATGTAGTTTCTGAAAACATATATTTAGCTATGTTAAAAATAATTAAAAATGCTTTAATATTGTTTTAGTCAGAATAGCAAATCTGCTATAGTTTTAGTTAGAAAAATTATTTTTGCATGATTCTTTTTGCCATCACTTTATTTTGATATTGCCAAACCCTAGAAATTAACTTTGGTATTTTAGGGTTAATAAATAATTAATTCTAGGCAGAATCCTATTAATCCTAATTAATTGATTAGTTCCTGTTTTCCTAATTAATTAATTAGTAAATTAATTTATTTTTAACTTGTGATTAGTTATTATAGGTTAGTTTCTGTCATTCCATTAGATGAAATTTTATTTATAATTAATAAAAGTCTTAAATTAATTTTCTTAATAGAAATTGGATTAGGCCTAAAATGAGTTTTATAATAGCTTTTAATTAATTCTTTTTGCTCCTAGTTGCTTAGTTAATCCTCTTCTGTTAAGTTAACCTAAAACCATGATTAGGTTATATTAGGAATTTTGTTATATAAAAACTATTTTTGTTATTGTTTGGAATAGGGAAAACTTTGAATTTGATTTCTTTGAGTTTTCCTTTTGATTTGGTTTTGATTGTTTTGTTGTGCTATGTTACTTTTGTTATCTTGTGTGATCCTCTTGCTTTGTGCTTATTATGTTATTGTTTGTCTCGGTAGAGTTCCCGGAGTGCGAAGCTTGCTACTACGACTCTTTAGCTTACGAGGATCATCAGCAAGGCAAGTTTTGATCATGTTATTTCTATACCTATGTTTTTGTGCATTAGTAGTTGTCACCACCCCACCATTGCATGCAGTAGTGAAATCTTGAAGTCATTAAACTTGAGTAGTATCATGTGGTAGGATGAACCAATCCCTTGTTACCATGACCCGGGACGTAGTAGTTATTTTGCTATGCTCGTGAGACGGATTTGGGATGAGTGAAGTTCATAAGCAAGATGTGAGAGTCAATGATGATGACAACCCATGGACTACAATGATCAAGATGGACTTCGAAAATCACTACCGGGTGGAGGATTTGGTTGACGGGCACCTGGAGCACCCAGTGGTGGCCGGGATGCATGGAGAAGCGCCATGACATCCTGCGGAAAGCTTCACCCAGCCACGAAGAGAAGGATGGATGCCCCATGACCGAAGCTTACTCTGCAGCCGCAAGCCATTATGGGCTCGCTGGGTTGACCTTGTAGTGAAGCTGGCTGGGCGGTACTACGAGAAGTAGACGAACGGTAGGATTGGATGGGTACCGGCAAGGGGCGTAAGAACTCTTTGGAAGACCTGTTTATTCGTCCGCCTTCAAACACCATGAAGTGCTAAGACTTTAAAAGGAGGGAATGAATCTTGCGGGAAAGTCATAAACCTCTGCAGAGTGTTATAACCTAATCGATTAGCCGTGTCCCCTGATTACGGACATTTGAGCATCTGGACCTTGGAAGTATTCGGATTTCTCAACACTAAAACTAATGGATTAATTTGATGGGTTTATGACTTAATAATAATTTTGGGAACGAGATATTGGTTGGCGGAACCATCTCAATAACTACCAACAATTTGTAGTAATTTGCAAATAAGTCCACCGTAGTAGGATAAAATTGGCTTTTCGCAAATGATGTAACTTAGAGCTCCACAGCCAAAATGCATATAGTGTTAGCAACTTTATTATTGTTATTCTTCATGACTTGCCACTTATTCCAAAAGCTGACCTACATGGCTGCAACGTATTATGTTGCGTAGATATATTCCGATCGGGAGTGAGGCTACGCTCCGCGCTTGGCGATTGCCCTTTGAGTCGGATGGACTCGCTTACCTTCGACGCTCGCAGCATTTTAGTTTATTTCTCATGAGTTGGCCTTGAGCCTAATTTATTCCCTTGTAATAAAGACTCTATATGAGAATCGATTAATAATATTCAGGTGTGATTGAACTTTGATTACTTTATCGATGTACTTTGTGAGTACCAAAGATGATCTTGGGATGGTATGCATACGAGATTTGACCGATTTTGGGTCAGGTCGCTACAGCACCAATAGTGGAATCACGGCATCTCGCATTGTGTGAGGGCGTGAGGAGAATACGGTGGCCCTAGTGGCTTCTTGGGGAGCATTGTGCCTCCACACCGCTCTAACAGAGACGTACTTCCCCTCAAAAGGAAGGAACTTCGGTAACACATCCTCGTCTCCACCGGCTCCACTCTTGGTTATCTCGTCCCTTTACTTGTGCTAGCTTATTTGTGTTCTTATCCTTGCTTGCTCGTGTGCTAGTGTTGTTGCATCATATAGGTTGTTCACCTAGTTGCACATCTAGACAACCTTTATTATTGCAAAGTTTAATTTGGCCAAGAAAAGCTTAAAAATTGTTAGTTGCCTATTCACCCCCCCCCCTCTAGTCAACCATATCGATCCTTTCAGGCGGCCTCCACGTAGTAGTAAGCATCGGCGGTGGCATCTGGCTCCTGGGCTCCGTCATCTGGTTGCATCAATCGGAAAGAAGAAGAAAGGGGAAAAAGGGGGAGCAAAGCAACCGTGAGTACTCATCCAAAGTACTCGCAAGCAAGGATCTACACTACATATGCAACATTATCAAAGGAAGGCTGTATATGTGGACCGGGCTGCAAAAATGCCAGAATAGAGAGAAGGCCTAGTCCTTTCGAAGAATAGCATCTTCTGGAAACCACCATCTTGCAGCAACCGGAAGGAGTATAGTAGCATAAGGTAAAGTAGTAGTAGTGTTATCAACCTCGGCCGGAGATCCTTTCTCGACTCCCTGCGAGAAAGGCATCCCAGAGCCATACTATCCAGTTATCATCACAATCCAATTCTCATATCCAGATCTCATCATAGTCCATCTCTCATCTCAGGTATCCAGTTCTAGTTGTATCGATCGGGATACAACTCCAAGTGTCCGTTACCGTAGGACAGGCTATCGATAGATGTTTTCTTCCCTGCAGGGGTGCACCAACTTACCCACCACGCTCGCTTAACTCCGCCGACACACTTTCTGTGGTCATGCCCGCCTCGCCAAACAATACGCCGCAACCCGACCTAGGCTTAATAGAGAGGCCAGCACGCCAGACTAAACGTATGCCCCGGGGTCATGGGCCATCTCCCGAACTCCTGCACGCGCTATGTCTGCGGCCGGTGAGCAGACCTAGCTACCTTCCTAAAAAGGCGAGAGCTTACCAGTCCAACCCGGCGCCGCCGCCGCCGACGCCTATTAAGCTTCGCTGATGTATACGACGCAGAACGCCCATACTATGCCCACGTGATGGTTAGTGCTATCGGGCCGAGGCCCTCGGATCAAATATCCAAATCGTAGTGGATTAGGAACGCGGTAACAAGCAGAGACTCACGAAAGATGTGACCCGTTGCCCTGCCTCGAGGACTTGCGGCAAGGGCTAGGAATGCCCGCCACGCCTCGTAATTATCTTGCGGGCACCTCCGTGTCAACCTGTCTCCACATCACTCGCAATTAAGCTCGCTCGGGTACCCCTCAGGGTCGACCCGTCTTTCCAAGTAACAGTGGTAAAGTCCAAGTAACCGTGTGTACAAACATCAAGGGGAAAACCCGAGGAATTACCCCCGATGAATTCCACTAGATGTAATCATCAAGGTGAACGTAAGAGGAATCACCCTCGAGGTCCACACTTGAGGGGTTGCACGACAGAGTCGTATCAGAAGTGGTTAAAGAGGAAATCACCCTCGATGACCACGACCGATTAACTACACTACAGGTTAACATCGGCGTCTGATGAGGTCTCACCCTCGGTACTCGATAGTAACCCAAAGAGTATCGAGCAACTAAGGGGAAGTGATGTGCGGTGCCGGGGCCTGGTCTTCGATCCCGTTGATCGGGTCTTCGATGATGAAGCGGGGGCAACAAGGACAAGGTGGGGGGGTCACTGATGGGTCTCTAACCAACCTATGCTAAGCAGTTTAGGATAAGCAGGTAGGTAACAATAGCAGGTTACAATAAACAGGCTATGCAGCAGAATATGAGCAAACAATAACAGTAGCAAAATCTAGTGCAAGCATGAGAGAATGGAATGGGCGATATCGGGATGCTCAAAGGGGGGGCTTGCCTGGTTGCTCAGACAAGGAGGCTCGTCGGTGACGTAGTCGAACATAGTGGCATCGACAGCCGTCTCGGGGTCTGCCGGAAATAAGTAACGGAGAGGGAACACAATAAATAACAGAGCAATCAAAGCATCATAAAGCATAACATGGTAAAACGCGGTGGTAGGAACGATCTAACACGGTGCTAGGTGATACAGACGAAGAGGGAAAACATCCAGGAATGTTTTCCCGATTCCGGACGTCTGTCAGACAAATGAACCAAAGGGGAAAGGTTCGAGGTTTGCTAAGCTAGGGACATGTGGCGATTTAACGAACCGCGTATTCAGATTCGTCTCGCTGCTCGAGCAACTTTCATGTATAAAGTTTTGGATCCAAGCTACGGTTTATCTTATATGAATTTTCAAAGCTTTAAACATTTTTTTAAATGTATTAATTCGAAATATAAACAGCAAAAAGTTTTGTCACCTAGTACTACTCTAGCCAGAGTGTATTACAGGTGGGGCCAGTGGGTTTAGTCAACAGTTGACCAATCAAGATTGACTGGTCAACAAGGTAAAAGCAGGGCCCATCTGTCATTGACTTTAGTTTAATAAAATGGTAATTAACAGGGATGATCCCACATGTCATTTACTTAGGCTAAAATAGCACTAAATAAATACTAATTAATCCTAAACCTAAATCTAAACAAGGGTCGGCCTCAACACAGCCAGCCATCAGGCTGGCTCACACACACACACGCACCTAGTACACACACAGTGACACACAACACACATGGCCACGGCCATTGCCGTGGCCAGCAACAGCAGCAGCCGGCGGTAGTGGCGCAGCGCAGCCGCTAAGCGAGCAACACAAGCTGCGGCAGCCTGCACGCAGTAGCAGAAGCAGCAATAAGGGGCAACAGTACATAAGTAGCAACAGTCTGAGCAACACAGCAGCGGCAAGCAGCAGCGGCAGCTTGCAACAACAGAGTAGCACGACGCGCGGGGAAGGAGGAGCAAGGCGCGGCCCCGGGCAGCAGGGCCTGAAGCGCAGGCAAGACGCTGCGAGGCGCAGCCGAGCCGCTGGGCTGGGCGCGCAAGGGAGCAGAGCTCCGTCCGGTCACGGAGGTCGCGCTTGCGGCTTAAGGCAACAGATCAAGGGGGAAAAGGAGGAATCGGGAAGAAGCTCACCCGGAGCTCGTGGTGTGGTCGAGGAAGCGACATGGAGTCGAGGTGGACCGGAGGAGGCGGCGCGGCGATTTAACGGAGTCAGGTCCCGAGGTCGAAGGCGGCTCGATCCAGTCGATGTAGGTGCTCCGAGCTCGAACGCGTCCCCGTAGTGGAAGGAGATGAGCGTAGCCAACCTCCTGGATAAGCTAGTGGGGCTCGGGGTTGTCGGAAAGCACGCGGACGGCGAAGACAATGGCGACGGCGGCTCGGCTTGTCGCTGGGAGGAAGCAAAGGCGCGGGGGAAGGGAAGAGGGGCTAGGGTTCGCTCAAGGGGCGGAGGGGGGTCCTTATCTTCGCGGGGCACCACCGGATGGCCGGCATGTGGCTGGAGGGGCGACCATAGCCGCGGGATGGCCGCCACGCCCTCCCCCTGTATCCTGTAGCGTGAGGAGGGAGAGGAGGTGAGGTGGGCCGCTGGTGCTCTGTGGCCTCCAGGGCCAGATGCACATTAGTTAGTTAGGCCCTTTTATTGATTTTATTTTTTAAAGCAAAACGCAATTGAATTTTCTGACAAAGATATTTGGCACATAATTATTAGTCATAAATTTGGAGAGGCCCACACATTTTGAGGTCAAAAGAAATTGTTTAAAATATTTGTTTATTTTGAAAAGGCTATTCTATTTGCTGCTGGACCAGTTATTATTTTCCTAGGAATTTATTTGTGAGCCAAATGAAGTTGGTTTCAACATGAAGATGATCACGGGAATTTATAGAATTATTCGAACATTTTAGTTTTACCGATCGAAGAATTAATAATTTCACTTGAAATTTAAATATGAATTTGACTTTGATTTTTGGACAAATGGAAATAGTAATCATGATGACCTGGCCACCATTTAGGGGAAGATTACTGTAGCATGATTCTCGGGGTGTTACAAATCTCCTCCACTACAAGAAATCTCGTCCCGAGATTTAAGGGGTGGAGTGAGGGGGAAAGACTCGGGAAGGACGGAGCTCAATACAAGATAGGTACCTGGGGGCTATCTCAGTGAACGTGGCATAGAGGCATCTCTCGAGTTGAAATCCAAGAAAGTCATCGAGAGCAAGGTAAGAAGGTTTAATAAGAAGCTTCAACTTGGTAGGCAATCATTCGTTGCCTGGAACAGAGGGTGAAAGGGGTTCAGAGCAATGGGAATAAGTATTGCGTCTGATACCAGAATAGATCGCCTCTCGGAAGGCGGCTCGGGATTTTCATAAGAAGCCAAGCGTGAGAAATAACCTTAGAAACAAGGGTGTACAGGAGAGTCAGGTTTCGATCTAGTGGAACTGTGGGTTATGGGCCCAACATGTGGGTTAAAAGCAGGAAGGCGCTAACATCTTGAATGGTCATGATAGCAAGGCAGGTCAGAGGATAGCCTGTCAGTTGTGTTGGCAACAAAGCTTGGTACCAAGTGCGTGGGACGAAGAGAACCATTTTCCTGCTCGTAAGACGAGGCGAACCAATAGGCAAGTTCTCGTCCATCGGTGGTTACCGGAATGTCATCAACAATAGTAACAGGGTCTTACTGACAGAGTTGTACACCGAGGTGCTTACTTAAGCAGTGATTTATCTCTGGTCAGACAAGTTAGATCACAAGAAAGGTTAAACAAAACAATGGAAAGGAAAATGTGATTATCATATTAAATAGACCAATGGCAAGGAAAAATGTGTTTATATCTGAGTATCAAGAGTATATCTTTGCCAAGGAAAGGCAGAGCATGATATACATGATAGAGCTCCAAATATGAAACCATGTAGACAAGGGGCAAGGAATTTATGAGGTTTACCATTACCACGGTGTTTGGATAGTTAATCAAGAAACATTTAGCATTGAGCTTCCAATGTTCTTGTGGATATTCGGAGTATTAGAGTCATGTCTCGGGATAACATTGACTAGGTCATTAGGTAAGGTCAGACTTTGGATACATAAAGGATTCATCGAAAACAACTTAATAAATAAGTCATACAATTTCAGCAAGGAAAAGATGAGGATGTTGCCGATGGGTTCCGCTGCAATCCATCGACGTGTCAAAAAGGATGTATTTCCAAAATTATATGAACACGTTTGTGTTGGGGGAGGGGAAGGCTAGAATTGTTGTCGATGATAACACAAATCATCGAGGGGCAATGATGGTGTTTCTCATCATGAATTCAATTGATATCCTAGAACAAGTCTGTATATCGATGGGGATCACGACAGATTTTGTCGAGGTACTATGAAGAGGCCATCGAACAACGACGACATCAAGCAAAAGGAATGATGAAGCGAAAGGTTATTGGAACCACAGATGTGACACAAGCTCGAAATCAAGCTTGTTGTTTGAGGTGAAATGATAAGATGAGGAAGGTCGACGTAAGCTTAGCTCGTCGTCGGAAGTTGTGCTCCGGGAAGAAGGACCGGTTAGCACAGTTAAAATTAGCTCATAAATGATATAGCCGATCGGGCTAGGAATGATGTGATGGAGTATCATTCCAATGAGAATTCACAAGAGGTAGTGCAATGACACAATATCCTCGAGATAACAAGGGGTAATACTCGAGGTAGATAAAAAAATAGAGGTTGGACAGATGAAATGTTTTGCAGAAGACAAGTAATTTAACTTGTCCGGGAAATGGAATCAAAGGGGAACAATTATGGTCAGAATCATGGTCGCAAAGGATCAAATCCTAAGATATAAGATGATCTTATACCAAGGGGATAATTAATTTTAAGAGAAGCTTCTATGATAAGATCTACATCGTGTCCATGGGCATGAACACAAAGTTCAAGGTCGACTCCCACTTCTTCAATGCATATCATTTCATTTACTTCTCACTGTCGATGAAGTTGTAGTGTTGAAAAGTTATCTGGCAAAACACCAGAAGAGTAAGACTCGTTAAAACTCTCGGGTTCAAACGGATTAGGGGAGGCATAGGTTTGACCCACAGGGGCATCTTAGGAACATATATCACCAACTTCAAAACTAATTAACACCAGCTCGAAAGTAGAGCACGGTTGACAATAAGCAGAGGAAACAATTTTACCGAAGGCAATATGTGTCACGGGAAGAGCGCACGAGAATTTGAATATGAAGGACATTGCCGGATAATAATCCACGAAAGGATTCAACGGTCCTCAATGGATATGATGTGAGTTTCAGTACTCAATCAAAAAAAGGAAAGAGTGCAAAGGCATCAGATTATAGAAACAGCTGAATAATTTGGCGTTCAATTTGAAGGGAACTAGGTGGACAATCAATTACAACATGATTGGCCGAGATCCAACTCATGTCCAGAATGACGTATGAGCAGGAAGGTCAAATTTGAGGGTTCGACTGATGATTGCGAGCAATCACAACATAATGAATCAATAGTCTCAGGATGACAATGACAAAGTATGTTAATGAACATTGTCGGACATATGGATTTAACCATAATGCAGGTAGACAAGACTTTCGGAAGCAGTTGGCTGCAGAGGATCTTTGGGAGATCGAATTGCATTCGAAGAATTTTGTGAGACATATGATCAACTGGGGATGAACGAATCCCCGATAAGTGCGAGGAATTATTCGTAGGGTTATTCAGGCGGAAAAGAGCTACAAGGTACCAGGAACAAGGGATTCTCGTAATATCCCAAAGTATTTCAGGGTATCTTGTAATAACAAGAACAATTAAAAAAAAGGTATGGACGACAAGTGTGTGCAGCTATCCATAGGGATTTATCGGTGATATGGAATTCCAACGGCGAAGGGCACAAGGGTTTCGGGGAAACACCAGAGAGTATCTGTGAAATCTTCTGGTGCAGCAAGCGATCATCTGGACTGAAGGGGCTCTCCGGGAGAAAGTATTTTCGAGAACCTAAAGTTAGATTTTAGCAAAATCATTTAACCCGAATAGAAGAGAGATTAGAATCCCAGAGTATAGACGAGGAATAAAAGATCCTAATACCACCCAATGGCGACGTGGGCCCGTAAGACGCACAACCAATGTTAGTAAAAGTTTTGTAGTGACTAGACTTGACTTCGGCCAAGGAGTTGGAAAGGGGGCTACCTACAGGCAGTCGGCTCTGATACCAACTTGTGACGCCCTCGATTCAATCATACACTAATCATACACGCAAATGTGTACGATCAAGATCAAGGACTCACGAGAAGATATCACAACACAACTCTAGACACAAATTAAAATAATACAAGCTTTATGTTACAAGCCAGGGGCCTCGAGGGCTCGAATACAAAAGCTCGAAAACACAAGAGTCAGCGGAAGCAACAATATCTGAGTACAGACATAAGTTAGACAAGTTTGCCTTAAGAAGGCTAGCACAAAAGCAACAACGATCGAAAAGGCAAGGCCTCCTGCACAGGGAGCCTCCTAACTACTCCTGGTCATCGGCGGCCTCCACGTAGTAGTAAGCATCGGCGGTGGCATCTGGCTCCTGGGCTCCGTCATCTGGTTGCATCAATCGGAAAGAAGAAGAAAGGGGAAAAAGGGGGAGCAAAGCAACCGTGAGTACTCATCCAAAGTACTCGCAAGCAAGGATCTACACTACATATGCAACATTATCAAAGGAAGGCTGTAAATGTGGACTGGGCTGCAGAAATGCCAGAATAGAGAGAAGGCCTAGTCCTATCGAAGACTAGCATCTTCTGGAAACCACCATCTTGCAGCAACCGGAAGGAGTATAGTAGCATAAGGTAAAGTAGTAGTAGTGTTATCAACCTCGGCCGGAGATCCTTTCTCGACTCCCTGCGAGAAAGGCATCCCAGAGCCATACTATCCAGTTATCATCACAATCCAATTCTCATATCCAGATCTCATCATAGTCCATCTCTCATCTCAGGTATCCAGTTCTAGTTGTATCGATCGGGATACAACTCCAAGTGTCCGCTACCGTAGGACAGGCTATCGATAGATGTTTTCTTCCCTGCAGGGGTGCACCAACTTACCCACCACGCTCGCTTAACTCCGGCCGGACACACTTTCCAGGGTCATGCCCGGCCTCGGCCAAACAATACGCCGCAACCCGACCTAGGCTTAATAGAGAGGCCAGCACGTCGGACTAAACGTATGCCCCCAGGGGTCATGGGCCATCTCCCCGGGAACTCCTGCACGTTGCGTACGCGGCCGGTGAGCAGACCTAGCTACCTTCCTAAAAAGGCAGGAGCTTACCAGTCCAACCCGGCGCGCGCCGCTCAGTCGCTGACGTCTATTAAGCTTCGGCTGATGTATACGACGCAGAACGCCCATACTATGCCCACGTGATGGTTAGTGCTATCAGGCCAGAGGCCCCTCGGATCAAATATCCAAATCGTAGTGGATTAGGAACGCGCGGTAACAAGCAGAGACTCACGAAAGATGTGACCCCGTTGCCCCGTCTCGAGGACTTGCGGCAAGGGCTAGGAATGCCCGGCCACGCCTCGTAATTATCTTGCGGCACCCTCCGGTCAACCTGTCTCCATATCACTCGCAATTAAGCTCGCGGGTACCCTCGTGGTCGACCCGTCTTTCCAAGTAACAATGGTAAAGTCCAAGTAACCGTGTGTACAAACATCAAGGAAAACCGAGGAATCACCCCGATGAATTCCACTAGATGTAATCATCAAGGTGAACGTAGAGGAATCACCCTCGAGGTCCACACTTGAGGGGTTGCACGACGAGTCGTGTCGAAGTGGTTAAAGAGGAAATCACCCTCGATGACCACGACCGATTAACTACACTACAGGGTTAACATCAGAAGTGCTGATGAGGTCTCACCCTCGGTACTCGATAGTAACCCAGTAGTGTCGAGCAACTAAGGGGAAGTGATGTGCGGTGCCGGGGCCTGGTCTTCGATCCCGTTGATCGGGTCTTCGATGATGAAGCGGGGGCAACAAGGACAAGGTGGGGGTCAGCGATGGGTCTCTAACCAACCTATGCTAAGCAGTTTAGGATAAGCAGGTAGGTAACAATAGCAGGTTACAATAAACAGGCTATGCAGCAGAATATGAGCAAACAATAACAGTAGCAAAATCTAGTGCAAGCATGAGAGAATGGAATGGGCGATATCGGGATGCTCAAAGGGGGGGCTTGCCTGGTTGCTCAGACAAGGAGGCTCGTCGGTGACGTAGTCGAACATAGTGGCATCGACAGCCGTCTCGGGGTCTGCCGGAAATAAGTAACGGAGAGGGAACACAATAAATAACAGAGCAATCAAAGCATCATAAAGCATAACATGGTAAAACGCGGTGGTAGGAACGATCTAACACGGTGCTAGGTGATATAGACGAAGAGGGAAAACATCCAGGAATGTTTTCCCGATTCCGGACGTCTGTCAGACAAATGAACCAGAGGGGAAAGGTTCGAGGTTTGCTAAGCTAGGGACATGTGGCGGACGAACGAACCGCGTATTCAGATTCGTCTCGTCGTTCTGAGCAACTTTCATGTATAAAGTTTTTGGATCCAAGCTACGGTTTATCTTATATGAATTTTCAAAGCTTTAAACATTTTTTAAATGTATTAATTCGAAATATAAACAGCAAAAAGTTTTGTCACCTAGTACTACTCTAGCCAGAGTGTATTACAGGTGGGGCCAGTGGGTTTAGTCAACAGTTGACCAATCAAGATTGACTGGTCAACAAGGTAAAAGCAGGGCCCATCTGTCATTGACTTTAGTTTAATAAAATGGTAATTAACAGGGATGATCCCACATGTCATTTACTTAGGCTAAAATAGCACTAAATAAATACTAATTAATCCTAAACCTAAATCTAAACAAGGGCCGGCCTCAACACAGCCAGCCATCAGGCTGGCTCACACACACACACGCACCTAGTACACACACAGTGACACACAGCACACACGGCCACGGCCATTGCCGTGGCCAGCAACAGCAGCAGCCGGCGGTAGTGGCGCAGCGCAGCCGCTAAGCGAGCAACACAAGCTGCGGCAGCCTGCACGCAGTAGCAGAAGCAGCAATAAGGGGCAACAGTACATAAGTAGCAACAGTCTGAGCAGCACAGCAGCAGCAAGCAGCAGCGGCAGCTTGCAACAGCAGAGTAGCACGACGCGCGGGGAAGGAGGAGCAAGGCGCGGCCCCGGGCAGCAGGGCCCACGAGCGTGCGCGCACGCGCGAGGCGTAGCCGAGCCGCGGGGCTGGGCGCGCAAGGGAGCAGAGCTCCGTCCGGTCACGGGAGGTCGCGCTTCAGCGGCTTAAGGCAACAGATCGAAGGGGGAAAAGGAGGAATCGGGGAAGAAGCTCACCCCGGAGCTCGTGGTGTGGTCGAGGAAGCGACATGGAGTCGAGGTGGACCGGAGGAGCGACGCGGCGGCGACGAACGGAGTCAGGTCCCGAGGTCGAAGGCGGCTCGATCCAGTCGATGTAGGTGCTCCGAGCTCGAACGCGTCCCCGTAGTGGAAGGAGATGAGCGTAGCCAACCTCCTGGATAAGCTAGTGGGGCTCGGGGTTGTCGGAAAGCACGCGGACGGCGAAGACAATGGCGACGGCGGCTCGGCTTGTCGCTGGGAGGAAGCAAAGGCGCGAGGGGAAAGGAAGAGGGGGCTAGGGTTCGTTCTGCGGGGCGGAGGGGGGTCCTTATCTTCGCGGGGCACCACCGGATGGCCGGCATGTGGCTGGAGGGGCGACCATAGCCGCGGGATGGCCGCCATGCCCTCCCCCTGTATCCTGTAGCGTGAGGAGGGAGAGGAGGTGAGGTGGGCCGCTGGTGCTCTGTGGCCTCCAGGGCCAGATGCACATTAGTTAGTTAGGCCCTTTTACTGATTTTATTTTTTAAAGCAAAACGCAATTGAATTTTCTGACAAAGATATTTGGCACATAATTATTAGTCATAAATTTGGAGAGGCCCACACATTTTGAGGTCAAAAGGAATTGTTTAAAATATTTGTTTATTTTGAAAAGGCTATTCTATTTGCTGCTGGACCAGTTATTATTTTCCTAGGAATTTATTTGTGAGCCAAATGAAGTTGGTTTCAACATGAAGATGATCACGGGAATTTATAGAATTATTCGAACATTTTAGTTTTACCGATCGAAGAATTAATAATTTCACTTGAAATTTAAATATGAATTTGACTTTGATTTTTGGACAAATGGAAATAGTAATCATGATGGCCTGGCCACCATTTAGGGGAAGATTACTGTAGCATGATTCTCGGGGTGTTACAGTCTTCCTCAACGAAGAAAAGGTTATGCCAGTGCCCTCGCCGGACGGAGTGTGGTACTTCGACACCGGCGCCAGTAGCCACATGACGGGTGACAAGGGAGTCTTTGCGTCACTGGACGAAATTGTGCATGGCACGGTGAAGTTCGGCGAAGGTTCTGTGGTGGCCATACGCGGACGCAGCTCGGTGGTCTTTCGCTGTCAGGGCGGAGGGCAGCGCGTGCTCCTTGGTGTTTTTCACATCGCATGAACATCGTCTCAGTTGGACAACTAGACGAAGCGGGCTGCATCGTCAACATCCAAGATGGCGTGATGACCATCCAGGACCCAGGGCGGCGCACACTGGCATACATCCGTCACTCTGGAAATCGCCTGTACATTGGCACGCTCGAGATCGACACACCCAGGTGCTTGCTGGCGCTGGGAGACGACGCAACCTGGCGTTGGCACGCGCGCATGGGGCATTTGCATTTCCGTGCTCTCCGCACTATGTCATCGAAGCAGATGGTGCGGGGCATGCCAGTGATCAACCGCGTCGAAGAGTATTGTGTTGGGTGCGCCCTCGGAAAGCAACATCGCACGCCGTTCCCGCAAGTCGCCGTGTACCGTGTAGAGCGCGGGCTGGAGCTCGTGCACACTGACCTTTGTGGGCCGATCGAGCCGACCACACCAGGAGGAAGCAAGTACTTTTTGTTGATCGTGGACGACTATAGTCGCTATATGTGGTTGGAACTGCTCAAGTCCAAGGATGAGGCCTTTGCAAGGTTCAAAAAGGTGCAAACTCTTGCAGAAACAGAGGGAAACTGTAGGCTGCGTGCATTCAGGTCTGATCGCGGCAGCGAGTTCAATTCCGGCGAATTCAAGGCCTACTGTGAAGAGATCGGTGTCAAGCACTTCACCACTGCTCCATACTCACCACAACAAAATGGAGTGGTGGAGCGGCGGAACCAGACGGTCGTGGAAATGGCCAGGTGCATGTTGAAGAGCATGAACATGCCGGCGTACTTCTGGGCGGAGGCGGTGAGGACTGCCGTGTATGTGCTGAACCGCGCGCCCACGCGCAGTCTGGAGGGTGTCACGCCTTATGAAGCGTGGCACGGCCGTAAGCCCAGCGTGCATCACTTGCGCACGTTCGGGTGCACGGTTCACGTCAAGAATGTCAGCCCTGGCGTCACCAAGCTCAGCGACCGTTCAACGGCGATGGTTTTCATTGGGTACGAGGAAGGTTCCAGGGCCTACCGTGTATACAACCCAGCAACAAAGAAGGTGCGCGTAACTTGGGACATGGTGTTTGAAGAGAGCAGGCCCTGGACATGGCGCGCTCCGGGCGCGGCAAAGAACTGCGCCGCACCGACCACTTTCACCGTGGTGTACACCACTGCCAGCGGGGTGCATGAGATAGACGCCGAGTCTCCTGCATGTGCCTCGACGCCGCAACGCTCTCCATCGACCACAATGCTTGCACCTGCGGCCTCTCCTGCTGGGGTGAACACACCCGCTTCGAGTGCATTAAGGACACCACAGTCTGCTCCGGCGACACCTGCAGCAGCTGGCGAAGATCGCTCGACCATGCCTCAGTCACACGACCCCAGGCACGATGTGCCAACAGGACAGGCGGTTCGCTACTGGAGCTTCACAAGTGTGCTGGAGGAGACTGAAGATCAGGCAATGCGCGAATAGTTTGAGCGTTGCCTGCTCGTGCGCTGTTTGTTCAGCGCCGAGGAGCCGCGTGACGTGGACAAGGCACTAGCAAGCAAGGCATGGAAGGGCGCCATGGATGTCGAGATGCAGTCCATCATCGACAATGGTACATGGAAGCTCGCTCAGCTCCTGGCTGGGCACAAAGCGATCAGACTGAAATGGGTGTATCACGTCAAGCGTGATCCCGCGGGCAATGTCGTCAAGCACAAAGCTCGCCTCGTTGCAAAGGGATACGTTCAGCGCCAGGGGGTGGATTTTGAAGAAGTCTTTGCTCCCGTAGCTCGTATGGAAACTGTCAGGCTACTGCTCGCGCTCGCCACGCACTCTGGCTGGGAGGTCCATCACATGGACGTGAAATCAACATTTCTGAACGGAGATCTCAGTGAGGAGGTTTACGTTGCACAACCACCGGGATACGAGGTTCCTGGCCAAGAGGGAAGTGTGTTGCATCTGCACAAAGCATTATATGGACTGCATCAGGCGCCACGCGCATGGTATGCTAAGCTGGATGAGACTCTCTCCTCTCTTGGCTTCACACGGAGCGCTCTGGAGCATGCGGTGTACAGACGGGGCAACTCGCAGTCTTTCCTGCTGGTAGGAGTGTATGTCGATGATCTGATCATCACAGGGACAAATGCAGCAGATATCATCTCCTTCAAACATCAGATGCAGCAGCTCTTTAAGATGAGTGATCTTGGACAGCTGAGTTACTATCTAGGCATTGAAGTGCAGCAGAACAGCAGTGAAATCACACTCAGTCAGAAGATTTATGCAGGCAAGATCTTGGAGATGGCAGATATGAGCAAGTGCAACAGTTGTCACACGCCAATGGACTGTCGCCTCAAACTGAAGAAAGAAGACGACGGTGATCTGTTTGATGCCACTTTGTATCGCAAGATAATTGGGAATCTACGCTACCTAGTGAACACAAGACCAGATATTGCACATTCAGTGGGTATCGTCAGTAGATTCATGGAGAAACCAAGCACTCATCACTGGGCAGCAGTTAAGCAGATCCTAAGGTACATCAAAGGAACTATGCATTATGGGTGCAGCTATAGGAGGGGCCATGGGACTGCTGAACTTCTTGGATTCAGTGACAGCGACCACGCTGGAGATACTGGCGATCGCAAGAGCACATACGGGCATGTCTTCTTCCTTGGTAAGAATCTGGTAACTTGGAGCTCTCAGAAGCAGAAGATTGTTGCTCTCTCCTCCTGTGAAGCAGAATACGTTGCAATAGCAGCTGCCACTTGTCAGGGACTGTGGCTGAGCCGGCTGCTGGAGGATATCACAGGTACCTCGTCGGCGCAGTTCAAGTTATTGGTGGATAACAAATCAGCTATAGCTCTGAGCAAGAACCCAGTTCATCATGATCGCAGCAAACACATCGATGTTAAGTTTCACTTCGTGCAAGATTGCATGGAGAAGAAGCAAATGGAGATAGATCATGTTGGGACTCAAGATCAGCTCGCCGATGCACTGACCAAAGCGCTCAAGCGCGTTCATTTCATCGAGATGCGGCAGAGGCTAGGGATGATCGGCGTAGTGCAATGAGATTAAGGGGGTGAAATGTTAGCCTAGATAATCTCAAGCATGTAGTATAGTTTTCTTTCTGTTTTGTAATAATGCATGCATGGACATGCACGTAGTGGAGAGCTGCGCCTCTCCGTAGGATACTCCCACCTCCTGGTCGTGGTCTCTGATCAATCCAGTCGCTGGATGGAGTGACACTTGAGGATCGCAGCAGCCAGGCCGGGAGGTGCATGGTTAGTGGAGTCATGTACGATGCATAAGATGAGGAATAACAGAACCGAAAACGCTGCGCATTGTGGCAGCACAAAGCTCTCGCGAGTTCTGATACGTCTCCAACGTATCTATAATTTTTTTATTGTTCCATGCTATATTATATTCTGTTTTGGACATTATTGGGCTTTATCATACACTTCTATATTATTTTTGGGACTAACCTATTAACCGGAGGCCCAGCCCAGGATTGCTATTTTTTTGTCCGTTTCAGTGTTTCACAGAAAAAGAATATCAAACGGAGTCCAAACGGAATGAAACCTTCGGGAACATGATTTTCGGAACGAACGTGATCCAGAGGACATGGAGTATACGCAAAGCAACGAACGAGGAAGGCACGAGGTAGGGGCGCGCCTACCCCCCCCCCCAGGCGTGCCCTCCACCCTCGCGGGCCCCTCGTTGCTCCACCGACGTACTTCTTCCTCCTATACATACCTACGTACCCCCAAACTACCAGATATGGAGCCAAAAACCTAATTCCATCGCCGCAACTTTCTGTACCCGTGAGATCCCATCTTGGGGCCTTTTCCGGCGCTCCGCCGGAGGGGGCATTGATCACGGAGGGCATGTACATCATCTCCAAGGCCTCTCCGATGAAGTGTGAGTAGTTTACCTTAGACCTTCGAGTCCATAGTTATTAGCTAGATAGCTTCTTCTCTCTTTTTGGATCTCAATACAATGTTCTCTCCCTCTCTTGTGGAGATCTATTCGATGTAATCTTCTTTTGCGGTGTGTTTGTCGAGATCCGATGAATTGTGGGTTTATGATCAAGATTATCTATGAACAATATTTGAATCTTCTCTGAATTCTTTTATGTATGATTGGTTATCTTTGCAAGTCTCTTCGAATTATCAGTTTGGTTTGGCCTACTAGATTGATCTTTCTTGCAATGGGAGAAGTGCTTAGCTTTGGGTTCAATCTTGTGGTGTCCTTTCCTAGTGAAAGTAGGGGCAGCAAGGCACGTATTGTATTGTTGCCATCGAGGATAAAAAGATGGGGTTTATATCATATTGCATGGGTTTATCTCTCTACATCATGTCATCTTTCTTAATGCGTTACTCTGTTCTTCATGAACATAATACTCTAGATGCATGCTGGATAGCGGTCGGTGTGTGGAGTAATAGTAGTAGATGCAGGTAGGAGTCGGTCTACTTGTCTCGGACGTGATGCCTATATACATGATCATACCTAGATATTCTCATAACTATGCTCAATTCTATCAATTGCTCGACAGTAATTTGTTTACCCATCGCAAATACTTATGCTATCTTGAGAGAAGCCACTAGTGAAACCTATGGCCCCCGGGTCTATTTTCCATCATATTAATCTTCCAACACTTAGCTATTTTTATTGCTTTTATTTTACTTTGCATATTTATCATAAAAATACCAAAAATATTATCCTATCATCTCTATCAGATCTCACTCTCGTAAGTGACGGTGAAGGGATTGACAACCCCTTTATCGCGTTGGTTGCGAGGTTCTTGTTTGTTTGTGTAGGTGCGAGGGACTCACGTGTGGACTCCTACTGGATTGATACCTTGGTTCTCAAAAACTGAGGGAAATACTTACGCTACTTTGCCGCATCACCCTTTCCTCTTCAAGGGAAAACCAACACAGTGCTCAAGAGGTAGCAAGAAGGATTTCTGGCGCCGTTGCCGGGGAGTCTACGCAAAAGTCAAGCCATACCAAGTACCCATCACAAACCCTTATCTCCCGCATTACATTATTTGCCATTTGCCTCTCGTTTTCCTCTCCCCCACTTCACCTTTGCCATTTTATTCGCCCTCTCTTTTTCGTTCGCCTTCTTCCCGTATGTATCTTTGTTTGTGTTTCCTTGTGCCTTCTATATGCTTGCATCTTCGCTTGCTGAAAATCTATTGATATGGATCCACTTAAAGTGTTCTACTTGGATCATCTTCGATCCTTATGCGCTCATGCTGAAACCCCAACTAGCCTAGTTGATGGGAAATCTTTAGATGAGCATGCTCATTTTGTGCGTCATCGTTTGTCTAAAAAAGGGAAGCTCTTATGGTATCATATAAATAGTTTTCTATGCTATGCTTGGAATCTTTGTGAAATTTGTGATTTTACTTGTTGCTCTAAGAACCCTAAAAAACACCTTCCCTACCTATGTGAGTTCAGTTATCTTCTTATGCAAAGGGTGTTTATAGTTACTATGATATCGAACAAATTGAAGAATTTGTCATTTTTAAGGGTGCTCGTGAAGTTTCTTCTTTGATTGAAAAGTATGATTTTACTCTCAACAAATCTGAAAATTCTGTCATACTTAAATATTGCAATGAAAAATTTGCTCATAATGTCTATGTCCAAGAATTTATTGAAAGAATGACCGTTGCTTTGGAAGAAAATAATTATATGCATGAATCTATAGATAATGATGATTCCGATGATTTGGTTGAAATATCCCTTGATGAACATGATGCTTGCTATTCTTGTGGCCATGATGCCAATATTTATGAAGACGAATTTGCTATAGTTCCTTATGTTAAAAATGAGATTGTTGCTATTGCACTCATGCTTGATAGTTCCCTCGATGAAAAGCATGATTTCAATGATTTTACTATAAATTCTCTTGATGTCAATTGTGCTAATAGTATGCAAAACCCTAAACTTTGGGATGCTAGTTTTGCTATGTCTACTACTTGTTGCAATGATCATGATTGGGGTGATTCTTCTTATGATCTTGGAAATTTATTTAATCCCCGTGATGAATATGAGATTGATAATAATGTTTGCAATAGTATTGAAAGTGGGTTTGGAAGAGTGTCAACTTTAAATCCCACATATTGGAGAATGTTCAATCTTATGAAATTTTTGATAAAAGTGGGTTTGGAGAGGTCATGACTTTAGCTAATGTTAATCCCACTATTTTGGAAGAGTGTCAACTTTGCATACATGTGGATCGTGTTAAGCATATGATTTGTGATAGCTATATTGTTGAATTTGCTTATGATCCTACATGTAATTATTATGAGAGAGGAAAATATGGTTGTAGAAATTTTCATATTACTAATTTACCTCTCGTTATATTGAGATTGTTATTGTTTCTTTCCGCTTCCTTGCATATGCTAGTTTTTGCTTGCTTTGATAATTTGTTTGCCTATAAGATGCCTATGCATAGGAATTATGTTAGACTTAGATGTGTTCATGTTTCATGATGCTCTCTTTGTGCTTCAATTCTTGTCTCTCATGCGCGCACCATTAAAATTATATATGCCTAGCTAGGGGCGTTAAACGATAGCGCTTGTTTGGAGGCAACCCAATTTTATTTTAGTTTTCTGCTTTTTGCTTCTGTTTAGGAATAGATCTTTTATCTAGCCTCTGGTTAGATGTGTTTTTATTTTTTAATTAGTGTTTGTGCCAAGTTAAACCTATAGGATCTTCTTGATTATAGTTATTTGATCTTGCTGAAAATTGCAGAAACTTTCTGTTCACGAAAATAATTGTTAAAAATCACCAGAACGTGATAAAATATTTATTCCAATTTCTGCTGATCAATAAACAAATTTTCTAGGTCGTCCTATTTTGGCTGAATTTTTGGAGTTCCAGAAGTTTGCGTTAGTTACAGATTACTACAGACTGTTCTATTTTTGACATATTCTGTTTTTCGTGTGTTGTTTGCTTATTTTGATGAATCTATGGCTAATAAAATATTTTATAAACCATGCATAGAGAAGTTGGAATACATTAAGTTTAACACCAATATAAATAAAGAATGAGTTCATTACAGTACCTTGAAGTGGTGTTTTGTTTTCTTTCGCTAACGGAGCACACGAGATTTTCTGTTAAGTTTTGTGTTGTGAAGTTTTCAAGTTTTGGGTAAAAGATTTGATGGATTATGGAACAAGGAGTGGCAAGAGCCTAAGCTTGGGTATGCCCAAGGCACCCCAAGATAATCTAAGGACACCAAAAATCCAAAGTTTGGGGATGCCCCGGAAGGCATCCCCTCTTTCGTCTACTTCCATCGGTAACTTTACTTGGAGCTATATTTTTATTCACCACATGATATGTGTTTTGCTTGGAGTGTCTTGTATTATTTGAGTCTTTGCTTTTTAGTTTACCACAATCATCTTTTCTGGACACACTTTTTGAGAGATACACACATGATTCGGAAATTATTAGAATATTCTATGTGCTTCACTTATATCTTTTGAGCTATATAGTTTTTGCTCTAGTGCTTCACTTATATCTTTTAGAGCACGGTGGTGGTTTTGTTTTATAGAAACTATTATTCTCTCATACTTCACTTATATTATTTTGAGAGTCTTAAACAGCATGGTAATTTGCTTAGATAATCCTAATATGCTAGGTATTCAAGAGTAGTAAAAAAACTTTCTTATGAGTGTGCTGAATACTAAGAGAAGTTTGATGCTTGATGATTGTTTTGAGATATGAAGGTAGTGATATTAAAGTTGTGCTAGTTGAGTAGTTGTGAATTTGAGAAATACTTGTGTTGAAGTTTGCAAGTCCCGTAGCATGCAAGTATGGTAAACGTTATGTAACAAATTTGAAACATGAGGCGTTCTTTGATTGTCTTCCTTATGAGTGGCGGTCGGGGACGAGCGATGGTCTTTTCCTACCAATCTATCCCCCTAGGAGCATGTGCGTAGTGCTTGGTTTTTGATGACTTGTAGATTTTTGCAATAAGTATGTGAGTTCTTTATGACTAATGTTGAGTCCATGGATTATACGCACTCTTACCCTTCCATCATTGCTAGCCTCTTCGGTACCGTGCATTGCCCTTTCTCACATTGAGAGTTGGTGCAAACTTCACTGGTGCATCCAAAACCCGTGATATGATATGCTCTTTCACACATAAACCTCCTTATATCTTCCTCAAAACAGCCACCATACCTACCTATTATGGCATTTCCATAGCCATTCTGAGATATATTGCTATGCAACTTTCCACCGTTCCGTTTATTATGACACGCTCATCATTGTCATATTGCTTTGCATAATCATCTAGTTGACATCGTAATTGTGGCAAAGCCACCGTTCATAATTTTTCATACATGTTACTCTTGATTCATTGTTATCCCGGTATACCGCCGGAGGCATTCTTATAGAGTCATACTTTGTTCTAGTATCGAGTTGTAATCATTAAGTTGTAAATAAATAGAAGTGTGATGATCATCATTCATAGAGCATTGTCCCAATAAAAAAAGAGAAAGGCCAAATAAAAAAAGGAAGGCCCAAAAAATTAAAAAAAAAGGGGCAATGCTACTATCCTTTTCCATACTTGTGCTTCAAAGTAGCACCATGTTCTTCATGTTAGAGAGTCTCTTGTTATGTCACTTTCATATACTAGTGGGAATTTTTCATTATAGAACTTGGCTTGTATATTCCAACAATGGGCTTCCTCAAATGCCCTAGGTCTTCGTGAGCAAGCAAGTTGGATGCACACCCACTTAGTTGCATTTTGTTGAGCTTTCATATATTTATAGCTCTAGTGCATCCGTTGCATGGCAATCCCTACTCCTTGCATTAACATCAATCGATGGGCATCTCCATAGCTCATTGATTAGCCTCGTTGATGTGAGACTTTCTCCTTTTTTGTCTTCTCCACATAACCCCCATCATTATATTATATTCCATCCATAGTATATCCATGGCTCACGCTCATGTATTGCGTGAAGGTTGAAAAAAGTTTGAGATTACTAATGTATGAAACAATTGCTTGGCTTGTCATCGGGGTTGTGCATGATGAGAGCATTCTTGTGTGACGGAAATGGAGAATGACTAAACTATATGATTTTGTAGGGATGAACTTTCTTTGGCCATGTTATTTTGAGAGGACATAATTGCTTAGTTAGTATGCTTGAAGTATTATTACTTTTATGTCAATATTAAACCTTTATCTTGAATCTTTCGGATCTGAATATTCATACCACAATTAAGAGAATTACATTTAAATTATGCCATGTAGCATTCCACATCAAAAATTCTGTTTTTATCATTTACCTACTCGAGGACGAGCAGGAATTAAGCTTGGGGATGCTTGATACGTCTCCAAGGTATCTATAATTTTTTATTGTTCCATGCTATATTATATTCTATTTTGTACATTATTGGGCTTTATTATACACTTTTATATTAATTTTGGGACTAACCTATTAACCGGAGGCCCAGCCCAGAATTGCTATTTTTTTGTCTGTTTCAGTGTTTCATAGAAAAATATTATCAAACGGAGTCCAAACGGAATGAAACCTTCGGGAACGTGATTTTCGGAACGAACGTGATCCAGAGGACTTGGAGTCTACGCAAAGCAACGAACGAGGAAGGCACGAGGTAGGGGGCGCGCCTACCCCTCCCCCCTCCCCAGGCGCGCCCTCCACCATCGTGGGCCCCTCGTTGCTCCACCGACATACTTCTTCCTCCTATATATACTTACGTACCCCCAAACTACCAGATACGGAACCAAAAACCTAATTCCACCGCTACAACTTTCTGTACCCGTGAGATCCCATCTTGGGACCTTTTCCGGCGCTCCGCCAGAGGGGGCATTGATCATGGAGGGCCTCTACATCATCTCCAAGGCCTCTCTGATGAAGTGTGAGTAGTTTACCTCAGACCTTCGGGTCCATAGTTATTATCTAGATGGCTTCTTCTCTCTTTTTGGATCTCAATACAATGTTCTCCCCTCTCTTGTGGAGATCTATTCGATGTAATCTTCTTTTTGCGGTGTGTTTGTCGAGATCCGATGAATTGTGGGTTTATGATCAAGATTATCTATGAACAATATTTGAATCTTCTCTGAATTCTTTTATGTATGATTGGTTATCTTTGCAAGTCTCTTCGAATTGTCAGTTTGGTTTGGCCTACTAGATTGATCTTTCTTGGAATGGGAGAAGTGCTTAGCTTTGGGTTCAATCTTGCGGTGTCCTTTGCCAGTGACAGTAGGGGCAGCAAGGCACGTATTGTATTGTTGCCATCGAGGATAAAAAGATGGGGTTTATATTATATTGCATGAGTACGTTTATCCCTCTACATCATGTCATCTTTCTTAGTGCGTTACTCTGTTCTTCATGAACTTAATACTCTAGATGCATGCTGGATAGCGGTCGATGTGTGGAGTAATAGTAGTAGATGCAGGCAGGAGTCGGTCTACTTGTCTCGGACGTGATGCCTATATACATGATCTTACCTCGATATTCTCATAACTATGCTCATTTCTATCAATTGCTCGACAGTAATTTGTTTACCCATCGCAAATACTTATGCTATCTTGAGAGAAGCCACTGGTGAAACCATGGCCCCTGGGTCTATTTTCCATCATATTAATCTTCCAACACTTAGCTATTTTTATTGCTTTTATTTTACTTTGCATCTTTATCATAAAAATACCAAAAATATTATCCTATCATCTCTATCAGATCTCACTCTCGTAAGTGACCGTGAAGGGATTGACAACCCCTTTATCACGTTGGTTGCGAGGTTCTTGTTTGTTTGTGTACGTGCGAGGGACTCGCGCGTGGACTCCTACTGGATTGATACCTTGGTTCTCAAAAACTGAGGGAAATACTTACGCTACTTTGCTGCGTCACCCTTTCCTCTTCAAGGGAAACCAACGCAGTGCTCAAGAGGTAGCAAGTTCATCTTCTTCCACTACCTCTCTCTCTCTCTCTCTCTCTCTCTCTCTCTCTCTCTCTCTCTCTCTCTCTCTGACTCGCTCGATCGGCGGCTACAACTTACTCATACTTTCTGGACGTATTACACTCCCAACATTTCAATGCGAATTCTTTGAATTTGTGACTCTGGGTTTGCAGTTCGAGAGGAGGGAGTTGAGGCTGTGCCAGATCATCTGCAGGGTCATGCTCACCCAGGAGGGGGCCAACGACGTCAAGGAGAAGATCAACGCCGACTGCCGCATCAACATGTGAGCATATGCATATGGATTCAGAAATGTCCAGAAATCCATCACCAATTCACTGATGGAAAATGGTTAGTTACAGGATCCTCGACAACCTCCCTTTGGTGGTGCCGGTCAAGAGGCTGGACAAGGAGGCGCCCACCGTGTACCAGCACAGCGTGCACGTCGGCGTCAATGGCCAGTATGTCGGGGTCAGTTCACTCGGTCCACCAGCTATGTCTTCCTTGCCTGTGTTGTGTTTGTCAGGTCCATGTCTACATGAGTTCTCAGTCACTTCACCTAGATCCCATCCAATTGCTTGGTGCAGAGCAAGGAGGAGAAGCATTTCATCCACAACCACTTGACGTTCCTGGTCAAGTACCACCGGGATGCCAAGAGGGATCTCGCGAGGATTGTGGCCTTCGAGGTCAAGCCATTCATGTTAGGTTGATGGCGCCGAACAACAGATCTCCTGTTTTCTGGCTCCTTGATGTTCATCAGATTTTACTGGGTACAATGTTAAGAATGAACATCTTCTCTTCTTTGCTGCTTGATGCAGTGTTAAGCATGAATACGGCGGCGAGTGGAAGGGGAACGCGACGCGCCACAAGACCTGCGACCCACATTCTCGGCGCCTCGTCCGAGACTCGATTCTCCTCAAGAAGTAGAGGCCAACAAGGAGATCATCTTCTCCTGCGATGTCGATTTCGAGGTATGTATGTTGTGTCAACATCCATAAGGTTCAGTCAGTGTATGTGCCTTGTGTGGTCTAGACAATGGATTGGTGTCCATCCATGGCGGACCCTGCGCGCAGGAAAGCGACATCAAGTGGGCGTGTCGCGCTGGGACATGTACCTCCTGATGAAGGACGACCAGAACCACTGGTTCATGAAGGAATTGTCACCCAGGACCGCATATCCGGACAGTGCAACCTTCCCGTTCAAAGCAGGAGATTCAATGGCGTGTGGCGACACGTCTCGTGACACGAAAGGCGTCGCACATGGCGACTCCGACCCCGACCCTCGCCGGCGCCGGGCGGTGTGGTTCCTGCCGGACCTGCGGACGATGGACACTCTCGAGTACCGCCGAGGGGTCGTGACGGAGCGGGGCCGGACTTGGCACCTCATCAACGACGAGGGGGTGGAGGTGGACCGCTGCACACGCGAACGAGGTACGAATCTCGCTGCTACAGTCCTATTTCGCTTCCCCTGCCACATAGCGCGTGTCACCGGTGCAACTGGCCATACGGTGCAGCGCACCTCGGGCGGCACGCATGGCGGCAAGTGGGTGGGGGACAATAAGTACGGGGGGAGAGAGAGGAGCGGAGTCGCCACTTCCTTTTGCTCTTCCACACACCCTGACTACTACGGCGAGCGGCGACCCTTGAGAGAGCTTGGCGACAGAGATGGTGGATATCTCGGAGGAGCGACTAGCGGAGTTCGGGGGGAGGGACCGTCGCAAGCGTGCGCCTGGTGGAGATTGGGACCTGGTTCCAAACCAAGGCGGAAATGCAGGCAGAGGCGCAGGCGGTGATAGACGCGCTGTCCGCCGAGGAGGAGCGGGACCTGAGTGCTACAAAGTGGGGGCACCACCCTCTGGAGGTGCTCCTGTGGGCAATGGCGCAGGCGGAGTCGGCGGATGCGAGGAGGGCGGCCAAATGGGTCCCGTTCCTCTCCTTCGCCACTGCGAAGCTGAAGCCGGCAATGGATCCAGCGGCGCTTCGGGGAGACGAGGTGGTGTTGGGGCTCCCTGCACCAGGATGGAGGATGACCCAGATCGGCGGGGGAGGCAGCAGGAGCGGGAAGGCGACGGCGAAGGAAGACAAGGCGGCGATAGCTCCAAGGCGTTCGCCTCGCCTGAATCCAGAGCCAATCGAGTAGCCGCGTCGATCCGCCCGCCTGCTCGGGCGCGCGGTCTGAATTCCCCTTCTCAGAGCAACCGATTTTGGTTGCTGATGGGGGAGGGGGAGTCAGACTATGATTCTGAAGATGCTGCCAATAAAGGTATGCATAATACTTGCAATTCCTCTGTTTATCTGATTCCTGATGCACTAGATGATAGTGGGGGGATGAATAACAGAATAAATAAAAAACTTCACCGTATTGAGCAAATTAACCACAGAAACGAGAGAGAGATGGATAAGTATGTTAGGAGTATGCTGATTGACACTGAAGAAGGGGGAGAGAAATTCAAAAAGAGCAGGGTTGTGGATAAACAGGAATTTCAGATTCATTATCCTGACCTAGATTCCCCCAATTGGGGGAAATACCATGACAGGGAGATAGAGCTAGCCTTGATTAAGATGAGGCCATTGATACCAAAATTCAAAGATTTAATGTCAATCCCTAGCTGGTTAGAAGGAATTGAAGGAGATGATGAATTTGAGAGAGCCCACGAGGATTTAGATACGGGGGGATGGAAAAGAGAGTAGGAAAATATGTGAAATACCTGGTAATATCTTTTTAGAAAATTATGTGGATAGCCTGAAAGATTGGGGGGAAGAAACAAAAAATGCAGATATTGATAAAAAAGCATACTGAGCCATGCAGTGGGCCAGAAAAAAACTAGATGGGCTAAGTACATCCCATGACGTGGAGATGCAGGGAGAGGGATATGGGGGCAAAACAGGTATAAAACCTGACCACATCCCTCCCCTAGGGTTTACTGATCCCTTTTTCCTCCACCTTTTCGAGAGAGAGGAGGCGGCGGAAACTTCAGAAGCCAAGGAGGAGGAGATGTCTGGGAGAAATGGAAATGGGCAGATGGGGATTGGAAGAGGAGGTTATGGAGGGCGAGGTAATTTCTCATCTAGCAGAAATAATTCTCCCCCTGGTAGGAACTTTGGAAGGTTTGAGGATAGGAACCAGAATTTTGGAAACAGAAGAGAAGGGGGTTTCAGATTTGGGGAGGGAGGAGGAAGAGGCAGTGGAGGGGAGAGAACTTACAACAACTACGGGAGGGGCAACGGATTTGAGGACAGAAGAGATAATGAGGTTCCTAATTCTGGGTGAAACAAAGGGAGATTTGATTCCCAGGGCAGAGGAGGGGAGAGAGTTGAGGGTTCTGGATTTGGACACAGAGCAGGCGAGCCCGAACATAATCTGAAAGAAAGTAGTCAGGGGAATCAAGGTGGGGGAAAAGAGACACCCGCAGCTGTCACCCAGAATTTTTCCCCAATAATGCCTATGGGGTTAGAGCTGGGTCAAATGGGATTTCTACCCCCTGAACAGGTGGCACACACTACCAATACTTGTTGGCAAATGTGCCAAAGGGTGGAATACTTACAGACCCAAATGGAGAGAAAGAAGCCAATGATAAAGGAAGTGGAAATAGAAATGAGGGAGGGCATGGAAAGGATGTCATCTGTGGCAAATGTAAAGAGAGTGGACATGTTAGTAAGGATTGTAGAAATAATGTGTTCTGTGTGGTTTGTCAGAGAGGATCTCATTGTACTGAAGATTGCACAATTCTCAGACAGCCAAAACTAGTGGCAAAATATGTGGGGTATGGAGCAAAAGGTTTGGGATGTTTGCTGGTGCAAAACACTAAGGAGATATCTGCAGTGGAACATGCCAATCCAATGGCTATAATTACAGTCTCTTTTGGAATGCTCAATGAGACAACCTTGGTTCATGGGATGGCTAGAATGTTTGATTGGGGATGGACCTGGAGGGCCAAATTCCAAAGCCCCAAGACTTTCTTAGTCAGATTTCCCAACAAAGCCAAGTTAGAAAAATTCACACTCCTTGGTGCAAAAGCAGTGATTGAAGTGGATTTTTGGAGCCCTGATGATAAAGCTAAAGGCAAGTTACATACTATCTGGGTCCAAATGCATGGGGTACCAGATTCTCCTGAGGCATTTCCTGGGAATATGTGAAATTGGATCTACTATGGGACCAGTTGTAGAAGTGAATGTTGAGCATATTCACAGTAGAGAGGAGATTAGGTTGAAAGTTGGGGTCGAAGACCTACATAAAATTCCATCTGGGACTGAGATCACTACAAAAGACCTACTGCTATATGATATTGAGTTCTCTCTAGAATCAGTAACATAACAAGGATGGTACAAATTTGAGGAAGGAAATAAAAGGAAAGTCTTTGATTATATTAACTTGGAGGAGCTTGCTAACAAGAAAGATTGTGATAAGAAACTGAAGGGTGATCAAGAAGAAAATAGGAAATCAGGTGTGCCTTGGGGGGGGGGATGTCCTTGACCCAATATGAAAAGGTGGTTAATAATAAGACCACAAGGGAAAACAATGGAGGAGAATGCAGCTAGAGCAAACAGCAAGAGGAAGAGAAGATGTCAGAGGGAGAAAAGAAACTGCTTGCAAGGCTGGAAATCCTGGAGGAAATAACTGCTAGACAAGCTGCTCAATTGGCTGCTGAAGAAAGAAAAAGGAGAGAAGGAGGAAAGGTTAAAGCAGCTTTGGAAATGGAGATCAAAAGACGGCATGATCTGCTTCAGAAAAAAGTGAGTATACTTGGAACTAAGGAGGAGTCACAACCAGTGACTGAAGATGGAGAAGAAGACAAGATAGAAAGGCTAAATGAGGATGTGAATCTGGACAAGATGGATACACTGGAAGATATAGACAACCAACTGAAAGCCTTAGGAGGAGAGGAAGTGGTGGATGAATATCTAGAGCCAGTTGACTACTCTGCTAGTCAGGATCTAGATTTTTTCGAACACATGGTTAAGAAAGTAGAGAGGGGGGAGCTGGATGAGAAGAGTATGGATATGTATAGAAGGAGTGAAAGAAACAAGGGAAAAGATGACTGCAATGTTGAGGAAAAGGCAAAAAAGAGGTTGAAGACAAAGACAACTATGGTATGGAACAAATCCCAAACATTTTACATTCATGAAATACAGCCCTAAATAAAGTTGCTAATGCAGTAGGGGTTAGATTGGGAAATGATATTGATAAGATTAATTATAATATCAATCTGATTAAAATGATTGAAAAAGCCAGAGTTGATTTATGGCTTGCAAATAATAATAAAAATGGGGACAGAGAGAATAAAAATGAGGAAGGTAACAAATCTTACCTGGTGGACACAGGGGAACATGATATTGAAGAATTGTTGCAAGATGATTTAGAAAGTGGAGAGGAAGAGGAAAGAGAGGGGTGGGCTGAATTCAGATTAATGTTTTCTGGTGGAAAAAACAAGAATAATGACAGATCTTCCAGAAGTTCCGGGAAGAAATCTGCCATTAAAATCAAAAATAAGAAAGGATCAGGTAAAAAGAAAAAGAGAAAATGAGAGGAGTTTTTTTGGAATATGAGGGGCTTTGGGGGAGATATTAAGAAAAGATTCATGAGAGAAATGGTTATGGATATGAAGATTGAATTCATAGGCCTGCAAGAGACCATGAGGGATCATTTCTCTAAAAATGACCTACATGGAATCTGTGGAGGAAGAGATTTTCATTGGCATCATGTGCCATCTAGGGAAAAAAAGGGGGCCTATTGCTTGGAGTTAATTACACCACACTAGATGTTGTTACTCAGGAGGATGGGGAGTACTTTATAAAAATGATAGTTCAAGATACAAAAACCAAGTTCATTTGGGACCTGGTGGTGATTTATGGGGATGCCTAGCCATCTGGAAAAGCAAGATTTCTTGCTGAGTTAGCTAGGATATTCCAAAATAGAGTGGATCCTATTTTGATGGGGGGAGATTTTAATATTATTAGAAAAGAGTTTGAAAGAATAAACCTGGTACTCCAGAGCACTGGAGCTTTGTGTTTAATGTGATTTTAGAACAAGCTGGGGTCAGAGAACTAGACATGCATGGGAGAAAGTACACTTGGGGAAATAACTTACCCCAACCCACTTTTGAAAAGTTGGATAGGGTGTTGTGTGATGTGGAATGGGAGGAGAAATACCCTCTGACAGAAATCTCTACTATGTGCAGAGAGAAATCTGATCATGTTCCTCTATTCCTAGATACTGGAGATGTGGTCAAAAATGATCCAATGTTCAGATTTGAGAATGCCCGGCTTCTGAGAGAGGGCATAGATGATTTAGTTAGGAAAACATGGAGAAAAAAGAGCTCAAAGAAATCTAGTATTGATAATTGGCGATGCAAAATGAGATGTTTGAGACCTGTGCTGAAAGGGTGGAATAGGAATATGAATGCATGGTATAGAGAGCTTAAGAAAGATATTCTGATTAAATTGGGTATCATTGATAAAAAATGTGAAGAATATGGTTTAAACGTAGAAGACAGAAAAGAGCAATTGGAACTTAGGGCTCAACTTGATAGACTGCAGGGACAAGAAGAGGCTAAATGGAAACATAGGGCAAAGGTGGATGAACTAATTGGGGGGGGGGATAATAATATTAATTACTTCCATGCAAAAGAAAATGGACATCGTAGAAAAAATAGAATTACAGCTCTCGATCAGGAAGAGGGAAAGATAGAAGGGGGAAAATCTCCTAGACTACATCACAATTTTTTACAAAAACTTGTTTGGAGAGGCTGATACTTCTAGTATTTCTTTGAGTATTGAAAACTCTGACACAATTCTCCCAGAGCAAAAAGAAATACTGACCAGGGGGTTTTCCCTAGAAGAAATCAAGGCAGCTGTATTTTCTATGACTCATAACAAATCCCCAGGCCCAGATGGTTTACAGCTGAATTCTATCAGCACTTCTGGGACCTGATCGAAGATGATCTTAAACTTATGTTTGATGATCTATATAATGGGACACTTGACATTAAAAGACTGAATTATGGCATTATTACCTTAATACCAAAAACTAAAGAAGCTAATCAAATTCAGAAATTTAGGTCTATATGCCTGCTAAATGTTAGCTTTAAAATTTTCACAAAAATCTTGATGAATAGACTTAATACTATTGCTGGATCCATTATTTCTCCAATACAGACAGCTTTTATCAAGGGGAGATACATCATGGAGGGGGTGCTAGTACTCTATGAAGCACTTAATAGTGTAAATGTTAAGAAACAGAGTGCTCTGTTGTTGAAAGTGGATTTTGAAAAAGCATATGATAAAATAAAATGGCCTTTTGTGATGCAAATGTTAAAAGGAAAAGGATTTCCTGATAAGTGGATAGACTGGGTGATGAGTACTATAAGAGAGGGGAGTGTATGTATCAAGGTCAATGAAAATTATGGGTCATATTTTCAGACACACAAAGGTTTGAGACATGGGGACTCTCTATCCCCATTAATGTTTAATCTAGCAGCTGATGCTTTAGCAATTTTGATGGATAATTCATGAAAAATGGGACTGATCAAAGGTTTGCTGGCTGAAAACATAGAGGGAGGGGTTAATATGCTACAATATGCAAATGATACCATTTTTTTGCTACAAGATGACTATGAAAGTGCTTGCAATTTAAAGTACATTTTGTGTTTATTTGAACAAATGTCTGGTCTAAAAATTAACTTTCACAAAAGTGAAATTTTTTTATTTGGGGCAGCAGAAGATAAGAAACAGGAATATTCTAGAATTTTTACATGTCATGTGGGTGAGCTGCCAATGAAATATTTAGGACTCCCAATTAATAAGAAAAGAATTAGAAATAAAGATTGGAAACCTTCTGAAAATAAAATGGAAGGAAAATGTGGGACCTGGCAGGGAAGATTATTAGCAAGTGCAGGTAGACTGACTTTAATACAATCCTCGTTGACTGGGATCCCATACTTTATGATGTCATTTTATGGGTTGCCTGTGGGTGTGGAAAAGAGAATGAATTTTTTCAGAGCCAGGCTGCTGTGGCAGGAAAGCAATGATAAGAAAAAATATCATCTGGTGAAATGGACAGAGGTGTGCAGACCTAAGGATATGGGGGGCCTGGGGATTCATAACTTAGCCTTCATGAATAAAGCTTTGTTATGTAAATGGTGGTGGAAACTTGTGACGCCCCCGATTCAATCGTACACTAATCATACACGCAAACGTGTACGATCAAGATCAGGGACTCACGGGAAGATATCACAACACAACTCTAAAAATAAAATAAGTCATACAAGCATCATAATACAAGCTAGGGGCCTCGAGGGCTCGAATACAAGTGCTCGATCATAGACGAGTCAGCGGAAGCAACAATATCTGAGTACAGACATAATTTAAACAAGTTGCCATAAGATGGCTAGCACAAACCGGGATCTGAGATCGAAGAGGCGCGGGCCTCCTGCACAGGATCCTCCTAACTACTCCTGGTGCGTCGTCGGTGGCTGCACGTAGTAGTAGGCACCTCCGGGTAGTAGTCGCCATCGGCGGTGGCGTCTGGCGCTGGGCTCCATCGTCTGGTTGCAGCAATCGGGTAAAGAAAGGGGAAAAGGGGAACAAGGCAACCGTGAGTACTCATCCAAAGTACTACTTAAGCAAGGAGCTACACTACATATGCATGGATATATGTGTAAAGGGCCATATCGGTGGACTGAACTGCAGAATGCCGAATAAGAGGGGATAGCTAATCACCGTCGAAGACTACGCTTCTGGCAGCCTCCGTCTTGCAGCATGTAGCAGAGAGTAGTCTGAAGTCCTCCAAGTAGCATCGCATAGCATAATCCTACCCGGCGATCCCCTCCTCATTGCCCTGATAGAGAGCGATCACCGGGTTATATCTGGCACTTGGAAGGGTGTGTTTTATTGAGTATCCGGTTCTAGTTGTCATAAGGTCAAGGTACAACTCCAAGTCGTCCTGTTACCAAAGATCACGGCTATTCGAATAGATTAACTTCCCTGCAGGGGTGCACCACATAACCCAACACGCTTGATCCCATTTGGCCGGACACACTTTCCTAGGTCATGCCCGGCCGCGGAAGATCAACACGTCGCAGCCCCACCTAGGCACAACAGAGAGGTCAGCACGCCGGTCTAAACCTAAGTGCACAGGTGCAGGCCCATCGACCTTAGCACACACAAGCGTTGCGTGGCGGGCGGAAGCGAACTAGCCCCTTAATACAAGAGCAGGCCTACGTTCCAATCCGGCGCGCGCCGCTCAGTCGCTAACGTCACGAAGTGCTTCGACTAATACCACGACGTCGAGTGCCCATAACTGTTCCCGCGTAGTTGGTTAGTGTGTATAGACCAAATGGCCAGACTCAGATCAAATACCAAGATTTCGTTAAGCATGTTAAGTATCCGCGAACGCCGACCAAAGCCAGGCCCACCTCTCTCCTAGGTGGTCTCAACCTGCCCAGCCGCTCCGCCACAAAGTAACGATCGGGGCCGTGGGAACCAGGCCCACCTCTACGGGATGGAGCCACCGTCCTTTCAGCCCCATCTCCGAACAGTATCACGGTAATGTAACGATGTAAAGTATATAGTATATGCCCGTGATCACCTCCCAAGTGATCACAGCCCAGTAGTATAGCATGGCAGACGGACAAGAGTGTAGGGTCACCGATGGAACACTAGCATCCTATACTAAGCAGTAGGATAGCAGGTAAAGGTAACAACAGTAGTAGCAAGGACAGGCTATATGCAGCAGTATAGGATTAACTGAAAGCAGTAACATGCTACTCACTAGTGCAGAACCGGGCAATAGCACCGGTTCGTAAAACCCTTAGTGCGGTTCCACAACCGCACTAAAGTGTGGTCACTAAAGCCCCCCTTTAGTACCGGTTCAGCGAACCGGTGCTAAAAACCAACCACGTGCACGAGGCAGCTCCGGGGCGAGGCCCTTGATGATCGGTTGGTAACACCAACCGTACTAAATGTTTAATGGGTTTTGTTTTATTTTTATTTTTCAATTAAATTTGTGTTATCAATTTAATTTAGGATTTTTTACGTTATAGTGAGTTGTAGTGGTCATCATCATCATCATCATCATCATCATCGCATATTAATAAATAAATAAACTTTAGCTAGCTAAAAATCATCATATAGTCGTCATTAGTTACCACTAGCTATTTAATCATCATAGTCATTACCGCTGGCTATCTAATCACCAACATAATCATCGAGTTCACTTTGTAATGAAGCAAAGATATCATCGAGTTCAACATAATCATCACCAACATCAAGTTCAGGACAATACGGACATGCATGAGAGAGGACAAGTACTAATTAATTAAGAGCATGAACTAGCTACTCCTGCTGCTCCCTCTCGGGTAGAATAGCATAGAACATGTATAGCTCTCCGATTCATCATATTGGAGCATGCAGATGAATCTGTCTCCTAGTCTTGGGTTGCGCTTCTCCTTGCTGCCCCTAGTACTTCTCTGCGATCGTTTACAATTTTGCTCCAATCTTTCACTATTAAGCATTCTTAGCTTTCAGAAATCCTGAATGCACTCATGTGTAATGTAGGAAGTCTTGGTCGTAAGCTAACCATTGACATGCGACCTTTTGTCTCGATCCACCGAGGCACAACTGTCATCGGAAGTCCCTGTTGATGAAAGAACATCGTATAGTAATTAATATACTAAGCAATGAAAGTTTAGCTTCAAAAATAATGTATGCAAAAGATGCACTAATTAAGGACAAATAGTTAAAATCTTACCATCTTTCGATTATAGATGTGACCGTAGTTCAATCGATCACCATTGGTCGACGTTTTGAGTACTAACATTTCTAAGTTCAGGAAATTTTTTTGTCTTGACAGTATTAAGATCCTCAAGCCATGAAACATAATGACTTATCTCCTCGCAGTTTAGTTGAGCCCCGGGGCAGTAGTAGGTCCTGTCTACCAAGCGCCGGACATGTTTGCTTGAACCGAAATAAGCTGATAATACAAATTAGTTGTCAACTATTTTTGAATAAATTGTATCAAAGACATACACATATGCATGCATGGTTGAGAAAAACTCACATAATGGTAGAACTGGAGGCGTTTGCACATCGACCCAGATGTCTATATTACCTTCAATATCATCTTCCGGACGAATATCAAAGGTGATAACCATATTAGGCTCAAATGCATAAGCCTTGCATAGTGCTTGCCAAGTTTTGCATTCAAAATGGGTGTATGTGTCTCCATTATATAATTTGACGTTGAAAGTATACCCATGCTCCGTCTTCAAGTAAATTCTCTTTACCTCCATATCATCTATAGCACTAAAACCTATCTTATCCAAGACAAAAATTCTTTCATGGCAGGGGATGCGCTAGTAGAATAGTGAAAATTTAAAATTATAAGTTGAAGCAAATGAAGCATAAGTCATGCTTTAAAATTATAAGTTGAAGCAAATGAAGCATAAGTTTTGCATTCAAATAATAATTGCCGTTGTGACTTACTGTATCCACTTCGAATGGCTCATTCAGCTTGATGCTGAAGCGCCTACCATCAACAAGGAAATTTCTGTCGCACAGACGCGCTGGTCTTCACAGTGTTAGCACATAATGAAATCTTTTTAGTAAATCAGATGACATTTCCTATATGTTCATATAGGTGAAACTTTAAACACTTATTACTATCTAACATTAATTAATATCTAGCCAATTCAAATATATATCTAACTATATTCATCTAACATTCGACATTAATCTAACATTTATATAAACTCAAAATATATAAAACATTAAATAAACAGAAAAACTCATTAACAAATAATATTTTAATTAGATCATCAAATCTCAGATACGACAATTTTCTTACTAAAATAAACTAGTTATATTAATTATTCAACTAGTTCAAATCTCAAATACCTAAATAAACTAGTTCGACAATTTTCTTACTAAAAATAAACTAGTTATATTAATTATTCAACTAGTTCAAATCTCAAATACCTAAATAAACTAGTTCGACAATTTTCTTACTAAAATAAACTAGTTATATTAATTATTCAACTAGTTCAAATCTCAAATACCTAAAAAACTAGTTCGACAATTTTCTTACTAAAATAAACTAGTTATATTAATTATTCAACTAGTTCAAATCTCAAATACCTAAATAAACTAGTTCGACAATTTTCTTACTAAAAATAAACTAGTTATATTAATTATTCAACTAGTTCAAATCTCACATACCTAGCTAATTAATATCTAATTAAATTTTCTAAAAAACAGAAAACAGAAAATAAGTAAAAAAAATGTGTGTGTGTATGTGTGTGTGTATGTGTGTGTATGTGTGTGTGTGTGTATATATGTGTGTGTATGTGTGTATATATTTGTGTGTCTGTGTACGTACGTATACGTACACTTCAGTCTGTGACCTCGACGCCGCCGCCGCACGTCTGTCTGGCGGGGGTGGCGGCGTCGTCTGAGCAGTGCCCGCATGACGCTGGTACTGAGAGCGAGAGAAATACGTCTGAGGGCCGGACCGTGGAGCGACGATGACGGCGGCTGACGACGCTGGGCGGCGGGCGACGGGCGGCGGGCGACGCGCGCGGCGGCAGCGGCGACGGGACTCGGCGGCGCGCGTAGCGAGAGGTTGGGCGAGACGCGAAGAAGTGGGTCGATGGAACTGATTTTTCGTAAGTGCCACATATAGGAGGGGTTTTAGTACGGTTGGAGCCACCAACCGGTACTAAATGCCAACTTTGGCCAGACCAAGAGGCGGGAAGAGCAGGCCTTTAGTACCGGTTCGTGGCTCCAACCGGTACTAAAGACCAACCAGTACTAAAGGCCTCGCGCTGCCACCCCAAAGTTTAGTCCCACCTCGTCGGGCGAAGGGCAGCCGCACTGGTTTATAAACCCAGCCGCGGCTACCCCATCAAACTCCTCTATATAGCAGGCTTGTGGGCCTAAACTCTGCGCGCTGCCCTGTGAGTCTGCTGGGCCTTTAAGGCCTGTAATTACACACATGTGGCCTATCAGGCCCACAGGGCAGCGCCCCAATTTTTTTATAGTTTTTTTCTTTTCTGCTTTATTTTCTTCTATTTATTTCTGCGTAGTTTTTTGTATAGTTTTTTCTTTTCTGTTATATTTATTTTCTTCTATTTATTTGTGAGTAGTTTTCATCTAGTTTGCCAAAATTCAACATTTTCCGAGTTCATTTTGTAGTGATTTTCAATTTCACGGTCATTTTGTAAACGATTGAAAAATAGCAAATATATTTTTTTTCTTTTCTGCTTTATTTTTTCTTCTATTTATTTCTGAGTAGTTTTTCTTTTCTGCTATATTTATTTTCTTCTATTTATTTCTGAGTAGTTTTTTTATATAGTTTTTTCTTTTCAGCTATAGTTTTTCTTCTTTTCTGCTATTTTTTCTTTTCTGCAAAACTTGATGGTCAAAGTCTCGAGTTATAACTTAAAAAATAAAAATATCGACGTGCAATTAGTTTTTGCCATAACAGAAGAAGTCCGGAGTTGTAATAAGTTATTAAAAATAAAAAAAGAGGTGCAATGCTCGTTAATGCGCATAGCTCCGTGCAGTCTACCGTATTCCTGAAGGCTTGAAGCTAAGCAACGTGAGCATTGAGCCTCTTCTTCATCGTCTCTGCACTCAGGGCTTATAAACCGCTCCTAGTCCCTCTCACTTGAGAGGTGGGACTAAAAACAACTTACGTCTGGTTCATCCATGAACCGGTACTAAAGGTGCTCGTGGGGCCCCACCTTACGACACAACCTCATTAGTACCAGTTAGTGGCACGAACCGGTGCTAAAGGTTCGCCACTAACCGGTACTAAAGAGCTCCTCCGCCTAGCAGTTGGAACCGGTACTAAAGAGCTCCTCCCGCCTAGCAGTTGGAACCAGTGCTTAGAGCCTCCCACCTAGCAGTTGAATGGTGCATACTGAATGCACAAAAAAGTCTGGACTTGTAAAAGTTTAAAAAAATGAAATGCCTTTTGTAACAGATGAGTTTAATTTCTTCATAAACCCGAATACTTCGAAAGAGATTGTACAGTTTGTAAACGAAGTGCATCAAGTTTTTGCCGTAACCCTCTCTACTTTTTTGAACATGATATGTCGGTAAAATGATGATACCATGCCAAGTTTCCACTTTTTCAGAGTTCATTTGTAGTGCTTTTCAATTTCCAGGTCATTTAGTTCTCAAAACAAATCATTAAATGCATGAAAAATAGCAAATGAAGGCATAAACGGTTGAAAGTTGATGGTGTCGCTTTGAATGGTGCATACTTAGCATAAAAATATAAGAGCATTTAGATCATGATCTTATATTTCTTTATAGTCTAAATTGTCAATATGATCTTATAACATCAAAAATACCTTGATCATCAATGATCTTTGTGTGTACAATCTGAATTTTCAATATGAGTCATCAACGATTTATAAACCGATGAAGACTCATATTGCGGCCACAAATTCTACACATAGAGTTCAATGAAGACCAAGTACTTGTGATAGTTTGAGAAATAACATATTTAAGGTGGTAAAAGGCTTGTTAGGGGAGCGAGGTGGGACTAAAAACAGCTTGCCATAGCCTCATTAGTACCGGTTCGTGGTACGAACCGGCACTAAATGGTGATGGTGGGGCCATAGACTGACCGCAGGCTGACACAGCCTCTTTAGTACCGGTTCGTGGCATGAACCGGTACTAAAGGTTCGCCACGAACCGGTGCTATTGATCGCCGCCACGAACCGGCACTAGTGTACACATTAGTGCCGGCTGAAATTCAAACCGGCACTATTGTGCTTCACGTTTGACCCTTTTTGTACTAGTGACTACTCTAATGCAAGCAGTATAGAGAAGAGTAGGCGATATCTGGTGATCAAAAGGGGGGGGCTTGCCTGGTTGCTCTGGCAAGAGAGAGGGTTCGTCAACTCCGTAGTCGAACTGGGCAGCAGCAGCGTCGGTCTCGGTGTCTAGCGGAAGAAGAGGGGAAAGAAATAATGAATATTTAAGCAAACAGATGCATGACGATGCATGACAAAGCAAAGCGTGATGCTAGGCGTGCCCTAACACGGTATGAGGTGATGCCGGTGAAGGGGGTTAAACATCCGGGAAAGTATCCCCGGTGTTTCGTGTTTTCGGGCAGAGGAGCCGGAGGGGGAAAGTTGCGAGTTCGATAGGTTAGGGATGCGTGGCGGATGAACGGGTTGCGTTTCCGGGTTCGTCTCGTCGTACTGAGCAACTTTCATGTTGAAAATAATTTAATCCGAGTTACGGTTTAAAAGATATGATTTTCTAAAGATTTTATTAATTTTTGGAATTTAACTAATTATTTAATTTAATTCGAAAATGGATTTATGACGTCAACATGATGTCATGCTGACGTCAGCAGTCAACAGGTTGACTGGTCAACCTGACCAGTGGGTCCCACTGGTCAGTGACACATTTTAATTAAACATATTAATTAACCTAATTAGTATTAATTAGGGGTGGGCCCCACTGTCATTGACTAATTAATTAACTATTTAACAGATTAGGTTAATTAGGTAACTAACGTGTAATTATTTTAATTAGTTGCTTAATTTAATTAATCAAAATTAATTAAGTTAATTGTTTCTTTAATTAATTATTAATTTTTTTGTTTCTTCTTTTTTTTATCAGAAACGTTCTGGGCATGGGGCCCCGTGTCGATGGCGAGGGGCCTTAGCGATTCTGGCGCTGGGATGCTGGCGCCCGACCCAGAGAGGGTCAGTGGCGTGAGGCGACGGCAGTGCAGGGGCGGTGGCACAGGGCCAACGATGAGGGGTGGGGCTCGGCCGGCGCGTGGCCGTAGGATGCCAAGGCCGAGCAAGGCGCGATCATGGGCGCAGCGGGCGCGGGCGTCTTGCCCGACGGCACCACCGTCCGACAGGAGCTCGCCAGACCAACCATGAGGCAAGGCTGGCGGGGACGGACCGGCGAGCGGAAGGCACGAGGCAACAAGGGGCTTCAGCGGTGGCGGGCGCAATGGAGGCGCCGGCAGATCTGGGCGAGCCCGGCGCGCAGGGGTGCGAAGTGAGCGGAGCCGAGCAGAGGTCACGGGCGCTGGCACGCCGAGGTTGTCTTGTGGCGAAGGTGGAGGTCGCGACAGCGAAGCGCCTGCACGCTGAGGCACGGCCGGGCCTCGATGTCCAACGGGGCAGGGGGAGGAGAAAAGAGAGAGAGCATGGGGAGGCGCTCACATCGGGACCGTAGGGAACATGGCAACGGGGCGCGAGGTGGGGGACGGGGACGACGTGCGGTGCAAGGGAAGACGAGGAGGCAGTCCGATGAGGGAGGGTTCCGACGAGGCGGCGGCGACGTCGACGTGCAGGAGGTGGCGATACAGAGAATGGAATCGGCTCGATCTGCGCGAGGCAGGGGTCCCGAGCTCCGATGCGTCCGCGTAGCCGACGTAGATGGCGGAGGCGGTGCTCCCGGCACAACCTGAGGCGGCGGGGAGGACGTCCGGCGCGAGGACGACGGGGTCGGGGCGCCGTTGCCCCGATCCAAAAAGGTGGGGGGAGTGGGGAACGAGAGGAGGAGTGGGGTGCGAGTGAGGGGATTTAGGTCACAACGGGGGTTGGGGAGGCCTAAATAGGACAGGGGTGAGCTGGGCCGGCCAGCTGGGTCAAGGCCCAGTTGGGGGTCCTTTCTTTTTATTCATTTTCTGTTTTGCCTTTTTCTTTTTATTTATTTTATCTTTCTGTTTTCTTCTAGTTCCTTTTATGCTTAGTTTTACCAACCATAAAAATAGTCTCTAAGTTAGCATTACTATAATAATACAATTTGGTTATCCAATAGAAAATAGTTTAATCATTTTATAAATTACAAAAGGCTTTTAATAATTGTTTTACTAATGTTTTATTTATTTTAAAGCATTTAAGCATTTTATAACAATGTGGTTTCTTCACCATATTTACTTATGCATTATTTGACACTATCCGAACAATTTAGTTTTAATATTTGAAAACTTTAGTTGTCTGCTTTAGTTTGAATTTGAATTAAAACCGGTTTTCGAACTAACGCGAGAATATCAACAGTAACCGTGGTGACGTGGCGTCATTAAGGAGGGATTACTGTAGCCTTATTATCCGGGCGTCACAATTCTCCTCCACTACAAGAAATCTCGTCCCGAGATTTAAGAGGGGAGTAAGGGGGAAAGTTCTGGTTACGAAATTCTAGCGATTCTTCTCGGACATAGTTGCTCTTCTCGAAAAGATCGATCCATTACATTGATGTCTTCATTTCTCTGCTTCAGGTCATCATGATGAAGTTGTCGTCCTTCCTTCGGGAACTCCATCGTACTTACGTAAAAGGATAAGGGGCATTCCAGGGGAACAGACCTCTGTAAGGCTGACTATCTAGTTGATAACATCGGGGAAGGTGGCGGAAAGTAACTCTCGAATTGACACTTAGAAAATATCGAGAGCAAAGTAAGGCGGCATCATGGAAAGTTTCCAGCGGGAAGGAATGTTCGATGCCTGAAACAGGGCTCGAGAGGGGCTCAAAGCAACCGGGAATTAGTATTGCGTCCGGTAACAGATTTGATGATCTCTCGGAAGGTGGCTCGTGAATTAAATACGAGGCCACACGCGAGGAAGAACCTTGGGAACAGGGGGTGCAGGAGAGTCAAGTTTCGATCCTGTGGAACTGCGGGTTATGGGCCCACCATGTGGGTAAAAGTAGGAAAAGCGTTGATATCTTGCACGGTCGTGATAGCAATAAATGTCAGAGGGTAGCCTATTAGTTATGTTGGCAACAATGTCGATACCAAGGGCGAGGGACGAAGAGAACCATTTTCCTGCTCGTTGAACAAGGCGGACCATTAGGCAAAGTTCTCGTCCATCGGTGGCAACCGAAATGTCATCAATTTTAGTAATAGGGTCTTACTGGCAGAGTTGTATCACGAGGTGCTTACCTAAGCAGGGAATTGCCACTGCTCAGTTAAGTAGATTATAAGAAAGTTTGAACAAAACAAGGGAAAGGAAAATGTGTTTAAACACATATATCAGGGGTATATCCTTCCCAAAGTCAAGCAGAGGATGATATCCAAGACAGGATATAAAGTAGAAAACCCTTTAGATAAGAGGAGAGAAATTTCATGACATTACCCATACAACGGTGTTTGGGTAATTTCAACAATAAACATTTAGCATGGTGCTTCAAATGTTCTTATTGAAAACCGGAGTACCACATACATGCTTTGAGATAGCATTGACATGGTCTTCAATCAAAGGTCGGACTCTGGATACACAATGGACTTATTAGGAACAACTTATAGAATAAGTCTTACAATTTCCTCATGGAAGAATGGTTAACCTCGCTAAAGAGGAAACTATAGCAATAGGTCCTCCGGCCAGGTGTGTTAGGCATGACCACCTTACCGGTTATAGAAAGACCAATGCTATGACTCTTGGAAAATGTTCCAACCATCATATCTGACTGAGATTCAGATCTGATTGGTGTCAGGATAACTCGGACTCGGGGAATGAACTATGGGAGTGAGTTTCGAAATGAGAGTTCATCATTAAACTAAGGAGAGGATGAGGAGGTGGCTGATGGACTCAGCGACAACTCATCGAGATTTCCAAAATGATGTATTTCCATAATTATGTGAACAAGGAGATATCATTTGTCAGATAAAATGATATAATGATTTATACTCGAGCAAAACATACACAATTTAGACATTGGTGAAAGGTGCACCCGACATATGGGCTTAGGTAGCACGATCAATGTTAGAATGGTGATTCGATATCCAATACACAAAGAATGTAACTATCGTTCCTTAACTTACAAGCAATAGGGTTGCTAGAAGTACAGAATCCAAACAACACCGTTCACTTGTTGGTATCTCGGTTAGAATCAACACGGGGACCAAGAAATGAACGAAGATGGCGAGAGGTATTTCTATGTCAAGAATTCTCAAGAGGTGGAACAAATCTCAGAACATTCTTGACATAAAAGATGGTAATACTCCAAGGTAAAGAAGAACAATTGCTAGATAGCAAGGAACTCAAGGTATAACACCAAACATGAACAAGCTTGTGTTGGTGGGAAGGCACTAAAGTGGTCGATGATAATACAATTCATCAAGGGCAAGGATGGTATTTCTCATCATGAATTCAATTGATATCCTGGAAGAGCTCAAAATGTTGATGATGATCACGACACAATTGTCGAGAGATTTCACGAAGAAGCAATCGAACAACGATGACATCAAGAAAAAGCAATGGTGAAGCGAAGGGTCATTGGGACCACAGATACGACACAAACTGAAAATCAAGTCTGTTCAAGGAGAATTGATATGACGAGGAAGATCACGGAAGATTAGCTTACCATCTAAATCTGTGCTCCGGAAAGAGGGGCCAGGTAGCACAGTTAAAAAGTTGCATGATAATGATATAGCCGATCAGGCTAGCAATGACTTGAAGGATTAATAAACTCATAAGCAATGAAGAATACTTAGAGTTATTGAATCAAAGTGCGGAATTGATTCACTTATCAGTGTTCTTGGTTGACGACAACCCAGAACCCAGGAAAATTGGAATCAGTGAGAAATAACAGTTGTTGAAGAACCCATAAGAAGTTATGTAGTTCCATGATATTCTTGCGGTACCAGAGGGTATACTCAAGGGTGGAGCGGGATAGAGGTTGGACAAGTGAAATCATTTGCAGAAGGCAAGCACTTAAACTTGTCCAAGAAATGGGATCAAAGAAGAACAATATGGTCGAAACCACGGTCGCAAAAGACCAAGCATAGATAAGAGAAGAAGTTATAACAAGGGGATTATTATTACTACGAGAAGCTTCCATGATAAGTTCCACCTCGGGTCCATGGGCATGAACACAAAGTTCAAGGTCGACTCCCACTTCTCCAAAGCATAACCTTACATTCACTTCTCGTTTCGATAATGGCATTAGTGTTGAAAGTTTTACCTGGTGAAATACCAGATGAGTATGACCCGTGAAAACTTCCGAGTTCACACATAGTAAGGAAGGCCTAGGTTCAACCCATCAGGGCATCTTACGAACATATACCACAAACTTCGGGGTAAATAATACAAGCTCGAAAGTAGAGCATTGTTCAAAAGCAGATGATACAATTTACCAAAGGCATTATATACCCATGAAAAAGCTCTCAAGGTTATTCAATATGAAGGACACTGTCGGATAAAATCCAACAAAGGAACCAATGGTCCACAAGGGATCTGATGTGAGCATCGGTACTCAACCAGAGGAAGAAGAATGCACGGGCATCATATTATAGAACATCTGAGTAATTTGATGCTTAGATAACAAAGGAATTCCGATTTCCAAAACAAAGGATCAGAAGCAGTCGCTCCGATCAAGGATGGATAAGTTGGATAGACCAGAGGCACAATTGACGACAAATAGTTTGGTCGAGAACCAGCTCATGTTCAAAAATGATGTCTGAGCCGGAAAGATAATTTAGAAGGGTTGATAGATGATTGTGTGCATTCGCACACATGTTGAATCAATAGGATCAAAATGACGGTGTCAAAAGATACTAGTGAATATTGCCAGATATATGGGAAGCATCCATAATGCAAGTAGACAAGTATTTACCGAGCAATAGCGGGCAGAGGATACCGGAAGATCAGATAGTACTTCAATGTATCTTGTGAATCATATGAACAACGGGAAAGAACGGATAATCGATAAGTGCGAGGAATTATCCGTAGGGGGTATAAATGGGGCAAGAACTACAAGGCAGTGGTACAAGGGATTCTTAAAAGTCGGAGAGCAATTCGATGTATCTGGTAATAACAAGAGAAACTCAGAGTAGTTGTATGAACAAGTGTATGTCGTTATCCATATGGATATATCGGTAGTACGGAATTGAAAAGGCAAAGGGCACAAGAGTCTCGGGAATGATCGAAGAGTATCTTCAACATCTTCTAGTGCAGTCGTCGATCATCTGCGGTAAGGGGCTCTCCGGGAGAAGTAGTTACGAGAACCTAGAGTCAGATTTAGTAAAATCATTTAACCCGATTAGAAGAGAGATCAGAGTCCCGAGTATAGACGAGGAGTAAAAGATCCTAATACCACCCAATGGTGGCGTGTGCGGTAAGACACACAGCCATGTCGATAAAAGTTTTTGCAACGCCTAGACTCGACTTGACCAAGGAGTTGGAAAGGGATTCCTACAGCGATGGCTCGATACCAACTTGTGACGCCCCGATTCAATCATACACTAATCATACACGCAAACGCAGTATGCGATCAAGATCGAGGACTCACGGAAGATATCACAACACAATTCTAAAAATAAAATAAGTCATACAAGCATCATAATACAAGCCGGGGGCCTCGAGGGCTCGAATACAAGTGCTCGATCATAGGCGAGTCAGCGGAAGCAACAATATCTGAGTACAGACATAAGTTAAACAAGTTTACCTTAAGAAGGCTAGCACAAACTTGGATACAGATCGAAAGAGGCGCAGGCCTCCTGCCTGGGATCCTCCTAAACTACTCCTGGTCGTCGTCAGCAGGCAGCACGTAGTAGTAGGCACCTCCAGTGTAGTAGGAGTCGTAAATCGGCGTTGGCGTCGCTCGAGGCTCCATCGTCTAGTCGCAGCAATCGGGTAAAGAAAGGGGGAAAAGGGGGAACAAGGCAACCGTGAGTACTCATCCAAAGTACTCGCAAGCAAGGAGCTACACTACATATGCATGGATATATGTGTAAAGGGCCATATCGATGGACCGAATGCAGAATGCCAGAATAAGAGGGGGATAGCTAATCATGTCGAAGACTACGCTTCTGGCAGCCTCCGTCTTGCAGCATGTAGAAGAGAGTAGACTGAAGTCCTCCAAGTAGCATCGCATAGCATAATCCTACCCGGCGATCCTCTCCTCGATGCCCTATTAGAGAGCGATCACCGGGTTGTATCTGGCACTTGGAAGGGTGTGTTTTATTAAGTATCCGGTTCTAGTTGTCATAAGGTCAAGGTACAACTCCAAGTCGTCCTGTTACCGAAGAGCACGGCCATTCGAATAGATTAACTTCCCTGCAGGGGTGCACCACATAACCCAACACGCTTGATCCCATTTGGCCGAACACACTTTCCTGGGTCATGCAGCCGCGGAAGATCAACACGTCGCAGCCCCACCTAGGCACAACAGAGAGGTCAGACGCGGTCTAAACCTAAGCGCCAGAAGTGCAGGCCCATCGCCTTAGCACACCTGCATGTTGCGTGGGCGGCCGGAAGCAGAACTAGCCCCCTTAATACAAGAGCAGGCCTACGTTCCAATCCGGCGTGCGCTGCTCAGTCGCTGACGTCACGAAGTGCTTCGGCTGATACCACGACGTCGAGTGCCCATAACTGTTCCCGCGTAGTTGGTTAGTGTGTATAGACTAAATGGCCAGACTCGGATCAAATACCAAGATCTCGTTAAGCGTGTTAAGTATCCGCGAACGCCGACCAGGGCCAGGCCCACCTCTCTCTTAGGTGGTCTCAACCTGCCTGCCGCTCCGCCACAAAGTAACGTGATCGGGGCCGTGGGAACCCAGGCCCACCTTTACCGGGATGGAGCCACCGTCCTTTCAGCCCCCATCTCCGAACAGTATCACAGGTAATGTAACAGTGTAAAGTATATAGTATATGCCCGTGATCACCTCCCAAAGTGATCACAACCCAGTAGTATAAATCCATTTTCGAATTAAATTAAATAATTAGTTAAATTCCAAAAATTAATAAAATCTTTAGAAAATCATATCTTTTAAACCGTAACTCGGAATAAATTATTTTCAACATGAAAGTTGCTCGATCTGACGAGACGAACCCGGAAGCGCAGCCGTTAAATCATACGCATCCCTAACCTATCGAACTCGCAACTTTCCCCTCCGGCTCCTCTGCTGAAAACCACGAAACACGGGGATATACTTTCCGGATGTTTACCCCTTCACCGGCATCACCTCATACCGCGTTAGGGCACGCCTAGCATCACGCTTTGCTTTGTCATGCATCGTCATGCATCTGTTTGCTTAAATATTCATTGTTTCTTCCCCCTCTTCTTCCGCTAGACACCGAGACCGACGCTGCTGTTGCCCGATTCGACTACGGAGTTGTGAACCCTATCTCTTGCCGAGCAACCAGGCAAGCCCCCTTTGATCACCGATATCGCCTACTCTTCTCTATCTGCTTGCATTAGAGTAGTGTAGCATGTTACTGCTTTCGATTAATCCTATCTTCTGCATAGCTTTGTCCTTGCTACTCTTGTTGTTACCTTTACCGCTATCCTCTTGCTTAGTATAGGATGCTAGTGTTCCATCGTGACCCTACACTCTTGTCCGTCCCGCCATGCTATACTCTTGGGCTGTGATCACTTGGGAGGTGATCACGGGCATATCTATATACTTTACACTATTACATTACCCGTGATCTTGTTCGGAGATGGGGTTTGAAAGGACGGTGGCTCCATCCCGGTGAGGTGGGCTGGGTTCCCGACGGCCCCATTGTTACTTTGTGGCGGAGCGGCAGGGCAGGTTGAGACCACCTAGGAGAGAGGTGGGCCTGGCCTTGGTCGGCGTTCATGGATACTTAACATGCTTAACGAGATCTTGGTATTTGATCCGAGTCGGCCATTTGGTCTATACGCACTAACCAACTACTGTGAGGAGCAGTTATGGGCACTCGGCGTCGTGGTATCGGCCGGCACTTCGTGGCGTCAACGGCCGGCGGCGCGCCACCGGATTGGACCGGAATGCTGCTAGGCTAGGTGCGCTTCGGCCGCCCTCATAGCGTGTGGGTGTGCTATGGGCGATGGGCCCAGACCCCTGTGCGCTTAGGTTTAGACCGGCGTGCCATAGCCTGACCGCAGGCTGACACAGCCTCTTTAGTACCGGTTCGTGGCATGAACCGGTACTAAAGGTTCGCCACGAACCGGTGCTATTGATCGCCGCCACGAACCGGCACTAGTGTACACATTAGTGCCGGCTGAAATTCAAACCGGCACTATTGTGCTTCACGTTTGACCCTTTTTCTACTAGTGACTACTCTAATGCAAGCAGTATAGAGAAGAGTAGGCGATATCTGGTGATCAAAAGGGGGGGGGGGGCTTGCCTGGTTGCTTTGGCAAGAGAGATTTTTCGTCAACTCTGTAGTCGAACTGGGCAGCAGCAGCGTCGGTCTCGGTGTCTAGCGGAAGAAGAGGGGAAAGAAACAATGAATATTTAAGCAAACAGATGCATGACGATGCATGACAAAGCAAAGCGTGATGCTAGGCGTGCCCTAACGCGGTATGAGGTGATGCCGGTGAAGGGGGGTAAACATCCGGGAAAGTATATCCCCGGTGTTTCGTGTTTTCGGGCAGAGGAGCTGGAGGGGGAAAGTTGCGAGTTCGATAGGTTAGGGATGCGTGGCGGACGAACGGGCTGCGTTTCCGGGTTCGTCTCATCGTACTGAGCAACTTTCATGCTGAAAATAATTTAATCCGAGTTACGGTTTAAAAGATATGATTTTCTAAAGATTTTATTAATTTTTGGAATTTAACTAATTATTTAATTTAATTCGAAAATGGATTTATGACGTCAGCATGATGTCATGCTGACGTCAGCAGTCAACAGGGTTGACTGGTCAACCTGACCAGTGGGTCCCACTGGTCAGTGACACATTTTAATTAAACATATTAATTAACCTAATTAATATTAATTAGGGGTGGGCCCCACTATCATTGACTAATTAATTAACTATTTAACAGATCTGGTTAATTAGGTAACTAACGTGTAATTATTTTAATTAGTTGCTTAATTTAATTAATCAAAATTAATTAAGTTAATTGTTTCTTTAATTAATTAATTAATTATTTTATTATTATTAATTTTTTTGTTTCTTCTTTTTTTTATCAGAAACGTTCTGGGCATGCGGCCCTCGTGTCGATGGCTGAGGGCCTTAGCGATTCTGGTAGCGGGGATCTGCGCCTTGACCAGAAAGGGTCCAGCCTTGAGCGGGAGGCAGTGCGAGGCAGTGGCACAGGGCCAGCAGTGAGGTGAAGCGCTTGGCCGCGTGGCGTGGCTGGAGGCCAAGGCTGGCCCAGCGCAGCCATGGCGCAGCGGGCGCAGGGCGTCTTGGCGACGGCACCACCGCCAACAGGCTCGCCTGCACCAACCGTGGGCAAGGTGGCGGGGACCGGACCGGCGGAAAAGGCACGAGGCAGCAGGGCTTGGCGGTGGCAGGCGCGGCCGAGGCGCCGACAGATCTGAAGGGCAGCCCGGCGGCGAGGGTGCGAAGTGGCGGAGCCGGGCGAGGTCACGGCGCGAGCACGTCCACGGTTGTCTTGTGGCGAAGTGGAGGTCGCGACGAGCGCGAGGCGCACGGCCAAGGCGCGGCCGGGCCTCAATGTCCAACGGGGCAGGGGGGAGAAAAGAGAGAGAGCATGGGGAGGCGCTCACATCGGGACCGTAGGGAACATGGCAACGGGGCGCGAGGTGGGGGACGGGGACGACGTGCGGCGTAGGGGAAGACGAGGAGGCAGTCCGATGAGGGAGGGTTCCGACGAGGCGGCGACGACGTCGACGTGCAGGAGGTGGCGATACAGAGAATGAAATCGTCTCGATCTGCGCGAGGCAGGGGTCCCGAGCTCCGATGCGTCCGCGTAGCCGACGTAGACGGCGGAGGCGGTGCTCCCGGCACAACCTGAGGCGGCGGGGAGGACGTCCTGCGCGAGGACGACGGGGTCGGGGCGCCGTTGCCCCGATCCAGAAAGGTGGGGGTGAGTAGGGAACGAGAGGAGTGGGGTGCGGGTGAGGGGATTTAGGTCACAACGAGGTTGGAGAGGCCTAAATAGGACAGGGGTGAGCTGGGCCGGCCAGCTCGGTCAAGGCCCAGTTGGGGGTCCTTTCTTTTTATTCATTTTCTGTTTTGCCTTTTTCTTTTTATTTATTTTATCTTTCTGTTTTCTTCTAGTTCCTTTTATGCTTAGTTTTACCAACTATAAAAATAGTCTCTAAGTTAGCATTACTATAATAATACAATTTGGTTATCCAATAGAAAATAGTTTAATCATTTTATAAATTACAAAAGGCTTTTAATAGTTGTTTTACTAATGTTTTATTTATTTTAAAGCATTTAAGCATTTTATAACAATGTGGTTTCTTCACCATATTTACTTATGCATTATTTGACACTATCCGAACAATTTAGTTTTAATATTTGAAAACTTTAGTTGTCTGCCTTTAGTTTGAATTTGAATTAAAACTGGTTTTCGAACTAACGCGAGAATATCAACAGTAACCGTGGTGACGTGGCGTCATTAAGGAGGGATTACTGTAGCCTTATTATCCGGGCGTCACAAAACTATATGACACAAGTGGGGTGTGGCAAGGGGTTATGAGGAAAAAATATATTAAGAATAATTGTACTACTAGTGTGAAAAGCAAAAAAGGGGACACGCAATTCTGGGGAGAAATGTTGAAACACAAGGATTTCTTTTTTCCTTGTGTAAATTTGAGGTAGGTAATGGAGAGGACACCCGGTTCTGGGAAGATTGGTGGATTGGCCCAAAAGCCTTGAAATATAGTTACCCAACATATATAATGTATGCTTTGACAAGGAGAAGTCTGTGGCTTGGGTGTTGAAAAAAGGATTAGACAATATAAGCTTTAGGAGATCGTTATATGGGGAGTCCCTGATGTTATGGGGGCATATCAAAGATGCGTGTGAAAGTGTGGCGCTTGATAAGTCCTCTGATAAGATTAGATGGACCTTATCTGGGGATGGAAAATATAGTGTTAAAACCTGCTATAGGCACATGATTCAAAATGAAATGAAATACCCATATAAATTTCTATGGAAAGTGAAAATGCCTCCTAGGGTTAAATTCTTCATTTGGTTATTGCTGAGGGAGAGCATTCTGACCAAGCAGAATCTTAAAAAGAGGGAATGGAAAGGAGATACAAAATGCTCCTTCTGTGGAAGAGAGGAAGATATTGAACACCTTTTTGTTCATTGTTCTGTTGCTAAGATGTTGTGGATGGTTTTGAAATGTTCCCTCAATATACATGATATCCCTGGAAAAATTAATGACATCTTTGGCAAATGGCTAAGCAAATTTGGGAAAGAAAATAAAAACCTCATGATTGTTGGTATTTCGGCAATGTTATGGACAATGTGGAAATTGAGAAATAGATTAGTCTTTGATAATCATAGGGTTACTGATCCCTGTGTTCCTGTTAACTTGATTATTAAAAACTTACATGAATGGTGTGTGCTGCAGAAAAGCCAAGAAAAAATAGATCACATGAAGTGGGGCGTAAATCAAGTTGAGCGGGTGGCCACGGAGATCTTCAAGGCGACGCGTGGGTGGGCGACTGGAGTTCCAAGACTTGGTGGCTCCTAGATCGACTAGGTTGAAGCTTGATCTTCTTTGTGCCTGCTATTAGCTCTCTTGCTTTTCTCTCGTCTTCTCATCCTGATAAAAGACTGTAATTCTGCACTTATGGCCGTGTGTGGCTCTTTGATAAAACCCCCTGTGATGTAATAGCTAGCGGTATTCCTGAAGTCTAGTTTGCTTCTGGATTTCCTTAGCGTGATCTTCGTTAGGGTTTACCAATTATCCTGGCAAGTAATGATGGTATGGGGGAGACGGGAGGGATGGCTCCCTCACCAACATATCATCGCCAGATGTTGGAGGGTTGCGTGTGGTATGTCTGGAGTCTGTGAACGGATGATTTCTTTATATGAAATCGGAGAGGCAAGCTCTCTTTTATCAAAAAAAAAAAATCCACTGGTTCTCCATCGTGAACTCGCTCATGATCGTGCTCTTCCTGTCCGGCATGGTGGCCATGATCATGCTGCGGACGCTGTACCGCGACATCTCCAGTTACAACCAGCTGGACACCCAGGAGGAGACCGGGTTGAAGCTCGTCCACGGCGACGTCTTCAGGGCGCCGCCGCGCCCTGAGCTGCTCTGCGTGTACGTCGGCACGGTCATCCAGTTCTTCGGGGATGCTGCTCGTCACCTTGCTCTTTGCCGTCCTCGGCCTCCTCTCGCCGGCGAACCGGGCTCATGACGGCATGCTCCTCGCGTGGGTCTTCCTGGGCATGCTCGCGGGCTACTCCTCGGCACGCCTCTACAACGCGCTCAAGGGGTCAGAGTGGAGGAAGGTCACTGTCAACACGGCCTCTACAAGGCGCTCAAGGGGTCAGAGTGGAGGAAGGTCACTGTCAACACGGCGACGATGTTCCCCTGCACCGTGTTCGCCGTCTTCTTCGTCCTCAACGCGCTCATATGGGGCGAGAGGTTCCCCTGCACCGTGTTCGCCGTCTTCTTCGTCCTCAACGCGCTCATATGGGGCGAGAGGTCTTCTTCGTCCTCAACATGCTCATATGGGGCGCCGTCTTCTTCGTCCTTCTTCGTCCTCAACGCGCTCATATGGGGCGAGAGGTCTTCTTCGTCCTCAACATGCTCATATGGGGCGAGAGGACCTCCGGTGCGGTGCCCTTCACGACCATGTCGGTGCTGGTGCTGCTCTGGTTCGGCATCGGAGCTACCACGGCTTCAAGTTACCAGCACGTAGGACATCACCAAGGTGGTCTCTGGCGCGCTCCACGTACTTCGGGTACATGCTCATCGCCTCCTACGCCTTCCTCGCGCTCAGCGGCACCATCGGCTTCTACGCCTGCTTCTGCTTCACCAGCTTGGTTCATCTACTCCTCCGTCAAGATCGACTAGACAACTTCTTAACTAGGCAACTAGCATGTGATGGTTGGTTTCCAGATGAACAGAGTTGTAGTAGCAGGCAAGTAGGCTCTGCTTCTGATACGTCAGTGGCTCGGTGTATGTGTGTATCCTTACAGTAAAGGACATACAGCTCTCTGCATTCGTTCGGTACTAAAGCTCAGAGAATCAACTAAGGGCCTGTTCTGAAGTCATCCACACTCCACAGTTTCAAGCTCAGAGAATCAAGACTATGTTCAGTGAAATCTATGCATGTTTCACTGATAAAAGAGTACAGACACAGAGGACGAGGACGAGCGATTTATACACCGTACCCAGCACAGGGGGAGGATTTTATTACTATTCGGCGGTTACTGGTAAGCTAAGGCAAAGGATTCCGGCGACGAAGAACAGCTTCTCAGGTGCGGTGAGCCAGGCGCTCGTTGTGCCTGTCCCTCTGCCTGTCGTCCTTGCCCATGAACATGAAGTAGCCGACGGTGCCGACGGCGAGGAGGCCGCCGACAGCCATCGTGGTGGGGCTGAAGCGGCGCAAGGGGCTGGACGGGCTCGTCGCCGACGATGACGCACGCTTCAGCGGGTCGTCGGCCATGGAGGCCCACGCCTTCATCTCCGGCCACATGGTGGACGACCCTCTCCTCTTCTTGCTGCCTCTCCTCTTCTTGCTGCCTAGCTGCGATGCGAACTACGGCCGAGCTTTCTTGTTTACTGGTTTGCCACTGCTGAGATGTGTCCTCGGAGAAGGACGAGAGGGGCCTTAAGAGGGCACGTTAAGCGGCCACTGGGACGCATGGGAGGACGCGTGGCGCGGTGCCACTGCCACGTAGTGGGACGCAGCGCCAGCGTACCCTCCAGCAGGTGACTCAGCGTCAGCATACCCTCCAGCTAGCTGGTGCTGCGTTTGTCTCGGGAATGAACTAGAGCTACATACCGATGAACTAGCCGGAGCACAAATTACATAAGCTACTAGTACTAGTAAAAGTAGTTTTCCCATATGGAATTGGAAGAAAGCCATACATATAACCAGCATACTCTGCTAAAATTACCAATGAACTAGAGCTTACGTCAGATTTTTAAGCTGGCAAATCGAACGTTGAAATAAATAAATAAACCGGGACAGATTTGTCATGCTTGTAAACTAAACTTGCCATCCTTTGCCATAGAAAAACATTTGATTTGGCATGATAAAAAATCTAATCTGATTTGTAGTGGAGTCCTAAAATTATGTCCATACAAGAATTTTATATCTAACCACCCCAACAAATACCTGTTTTATTAATAGGCAGAATATTTGGAAGGATGGGTGGTCAAGACTTCAGAACTATTTCTACAATCCCCGCAAAAAAAAAACTATTTCTATAATAACCCATTTACAGGAGAGTAAGGAAAAAAATATGTTTTCATTTGATTTTGTAGTAGGTACACCGCAAGCCCCTGAAAGAATGTTGATTTACATGGATTCAGGGCTTTGTGATCAAGTACCTTAATACAGAATAGAAGGTTGAGTCCGCATGTTGAGGGGAGCTTATATCTACAGGGGCATCAGTCTCTTGTACTTGAAGAACCAGACGAAGAAGCAAAAGATGAAAGCGCCAACCACACCGGTAATGATCAGCACCCACTGGAATGCGTTCTGAATGCTGAAAACGTCGGTCTCGAAGTTCATCCCGAATACCCCCGCGACCACTCCAAAAATAGCGACGACAAACGTTGCGGTTGTTAGCAGAAGCTCGAACTGGATCAACTGATTCCGAACATTGTCCTGGGAACAGGAGAGTCAAGATTAGCTCGATTAGTATGGAGACCAGCAGGCAGCAGTATCTGAAATGCATAGATCCTACGTGCATTCTCGTGGGAACAGGAAACTCAAGATAATTCAGTTAGTTCAGAATAGCAGGCATCAGTATGTGAAATGCATAGATCCTACACGCTGGTAACTTGAATGAGAAGAGTACGAGATATGCTGATGTACCAGCTGAATGTTGATAAAATCTTCGGTGTCATCAATATACTCCTTCAGCTGAAAGAAGGAAAAACCAATCAGACACCCTTCAACTCCGAGGCATCGAACAATCATAACAAGATATCTTGGAATTTTGAAGAAAGCCGACTCATTACCGAGGTCAGCTTGTTAAGAGTGCTGTCGATGACTACAAAATATGCTTCCAGTAACATCTCAAGCTCCTCGATATGTTCAGTCACTGAGTTATCTGAGCTCTTTACACTATCATGTCTACTTCTACACAAGCTGTAGGTTTTCTCCAGCTTCCGTGATTCTGTGGGTGACGAGACTGGAGACACAGGAGCTGAAACTGAAGTCCCAGCGGCTGCCGCGTTGAAGGTTGTCGATGACTGATCGCCAAACACAGATGATGATTCCATCCTCATCTTTTTCTCAGTGAGATACATCTCAGCCATATCTCCATCATCATCCATCAGCTGTTCAATTTCATCCCTAACCTATTGCAGGATACAATATGGCAATTATATAGCAGGTCAAACCTTAGAAACAGATTATCTGAAGAAAAAGAGAAGAAGGATTCCTATTAGAATGCAAATTTACCTTCTGAACTCTTCTGGTAAGAGCAACTAGTCTACTTTTTAGCCGGCGAACACGTTCCAGATTTAGAGTACTAATTTTTGATGTTAGCTCGTCCAGTAAGGGATATGCTTCAATTTCCAATTCTGCTGCCTGAGAAAGGCAGAAAATGCAGGTTCAGACATGTTCCAATTTGAACTGATATCAAGGAGATCATCATGTTTTGGTGCAATAAATATTATTTCCAATGAACTTGACGAGGTAAGTGGGAGGCTGTCGACTTCAGAGATACAAATTATATTTTCATAGCTAAATAGTAATGATTAATACGAGCATACAAGTTAGCATGAGCTATCTGTGAAGTATCTCAAAGAGCATGAACTGTACTACTTGTAACCTTTGTCACTTTCTGCAACAAGAAAAGCTAGAGAATCAGTGTAGACTTTGGTACATAATCATGTTTAGGTGATGGTTCTTGTATGAAGCCTTTACAAGATATTTTTTGTCAATAATTAAAGATTCAATGTTCTGGTTGGCAGCTTTGTTAATAAAGCGGAGAGACTCGCGCGCCGTGGCCTGCAACACCACCCACGGTGCCTTCTGTGCGACCAGGAACCGGAGACGATTGGACACCTGATGCTTGCGTGCCCATTCACCAGGCAGACTTGGCATGAGGTCCTTTCTTGGCTACGCCTACCGGCACCGGCGCCCGAGCACGACGGCTCGCTCATGGATTGGTGGCTGCGCGCAAAGGAATTCACACCGCCAGCGCTTCGCAAGGCGCTCAAATCTGTGGCGCTCTTGGTGCCGTGGATGGTTTGGAAGCATAGGAACGTGTGTGTTTTCGACCATGTGAGGCCTTCGCTGAATGAGCTTGTAGACAGGATTAAAGACGAGACCCGATGTTGCGCAAAGGCCGGAGCTCAAGGGCTCAGGGTCGTTTTGCCACCATCCTGGGATGTCCACTGAGGCCCTCTTGGCTGTATAAAACTACCTCCTAGGAGGATGTAAATTCCCCTTTTTTTCCAATGCAATGAAACGCAAAAGCCATTTGCGTTTTCTCGAAAAAGCTTTGTTAATAAACTACAAACATTATTCTTGCATCCATTCACTAATTATTGACTACTCCCTCCATTTTTGTACACAAGGCCACTTTGTTTTTCGTGTCAAACTTTGACTTACAATTTTGGTGAACAAAATATGGATTATATGTCATCAAAACTATATCATCGGAAAGTTCTTTGAAATGTGCATCCAATGACATACTTTTCGTGGCATATAACTCACTTTTTTTGGTAAAATTAATGGTCAAAGTTGGAGATAAAAATATGAAGCAGCCTTGTATAAGGAAAATGGAGGGAGTACTATTTTTTAAACCAAAAGCACAATTTCCGTAATACATCCCAAGCTACAGGTGGAGCACAGCAGTACAGAGGTAATCTCTGCTTAGGATTGTTGTGAACTAGCGCTACACTGTGGAATCATGTAGTTGTGAGGAATATTTACCAACTCTAATAAAAAAATCACTGTTATAATATTCCCAACAGATAGTTGTCAACTGATCTAGTATAGACTAGAAAAATACTACGTCGAAAATGCTATTAGGAAAATCGCTACGTCAAGCAAAGCCTAAATCTCCTCCAGTTCTCTTGCAGCTAGGTAATGTCAGCTTACTCATATCAAGATTAAATAATGAATTTCTTATTTTTCTAACATAAGAACAGCAATCGGTGGTCTAGCAAAAGGGAAGTCAAATAGTATTGTTGGTGTTAAATATTTCTGTAAAACCTCATTTACAGTTCAAACAGTTATTTTTTTCCCATCACAGTAGGTATCTCCAGTCCCATATAGTAGCCTCATAAGAACTCCCAAATCGAAGTATGCAATTATAACTATAACCAAATGGCAAAAATCTGGCACAAGAATACCACGTTAGAGAGGACTCAGGTATAAGCATATGAGATAGATGATCCAAATTCTGAACAAATACTTCTGGTGAGCTTAGAATCAATCAGGCTGTTGGAGATTGATAATGTAGTGTCAAGATTTTAACAGAGAAAGCATCATTGTACTGGTAATGAAGGGGGAAAGGCATCAAAGAGAACACCTACAGAAGGAAAGAATATGCACTTAGGAATGTGGTGACTTCTTAAACAAGACACCGTCACCTCTAAACACCCACAGATTGACCCACTGGCCCTTTTTCCATTCAGAGATCTATGTTGCCATAACTTTTCCTCTTAGACCTATATTTCTCAGTCCAACGGTTAAATCAGCTCAGACTTTCATCCCCTTCCTAAAGCATAATGCATCACAGAGTGTTAAAATTTCAAAAGCAAAAGACACGCCACGACCTGAATCTCTAATTGCAGATGTAGCAGACTGACGCCAACTATTCATTAACTCCGCCAGTACACCTCCAAAAGGGAGGCAGGAGACAAAAATGCAACAATCAGTGATAATTTTCGTCCAACTGACACCAAGGAGCAAACCTATAATCCATTGTTTGGTTAGGGGGCAAGGGAGTTGAGGAGGGAAGGGGAAAGCGAATTAAGGAGGCCAATTCTCACGTACCTCTTCCCTGGTCCCCTGTTAATAATGCAAGTGGGATAGAACTTCCTCTCAAATTCCACCACACACACAAGCCATGGGTTTGGGACTAATAACCGATTTCCTGAAGCATAATCCCCCAATAAACTCCCACCTGGAAACTCCCATTCTCTTTCCTCAAAGTAGCCAAACACGCTTTGTTTCTTGGGGATCGAAGGCACTGACCCCAAATTTAGTGTGCGCCCACTTAGTATCTATTAGACATTCGGATGAACTTAGCCCACTCCAATTCTATGATCAAACTAAACCACAATATTGCAGAAAATTTATACAATAATCACGGGATCATCATACTACGAGTAATATAAGTAATCACAACTGAAGTATATACAGTGATTTCAGAGGGGGAACGCAAGGAGAATGGTGGAGCGCGTGGTGGCGTGGGTACCTGGGCGTCGAGGAAGGAGCAGGCGGCCTCGAGGGCGAGCTCGAGGGCGCGGAACTCGAAGGGGAGCTCGTCGCCCTCGGCGCGCTGGAGTAGGCGGCGCTGCAGCTCGGCGGCGTACTGGAAGACGTAGCTGTCGAGGGAGTTGAGGAGGAGCACCTCGTCGGCGGTGATGACGCAGCGGATCTGCTCGAGGTTGACGACGATGGCGCGCTCGCGGCCGAGGACGGTGGAGGGGTAGACGAAGAGCGGGTCGAGGAGGCGGAGGTCGCGGGCGGGGAGCTCGCAGCGGCGCATCATGGTGGCCTTGTCGACCTCCAGCGTCTGCACGGATGCCGTGGCGGCCTCGACGCGGATCCAGCTGCGCGTGCCGCCGCCGCGCTTCTTGAGGTTGGGCACGTCGAGGCCGCCCGGGAAGCGGCGGCCCCCGGCGAAGGAGGCGGAGGCGGCGGCGCCCCCGGCCCCGGTGGTGGGGGTGGCGGTCCCGGAGTGGGGCACGGAGGGGAGCGCCGGGGAGGAGGCCGACGCGGCGTGCGACGGGTACGCGTAGGGCTGGTGGTGGAGGAGCGGCTGCTTGACGGCGTCCGCCATCGCCGGCGCCGCGCCGCGCCGCCCGCCGCCGAGGGGTGATTGGTTTGGGTTGGGACGGGATGGGCTCCTCCTCCCGGCTGTGGGGTCTTTTCGCGGATGGGCCCCTGGGGAATCCGGGATTTGATTTGGAGGGCGGTTCGTGCGGTGCGTTGCGGCACGCGCTGGCAGTTGGGTTGTGTGGAGTTCAATGCGCTCGCGTGCTGCTGGATCCTCTTCGGCAGAGAATCTATTATTGTTTTTTGAGAGATTTGTTTTTGTTTGGGAGAGAATTTAGAGGATCCCAACCACACATTAAAAAAATTTCCTTTTTAAACATCGTATAACTTTATTCAAACTCGGTAAAAAAATTCAGATACAATGCTTTGGATCCTAACCTACAAAGTAATATGACAGTGGCGTGCCTTCAGCTCCCTGCAACGCTCATAATCGTCGTTAGATGGTCTAGGACATGGATAATTTTAATTATTTTTGTATTCTTTATACCGTCAATGGCATGATGAATAGGTTGTAAGTTTTCTGCAAAAGGAAAACTATAATTAAATATATTTTTATTTTTCTTCAGGAACCCAACTCATTATCAACCTCATGTGTACAATTAATGGCGATCTACACCTTTCCAGAGCTGCGCTTTCCTTGTTTATCATTTCAAATTTTTATACTCCCTTCTCTATAATGACTATGCGTGTACTAGAATAGTTTTTCTCCTAAAATTTGGTGTAAATATATAAATTAAATATATTTGTTGATTGAAAATAAGAGCATATGATTTTTTTATGAAATTGTGTTTTTCGTGTCGTCTTCCTTCAGAAAATCTAGTTACTTCCTCTTGTACTAAATCAGCGACAATAAGAGGGAGTGCTTTCCTTGCAAAAAATAAAAATAAAAAAAATCTAGTCACGTTTTTTTATAAATGACAGTGAGAGAAAAGAAATACGTAGCACATTGCATAATACGTCTATTGCCAACCAAAAAAAATGATGTATGTTGTTTCATTATGATGAATGACGGGTTATGTCCTTTTTATTTTGGGTGACAGTTGTGCATTTATTTTCTATTTTTTCAGGGAGCGGTGTATATTTGTTTAACCATGACAGCAACGATTAGCAACGCGTCGTCACAGTACTTTTCCCCTTACAAGACACCACAAAATCCTTTTTGTTGTCCTAAAAAGTCAGTATAAAAAGCAAAACAAAATTTAAAAGGGGGCACCCAAATTGTCACAATTTGACAATAATGCGCAAAAGTGTCACGGTTTACCGAGAAAGTCGACACGTAACAGTCTGCACATGTTTTTTTTTTTTTTGAGGGCAAGCAATAAGCTTTATTACGAAATGATTTGGGCAATATCGCCCATTACAAGCTCAGCAACGTTTGCTGGAAGGACATGATCAGCTACAAGGATATTCCCCCTCTTGACGGGCAAGTCCTAATCTAGCCATATGATGCGCTGGCATATTAGCCTCTCGCTTACAATGGGCAAACACACACGAGGAGAACCATAGCCTGGATTGCACCTTGATGTCTTCAATCGCCTGTGCTTGACGCGAGTAGTCGGGGGTTCTCTTGTTTAAGGCCTGTTCAAGCATTAGGGCGTCCATCTCGACCGTCAGGCGCACCACCCCCAGTTCAGCAGCAAGGTCCAACGCTTGCTCCACCGCTTGCAGTTCGGTACTGAAAGCATCGACAGCATAGTCCATTCACCCCGCCCGTGCAGCCACAACGTCCCCTATGCTGTCACGAACGACCACACCCCATGCTCCCCGCCTGCCTTCCTCGAAAGTGTCACGGTTTACCGAGAAAGTCGACACGTAACAGTCTGCACATGTTAGCTAGCTACCATTCACGGTTCGCTGTCAACTTTTTGAAGACTGTTGGGAGCTGTTCATGTCGGTTGCAGCTTACTTTAGCAGGGAAACACGGGGCGAAGAACACGACAGGTTAGGGAGGAGAGAAGGTGGCCGGCCGTGTTCAAAATGCTTAAACAGCAATCCCGTGATAATCTACTAAAGTACAGTACTAGTACACCTTTAGATATAACACAACTAAAATTCCAGTATATATTAAGGGTCAAGAAACTTTTTAATATGAAAGTCAAGAGGCGTGATGAATCCTTGAATGAGACAAGCAGGCACCGTCAGAAAGCGAGTGACAATTTATTTAATCCGGTGCCGGTAGATAGAAATACAGAAAAAGAATCCGTTTTTTCAGCGTCCTCTGATCGTGTCTCGCCACCGACCACTTCAGTGTGAAAGCCTCTGGTAAAGAGCACAGATGAATAATGTTCTCATGCAATGACACGTCTCGGACGCGAGATACTGACGGAAAATGACTGGCATAATGAACCGTGTGGATATTAAGGCTCTTGGCATGTCATCGGGATTAATTTAAACATTTGATGTGAACTTGGAGTTGGAGGACGAGAATTGAATAGTTTGTGAGCTCTGCATCATGGCTAATCGACGTGGTAATCAGTAGTACCACTAACATTAACAAAGATGCACCTTTGAATAACATACCTTCTCTGATCTAGATCAACAAGTGTGCCAGACGATCTTCTACCCATGTAGTAGCACGTGATAGATGCAAAGGAAAAATGCAAGCAGGATCAAGCAAAACAAATGGCTGCCATTTTTTTTACAGTGAAGAACTAAAACATTTCACCAGCAAGTGTCATCGTCAGTGCCATTATCACTGAAAACGATTGAAGCGTTCCGTCCATGGAAATCCAAGGACAAGGGGCGTTCCTGGGCCTCAATTTGGAGCAACTCCTCGGTGGCACTATTGTCTATCACTGAGAACGAAAGAGGCGCCCCTTCCATGGAAATCCAAAGGGAAGAGGCGTTAATCATGACCCACAATTAATTTAGGTTAATTCGTGCTAGGTTTTCTTATTTTCACAATGAAAAAAGAATGTTCAAATTACAATCTCTAGAACCCTGAATTTCTGCGTCTCTAAGCTCTGCTCCACAATAAAACAGGGGAGAGAAGCAGGGAGCCACATTTCACAAATTATTTACAGTGCTGCCTCTGCCATGGCAGGAACCGCCGCGGCCCTTGGGAATTCAGAAGTCGGCGAACCAGTCGTCCTCGTCCTCCTCGTTGAGGTAGTGGCGGTAGCGGTCGAGGTCCTCGTCCGCGAGGCCGTAGCGGCGGCGCCAGTACTCCAGCCTCGCCTCCGCCTCCCGCATGTTGCGCATCACCCTCTGGTACGCCGCGTTGATCCGCTCGAAGTCGATGCTGTTTTCTTGGCCCTCGTCGCCGCCGTGCTGCCGGCGCACGACGTCCGGGTGGTACTGCAGCGCGAGCCGGTGGAATGCCCTCTTGACCTCGCCCCTCGTGGCCCCCGGCGCCAGCCTCAGCGTCCGGTAGTGGTCCTCTTCCAGCCCCCCGCCCGCCTGCCTCGCTGGCGCCGCCCCGCGCGCGCTCCCGCATCTCACCGACGCCGTCCCACACCGCCGCGCCGGCGCCACTGAAGCCGACGGGACGCGCAGGTGGAACACCACTCCTCCTCCGGCAGCCATGGCTGATGCCTGATGGCTGTACCCACACGCGCCAAGAGATCACGAGAAGGTGAAATGAATGGATCGGAACGAGTGGGAATGGAGCTGTGGGATCTTTGGATCTCCCGATGTGTTCGCGCTGTTGACCGCGTGGTGGAGCTGGAATGGTTGGGGCTTGGAATGGATGAGGATGCCGCGTGGTGGCGCGTGGGATTTATAGGGTGGAGGAGGAGGCGGTCGGCTCGCCGGAAGGAGCGGCGCGACCGGGCTACGCACGGTTGCTTTGCCGGAGTTTCCCACGTTGCCATTGCTCGCACGTTTTGGCACGGAGGAAACTTGGCGAGGGGGAGACACCGCGGCGTCACTACCCGTTCCGTTTTTTTTCTTTCAAATCCCCCGTTTTGACTGGATTGAGATGCCCCGTAGGAAGGGAGCTGTTTTTGGCTGTTCCGGGGAAAAGGAAAATAATGCTTTCACGTGAAGTTTTTGAAGTGAAAGATATGTGTTTCTCAGTTTTCAGCACTCAACAATTGACCAAGTAGTATGTACATACATATTACAAACGACATGGAGTTTCTCTATTCCCTCCTTCCCGGTTGCTTGTGCACCTCGATGAATACAATTCGAAAAAATACTAGTGTTAAAAACACTTATTTTAAGGAAATAATTCTCATCAACCGACGGATTTCAGCACCCATGTGGGCCTGCACCACTGCTCTCCTTTTCCTTCTTATCTCCAACGAACAAACCACATCCACGTCCCCAACCTCGTCCCTTACCTCCAGATCACTTCCATGAATGTGCATCAACCCAAATGTCGCTCCTCCTCTACCCACACCCTCCTCTTCTCCTTCCTCCTCTTTTCTCTCTTTCCTCTGTGAGGCATGTTGCCGTCGCCCTAGAGGTGCACCGGCGTGGACATCCATAGTTGCTGCCTCCACGAGGTCAACCACAAACTTCAGTACCATGCGCAACAACAGTTCCAACAACTCCGTTGTTGCAATGGCGGTTACGACGCGGTAACTTTTTTGTAACATGGTATTTGTTCCAAAATAAATTGCAACATGGATCTTGTGGCAGGAGTACAGAGAAGAGCAAAAATGCTACACCTACGTATGAATCCTACTTAACCTTACGTACTTTTCTTTCTCCACCAATCAAAACTTCCCCCCTGATTTCAGGGTGGGCCCGTGCGCCCCTAATAACTAATGATAGTCCTCCAAATCAGCCTGTACGTAACATTACGTAAATAAATTACGTAGATGTAGCATTGCTGCAGAGAAGAGACTGGAAATGGTGCTGTAAATTTTACAACAAGGGTCTTGTTGCAGAAAAACAGAGAAGAAGCTGGAGATGTTGTAGTAAATTTGGCAAGAGGGGTCTTTTTGCAAGAATGAGGTTTGCAACAAGTGTCTTGTTGCAGGAAAAGAAGAAGATTTTTTTGCAACAAGGGTCTTGTTGCAGGAATGAGTTTGCAACAAGGGCCTTGTTGCAGGAATGAGTTTGCAACAAGGGCCTTGTTGCAGGAAAATAGAAAATGAGGAACAGATGGCTCGCGTCATTCAACCAGACGGCTCGCGAGGCGTAAAAAGATCCGCCGGTGGACGCATAGCACACCCCCTTATATTATGCGACGGGGGGAGTAGTAAACAAAATCTCAAAATACTGACTTTTTTTTGGAAACATTATGGATCAATTGACGGATCGCTCAGTCCGCTGCCTTCCCTGCTTGCCACGCGTCCCATGTGGGGGCATATCAACCGTTCTTCTCTTCCTTATCCCAACAGGCACGCATTCTTTCGTTCACTCTCCCATCCCCTACCTCTATCTGTTGGGGAACGTAGTAATTTCAAAAAAATTCCTACGCACACGCAAGACCATGGTGATGGCATAGCAACGACTGAGAACGAAAGAGGCGCCCCTTCCATGGAAATCCAAAGGAAGAGGCGTTAATCATGACCCACAATTAATTTAGGTTAATTCGTGCTAGGTTTTCTTATTTTCACAATGAAAAAGAATGTTCAAATTACAATCTCTAGAACCCTGAATTTCTGCGTCTCTAAGCTCTGCTCCACAATAAAACAGGGAGAGAAGCAGGAGCCACATTTCACAAATTATTTACAGTGCTGCCTCTGCCATGGCAGGAACCGCCGCGGCCCTTGGGAATTCAGAAGTCGGCGAACCAGTCGTCCTCGTCCTCCTCGTTGAGGTAGTGGCGGTAGCGGTCGAGGTCCTCGTCCGCGAGGCCGTAGCGGCGGCGCCAGTACTCCAGCCTCGCCTCCGCCTCCCGCATGTTGCGCATCACCCTCTGGTACGCCGCGTTGATCCGCTCGAAGTCGATGCTGTTTTCTTGGCCCTCGTCGCCGCCGTGCTGCCGGCGCACGACGTCCGGGTGGTACTGCAGCGCGAGCCGGTGGAATGCCCTCTTGACCTCGCCCCTCGTGGCCCCCGGCGCCAGCCTCAGCGTCCGGTAGTGGTCCTCTTCCAGCCCCCCGCCCGCCTGCCTCGCTGGCGCCGCCCCGCGCGCGCTCCCGCATCTCACCGACGCCGTCCCACACCGCCGCGCCGGCGCCACTGAAGCCGACGGGACGCGCAGGTGGAACACCACTCCTCCTCCGGCAGCCATGGCTGATGCCTGATGGCTGTACCCACACGCGCCAAGAGATCACGAGAAGGTGAAATGAATGGATCGGAACGAGTGGGAATGGAGCTGTGGGATCTTTGGATCTCCTGATGTGTTCGCGCTGTTGACCGCGTGGTGGAGCTGGAATGGTTGGGGCTTGGAATGGATGAGGATGCCGCGTGGTGGCGCGTGGGATTTATAGGGTGGAGGAGGAGGCGGTCGGCTCGCCGGAAGGAGCGGCGCGACCGGGCTACGCACGGTTGCTTTGCCGGAGTTTCCCACGTTGCCATTGCTCGCACGTTTTGGCACGGAGGAAACTTGGCGAGGGGAGATACCGCGGCGTCACTACCCGTTCCGTTTTTTTTTTTCAAATCCCCGTTTTGACTGGATTGAGATGCCCCGTAGGAAGGGAGCTGTTTTTGGCTGTTCCGGGGAAAAGGAAAATAATGCTTTCACGTGAAGTTTTTGAAGTGAAAGATATGTGTTTCTCAGTTTTCAGCACTCAACAATTGACCAAGTAGTATGTACATACATATTACAAACGACATGGAGTTTCTCTATTCCCTCCTTCCCGGTTGCTTGTGCACCTCGATGAATACAATTGAAAAATACTAGTGTTAAAAACACTTATTTTAAGGAAATAATTCTCATCAACCGACGGATTTCAGCACCCATGTGGGCCTGCACCACTGCTCTCCTTTTCCTTCTTATCTCCAACGAACAAACCACATCCACGTCCCCAACCTCGTCCCTTACCTCCAGATCACTTCCATGAATGTGCATCAACCCAAATGTCGCTCCTCCTCTACCCACACCCTCCTCTTCTCCTTCCTCCTCTTTTCTCTCTTTCCTCTGTGAGGCATGTTGCCGTCGCCCTAGAGGTGCACCGCGTGGACATCCATAGTTGCTGCCTCCACGAGGTCAACCACAAACTTCAGACCATGCGCAACAACAGTTCCAACAACTCCGTTGTTGCAATGGCGGTTACGACGCTGTAACTTTTTTGTAACATGGTATTTGTTCCAAAATAAATTGCAACATGGATCTTGTGGCAGGAGTACGAGAAGAGCAAAATGCTACACCTACGTATGAATCCTACTTAACCTTACGTACTTTTCTTTCTCCACCAATCAAAACTTCCCCTGATTTCAGGGTGGGCCCGTCGCCTTAATAACTAATGATAGTCCTCCAAATCAGCCTGTACGTAACATTACGTAAATAAATTACGAGATGTAGCATTGCTGCAGAGAAGAGATCGAAATGGTGTTGTAAATTTTACAACAAGGGTCTTGTTGCGTAAAAAAGAGAAGAAGTCGGAGATGTTGTAGTAAATTTGGCAAGAGGGTCTTTTGCAAGAATGAGGTTTGCAACAAGTGTCTTGTTGCAGGAAAAGAAGAAGATTTTTTGCAACAAGGGTCTTGTTGCAGAATGAGTTTGCAACAAGGGCCTTGTTGCAGAATGAGTTTGCAACAAGGGCCTTGTTGCGTGAAAATAGAAAATGAGGAATGATGGCTCGGCCATTCAACCAGACGGCTCATGAGGCGTAAAAAGATCCGCCGGTGGACGATAGCACACCCCTTATATTATGCGACGGGGAGTAGTAAACAAAATCTCAAAATACTGACTTTTTTTTGGAAACATTATGGATCAATTGACGGATCGCTTCGGTCCGCTGCCTTCCTCGCTTGCCACGCGTCCCATGTGGGGCATATCAACCGCTCTTCTCTTCCTTATCCCAACAGCACGCATTCTTTCGCTCACTCTCCCATCCCCTACCTCTATCTGTTGGGGAACGAGTAATTTCAAAAAATTCCTACGCACACGCAAGACCATGGTGATGGCATAGCAACGAGAGGAGAGAGTCCGTCCCACGCACTGTGAGACCATAAGCGGAAGCGTTATAACAATGCGGTTGATGTAGTCGTACGCCTTCACGATCCGACCGATCCAAGTACCGAACGTCGGCACCTCCAAGTCCAAAGACACGCTCACTTTCGATGACAATCCCGTGCTCCGATCCAAAGAAAGCGTCGGGGATGAGTTCCGTTAGCACGACGGCGCAGGACGATGATGATGCTCCATCGACGCAGGCTTCGCCTAAGCTCCGTGACGATATGACTTCACGGCGCAGGCTTCGCCTAAGCTCCGCGACGATATGACCGAAGTGGAATATGGTGGAGGGGGCACCGACACGGCTAAGAACGATCACGAGATCAACTTGTGTGTCATGGGGTGCCCCCGCCTCAGATATAAAGGAGCAGGGGGGTGCGGCCGCCCTAGGGAGGCGCTGCCGAGGAGTCCTACTCCCACCGGAGTAGGACCCCCCTTTCCTAGTTGGATTAGGTCTTGGGGAGGGAAGAGGGAAGGGCGCCGCCCTCTCCTGTCCTATTCGGACCGGAGGGGAGGGGGCGCGCCTGCCTCGGCCGGCCCTTCCTCTTCTCCCTTATGGCCCATCAAGGCCCATTGTGTTGGGGAACGAGTAATTTCAAAAAATTCCTACGCACACGCAAGACCATGGTGATGGCATAGCAACGAGAGGGAGAGTGTCCGTCCACGCACCCTCGTGAGACCGTAAGCGAAGCGCTATAACAACGCGGTTGATGTAGTCGACGTCTTCACGATCCGACCGATCCAAGTACCGAACGTGACGGCACCTCCGTGTTCAAAGACACGCTCAGCTCGATGACGATCCCCGGCTTCGATCCAAAGAAAGCGTCGGGATGAGTTCCACAAGACGACGGCGTGGTGGCGATGATGATGCTCCACCGACGAGGGCTTCGCCTAAGCTCCGCGACGATATGACTTCACTGGCGTCGCAGGCTTCGCTTAAGCTCCGCGACGATATGACCGAAGTGGAATATGGTGGAGGGGGCACCGCACACGGCTAAGGAACGATCCGTAGATCAACTTGTGTGTCATGGGGTGCCCCCGCCTCAGATATAAAGGAGCAAGGGGTGCGGCCAGCCCAAAGGCGGCGCTGGAGGAGTCCTACTCCCACCGGAGTAGGACTCCCCCTCCTAGTTGGAATAGGATTGGGGAGGGAAGAGGGAAGGCGCCCCCTCCTTGTCCTATTCGGACTAGAGGGGGGGGGCGCCGCCTGCCCTGGCCGGCCCTTTCCTCTTCTCCCTATGGCCCATCAAGGCCCATAGACCCCGGGGTTCCGTAACCCGGTGTTCCTAATAACTTCCTGTTTTCATCCGAACCTTCCAAGTCCAAACATAGGCTTCCAATATATCAATCTTTATGTCTCGACCATTTCGAGACTCCTCGTCATGTCCGTGATCACATCCGGACTCCAAACAACCTTCGATACGTCAATACTTATAAACTCATAATGAACTGTCATCGAACGTTAAGCGTGCGGACCCTACGGGTTCGAGAACTATGTAGACATGACCTAGAACCATTCTCGTCAATAACCAATAGCGGAACCTGGATGCCCATATTGGTTCCTACATATTCTACGAAGATCTTTATCGGTCAAACCGCATAACGACATACGTTGTTCCTTTGTCATCGGTATGTTACTTACCCGAGATTCGATCGTCGGTATCCAATACCTAGTTCAATCTAGCTACGGTAAGTCTCTTTACTCGTTCCGTAATACATCATCTCACAACTAACTCATTAGTTGTAATGCTTGCAAGGCTTATGTGATGTGTATTACCGAGAAGGCCCAGAGATACCTCTCCGACAATCGGAGTGACAAAACCTAATCTCGATTCATGCCAACTCAACATATACTTTTGGAGACACCTGAGAGTACCTTTATAATCACCCATTTACGCTAGACGCTTGGTAGCACACAAAGTGTTCCTCCGTAAACGGAGTTGCATAATCTCATAGTTTCGTGAACTTTGTATAAGTCATGAAGAAAGCATAAGCAACATACTAAACGATCAAGTGCTAAGCTAACGGAATGGGTCAAGTCAATCACATCATTCTCCTAATGATGTGATCTCGTTAATCAAATGACAACTCATGTCTATGGTTAGGAAACATAACCATCTTTGATTTAACGAGCTAGTAAAGTAGAGGCATACTAGTGACACTCTTTTGTCTACGTATTCACACATGTATTATGTTTCCGGTTAATACAATTCTAGCATGAATAATAAACATTTATCATGATATAAGGAAATAAATAATAACTTTATTATTGCCTCTAGGGCATATTTCCTTCATCTCCCACTTGCACTAGAGTCAATAATCTAGATTACACAAGAATGATTCTAACACCCATGGAGTCTTGGTGCTGATCATGTTTTGCTCGTGGAAGAGGCTTAGTCAACGGTCTGCAACATTCAGATCCGTATGTATTTTGCAAATCTCTATGTCTCCCACTTGGACTTGGTCCCAATGGAATTGAAGCGCCTCTTGATATGCTTGGTCCTCTTGTGAAATCTGGATTCCTTTGCCAAGGCAATTGCACCAAGATTGTCACGTAAGATCTTCATTGGTCCCGATGCACTAGGTATGACACCTAGATCGAAATGAACTCTTTCATCCGACTCTTCATTTGCTGCTTCCAAGCAGCTATGTACTCCGCTTCACATGTAGATCCCGCCACGACGCTTTGTTTAGAACTGCACCAACCGACAGCTCCACCGCTTAATAAAAATACGATCCGGTTTCCGATTTAGAATCGTCCGGATTAGTGTCAAAGCTTGCATCGACGTAACCATTTACGATTAGCTCTTTGTCACCTCCATATACGAAAACATATCCTTAGTCCTTTTCGTATTTTAGGATGTTCTTGACCGCTGTCCAAAGGATCCATTCCTGGATTACTTTGGTACCTTCCTGCCAAGCTTATTGCTAAGCACACGTCGGTCTGGTACACAGCATTGCATACATGATAGAGCCTATGGCTGAAGCATAGGGAACATTTTTCATTTTCTCTCTATCTTCTGCTGTGGTCGGGCATTGAGTCTGACTCAATTTCACACCTTGTAACACAGGTAAAAGACCTTTCTTTGCCTGATCCATTTTGAACTTTTTCAAAACTTTATCAAGGTATGTGCTTTGTGAAAGTCCAATTAAGCGTCTTGATCTATCTCTATAGATCTTAATGCCCAATATGTAAGCAGCTTCACCGAGGTCTTTCATTGAAAAACTTTTATTCAAGTATCCTTTTATGCTATCCAGAAATTCTATATCATTTCCAATTAACAATATGTCGTCCACATATAATATTAGAAATGCTACAGAGCTCCCACTCACTTTCTTGTAAATACAGGCTTCTCCAAAAGTCTGTATAAAACCATATGCTTTGATCACACTATCAAAGCGTTTATTCCAACTCCGAGAGGCTTGCACTGCACCATAAATTGATCGCTGGAGCTTGCACACTTTGTTAGCACTTTTGGATCAACAAAACCTTCTCGTTGCATCATATACAACTCTTCTTCTAGAAATCCATTCAAGAATGCAGTTTTACATCCATTTGCCAAATTTCATAATCATAAAATGCAGCAATTGCTAACATGATTCGACAGACTTAAGCATCGCTACGGTGAGAAAGTCTCATCGTAGTCAACCCCTTGAACTTGTCGAAAACCTTTTGTAACAAGTCGAGCTTTATAGACAGCTTATGTTACCATCGCGTCGCCTTCTTCTTAAAGATCCATTTATTCTCAATGGCTTGCCGATCATCGGGCAAGTCAACCAAAGTCCATACTTTGTTCTCATACATGGATCCCATCTCAGATTTCATGGCTTCAAGCCATTTTATGAATCTGGGCTCACCATCGCTTCTTCATAGTTCGTAGGTTCACCATGATCTAGTAGCATGACTTCCGTAATAGGATTACCGCACCACTCAGTGCGGATTTTATTCGTTGATCTATGAAGTTCAAGGACAACTTGATCTGAAGTTTCATGATCATTATCATTATCTTCCTTGCTAATTGGTGTAGGTGTCACAGAAACCGATTTCTGTGATGAACTACTTTCCAATAAGGGAGCTGGTACTATTACCTCATCAAGTTCCACTTTCCTCCCACTCCTTTCAAGAGAAACTCCTTCTCTAGAAAGGATCCATTCTTAGCAACGAATGTCTTGCCTTCGGATCTGTGATAGAAGGTATACCCAATTGTCTCCTTTGGGTATCCTATGAAGACACATTTTTCCGATTTGGGTTCAAGCTTATCAGTTGAAGTTTTTTTCACATAAGCATCGCAACCCCAAACTTTCGAAAACGACAACTTTGGTTTCTTGCTAAACCATAGTTCATAAGGTGTCGCCTCAACGGATTTTGACGGTGTCCTATTTAACGTGAATGCGCCGCCTCTAAAGCATAAGCCCAAAACGATAGCGGTAAATCGGAAATAGACATCATAGATCTCACCATATCTAGTAAAGTACGACACGACGTTCGGACACACCATTACGCTGTGGTGTTCCCTGGCGTGAGTTGCGAAACTATTCCGCATTGCTTCAAATGTAGACCAAACTCAGAACTCAAATATTCTCCTCCACGATCAGATCATAGAAACTTTATTTTCTTGTTACGATGATTTTCAACTTCACTCTGAAATTCTTTGAACTTTTCAAATGTTTCAGATTTATGCTTCATCAAGTAGATATACCCAGATCTCGCTTAAATCATCTGTGAAGGTGAGAAAATAACGATATCCGCCACGAGCTTCAACATTCATCGGACCACATACATCTGTATGTATGATTTCCAATAAGTCTGTTGCTCTCTCCATACATCCGGAGAACGGTGTTTTAGTCATCTTGCCCATGAGGCACGGTTCGCAAGTACCAAGTGATTCATAATCAAGTGATTCCAAAAGTCCATCTCGTATGGAGTTTCTTCATGCGTTTTACACCGATATGACCTAAACGGCAAGTGCCACAAATAAGTTGCACTATCATTATCAACTCTGCATCTTTTGGCTTCGACATTATGAATATGTGTATCACTACCGTCGAGATTCAACAAGAATAGACCATTCTTCAAGGGTGCATGACCATAAAAGATATTACTCATATAAATAGAACAACCATTATTCTCTGATTTAAATGAATAACCATCTCGCATCAAACAAGATCCAGATATAATGTTCATGCTCAACGCTGGCACCAAATAACAATTATTTAGGTCTAAAACTAATCCCGAAGGTAGATGTAGAGGTAGCGTGCCGACCGCGATCACATTGACTTTGGAACCGTTTCCCACGCGCATCGTCATCTCGTCCTTTGCCAGTGCTCGTGTAACATCCCAAATTTCCTATTTGGAATGTTTTACAATTATAGCTAAGCATTCTATACATCCTGTTTGAATTTGAATGCCATTTGAAGTTTCAGAGGATTTTGAGTTTTGAATTTGAATTCAAACTTTGGCAAGTGGGAAACATTTCAAAAACTATGCCTGATAAATACTTGATCAAAAGTATGAGAGGAGTAAACATGACACTCCAAAAATATCAGAGGAAATAATGCCAAAAGTTTTTGAATTCAAATCTGAATTTTATTTGAATATTGAAAAAAATGGATTTTTATAAAGTTTGGATTTTGCCCTTGGAAAAATGTTCAAATGATAGGGAATATTCCCCTGATCATTTTGGTATATATATACCCTATATAAAATATTTATATTTTAAAAGATATCTCTGTTTTGTTTTATTTAAAAAATAAATTTCAAAAAAAGAAACCCCAGCGCCAGCCAGCCCCCTGCCCAGCCAGCCGAAGCCCCCCACCACCAGCCCACTGAGCCAGGCTGCGCTAACCGGCCAGCCCAAAGACTAATCGGCCAGCCCAAGACTGCCCCTCACCCCTCGCCTGAAGGCCACATGGCCGCCGCCGCTCGCCCGCACCTCTCTCTCTCTCTCGCAAGCAGGCCCCACCCCTTCTTCAACCCCTACCACGTCTTGGCACATGGCCGATCGCCAGATCTCATGAGATCCGGATCCCGATCCTCCCGATCGCCTCGATGCAAGGCCGAGGCCCCCGCCTATTTAAGCCGAGCCCCCGCACCCTATTCCCCCCCTTACCCCCTCGCCGGAGCTCCTCCTCCTCTCTCACGAGCTCACCGGAGACCCGAGTCCCCGCCGCCGCCATTTTCGTCGCCGTCGCCGCCCTAGACCACCCGACCTCCCCGACTCCACCAAAGCCCCCACTGTCGCCTCAAGACCCGCCTCGGCCACTCCACCGACCTCCCGACGACCGGAGAGGCCAGCACAGACTCATCACCACCACCGCCGCCGTCGGCCCGGTAAGTCACCGAGACCCCTCCCGTCCGATTCATCCTCGACGGCTAGGATTAGATCACCCCAAGGGGTATTTCTTTAAAATAAACCGGACCGCCCGGTTCGCTTACGGTTTATTTTCATTAGGGTTTTTATTTATTAGCCCGGCCCGACTAGTTTAACCCTAGGGCCCGTTTAGTTTATTTTACGCTCAGTGCGTAGTTTAGGCCCATTAGGCCCTTTTTCTTTTATTTTTGTTTTTTGTTTTAACAGAATAGTTCCTGTTTTGAAAAATTCATATCTTTTATTCTGTTTAATATTTTAGGTGATTCTTTTTTGTTGGCTTGCAAATTTTCTATAGTTTCTGTAGAATATATATTTAGCTATGTTAAAATTAATTAAAATTGCTTTATTTTAGTTTTATCCGAATAGTAAATCTGCTATAACTTGAGTTAGAAAAATTATTTTTGGATGATTCTTTTGTCCCAACTTTATTTTGACATTGCCAAACCATAGAAATTAATTTGGGTATTTTAGGATTAATAAATAAATAGTTTTAAGCAGAATCTTGTTAATCCTAATTAATTAACTAGCTACTGTTTTCCTATTAATTTAAATAGTAAATAAATTTATTTTTAACATGTAATTGATTATTCTAGGATAGTTTCTGTCACTTTATAGGATGAACTTTTATTTATAATAAATAAAAGTTTTATTTTATTTTTCTTAATAGAAATTGAATTAGGCCTAATAGGAGTTTCATAATAGATTTTAAATTAATTCTTTTTGCTCCTAGTTGCTTAATGAAGTCTTTTCTGTTAAGTTAACATAAAACCATGTTTAGGTTATGTTAGAAAAATCTTTGTTATATAAAACTATTTTTAGTTGTTGCTTGAAGTAGGAAAACTTTGAATTGGTTTTTCTTTGAGTTTTCCCTTTGGATTTTGCTTTGTTGGTTTTGGTGTGTTACTTGTTGGGGAACGTTGCAGAAAATTAAAATTTTTCCTACGGTTTCACCAAGATCCATCTATGAGTTCTACTAAGCAATGAGTCATGAGAGGGAGTTTGCATCTACATACCACTTGTAGATCGAGTACGGAAGCGTTCGAGGGAGTGGTGATGATGAAGACGTTCCCAACGTGATTCCGATCACCGATGACCAAGTGCTGAACGGACAGCACCTCCGTGTTCAACACGTGCGGATTTACGGCGTCTCCTTCTGCCTTGATCCAGCAAGGAGGAAGGAGAGGTTGAGGAAGATCACTCCAATGGCAGCACGACGGCGTGATGCGATGGAGGGACTGTTCTCCCAGGGCTTCGCCAAGCTCACGCGGAGGAGGAGAGGTGTTGGGAGGGAGGGCTGCGCCTTGATGGTGTCCAGCCTCCCTCTACCCCTCTATTTATAGGGAAAGGAGGAGGGGCCCCCTCTAGATCCATCTAGAGGGGGGCGGCGTTAGGGGAGGGGGGCTTGCCCCCAAGCAGGGGCGCCCCTTAGGTTCCCCTCAACCCTAGGCGCATGGGCCAAGGGAGGGTTGCGCCCAGCCCACCAGGGGCTGGCTGCCTCCCACGCAGCCCTTGTGGCCCCCAAAGGGGTGGCCTCTGCAGTGGTCCTCCGGAACCTTCCGTGGACCCTCCATAAACCGATATGACCAAACTTTTCCGGTGTCCGCTTGACGACTTCCCATATATAAATCTTTACCTCCGGACCATTCCGAACTCCTCGTGACGTCCGGGATCTCATCCGGACTCAACAACATTCGTAATCACATACAAGTCTTCCTATTAACCCTAGCGCCACCGAACCTTATGTGTAGACCCTACGGGTTCGGGAGACATGTAGACATGACCGAGACGCTCTCGGTCAATAACCAACAGCGGATCTGGATACCCATGTTGGTTCCCACACGCCTCGATGTTGTCATCGGATGAACCACGATGTCGAGGGTTCAAGCAACCCGTATGCTATTCCCTTTGTCGACGGTATGTTACTTGCCCGAGACTCGATCGTCGGTATCCCAATACCTCGCTTAGTCTCGTTATCGCAAGTCACTTTACTCGCATCAGAATGCATGCTCCCGTGACCGCACACTTGATCACTTTGAGCTCATTATGATGATGCATTACCGAGTGGGCCCAAGATACCTCTCCGTCATACGGAGTGACAAATCCCTATCTCGATCCGTGTCAACCCAATGACACTTTCGGAGACACCTGTAGTGCACCTTTATAGTCACCCGCCATTCGCCAGGACGCTTGGTACACCCAAAGCATTCCTACGGTATCCGGGAGTTACACGATCTCACGGTCTAAGGAAGAGATACTTGACATTGGAAAAGCTCTAGCAAAACGAACTACACGATCTTTGTGCTATGCTTAGGATTGTCTTGTCCATCACGCCATTCTCCTAATGACGTGATCCCATTGTCATTGACATCCGATGTCCATAGTCAGAAACCATGACTATCTGTTGACCAACGAGCTAGTCTACTAGAGGCTTACTAGGACGATTGTAGTCTATGTATTCACACGTGTATTACGATTTTCGGATAATACAGCTTATAGCATGAATAAAGAAAATTATCATGAACAAGGAAATATAATAATAATGCTTTTATTATTGCCTCTAGGGCATATTTCCAACAGTCTCCCACTTGCACTAGAGTCAATAATCTAGTTTACATTGTGATGAATCGAACACCCATAGAGTTCTCGTGTTGATCATGTTTTGCCCATGGAAGAGGTTTAGTCAACGGATCTGCGACATTCAGATCCGTATGCACTTTACAAATTTCTATGTCTCCATCCTGAACATTTTCACGGATGGAGTTGAAGCGACGCTTGATGTGCTCGGTCTTCTTGTGAAACCTGGGCTCCTTGGCAAGGGCAATAGCTCCAGTGTTGTCACGAGAAGAGTTTGATCGGCCCCGACGCATTGGGTATGACTCCTAGGTCGGTGATGAACTCCTTCACCCAAATTGCTTCATGCGCTGCCTCCGAGGCTGCCATGTACTCCGCTTCACATGTAGATCCCGCCACGACGCTCTCGCTTGCAGCTGCACTAGCCATCGCTCCACCATTCAACATATACATGTATCCGGTTTGTGACTTAGAGTCATCAGATCTGTGTCGAAGATAGCGCCGACGTAACCCGCTACTGACGAGCTCTTCGTCACCTCCATAAACGAGAAACATGTCCTTTGTCCTTTCGGTACTTCAGGATATTCTTGACCGTTGTCCAGTGTTCCTTGCGGGATTACTTTGGTACCTTCCTACCAAACTTACGGCAAGGTTTACATCAGGTTTGGTACACAAGATGGCATACATAATAGATCCTATGGCTGAGGCATAGGGATGACACTCATCTCTTCTTTATCTTTTGCCGTGGTCGGGCATTGAGCTGAGCTCAATCTCACACCTTGCAATACAGCAAGAACCCTTTCTTGACTGATCCATTTTGAACTTCTTCAAAATCTTATCAAGGTATGTGCTTTGTGAAAGACCTATGAGGCGCCTCGATCTATCTCTATAGATCTTGATGCCTAATATATAAGCAGCTTCTCCAAGGTCCTTCATTGAAAAACACTTGTTCAAGTAGGCCTTAATGTTGTCCAAGAATTCTATATCATTTCCCATCAAAAGTATGTCATCTACATATAATATGAGAAATGCTACAGAGCTCCCACTCACTTTCTTGTAAACGCAGGCTTCTCCATAAGTCTGCATAAACCCAAACGCTTTGATCATTTCATCAAAGCGAATGTTCCAACTCCGAGATGCTTGCACCAGTCCATAAATGGATCGCTGGAGCTTGCATACTTGGTCAGCATTCTTAGGATCGACAAAACCCTCCGGCTGCATCATATACAGCTCTTCCTTAAGATATCCGTTAAGGAACGCTGTTTTGACGTCCATCTGCCATATCTCATAATCATAGTATGCGGCAATTGCTAACATGATTCGGACGGACTTAAGCTTCGCTACGGGAGAGAAAGTCTCATCGTAGTCAATCCCTTGAACTTGCCGATAACCCTTAGCGACAAGTCGAGCTTTATAGATGGTGACATTACCATCCGCGTCCGCCTTCTTCTTAAAGATCCATTTGTTTTCTATCGTCACGATCATCGGGCAAGTCACCAAAGTCCACACTTTGTTTTCATACATGGATTCTATCTCGGATTTCATGGCTTCTAGCCATTTGTTGGAATCTGGGCCGCCATCGCTTCTTCATAGTTCAAGGTTCACCGTTGTCTAACAACATGATTTCCGTGACAGGGTTGCCGCACCACTGCAGTGCGGAACGTGTCCTTGTGGACCTCACGAGGTTCAAGAGCAACTTGATCCGAAGTACCTTGATCATCATCATTAATTTCTCTTGGTTGGTGTAGGCATCACAGAACACTTTCCGAGCTGCACTACTATTCTGTTCAAGAGGTAGTACTTCATCGAGTTCTACTTTCCTCCCACTTACTTCTTTCGAGAGAAACTCTTTTCCGTAAAGGTTCCGTTCTTCGCAACAAAGATCTTGCCTCGGATCTTAAGTAGAAGGTATACCCAATGGTTTCTTTAGGGTATCCTATGAAGACGATTTTTCCGACTTGGGTTCGAGCTTTTCAGGTTGAAGTTTCTTGACATAAGCATCGCATCCCCAAACTTTTAGAAACGACGGCTTAGGTTTCTTTCCAAACCATAATTCATACGGTGTCGCCTCAACGGATTTAGACGGTGCCCTATTTAAAGTGAATGTAGCTGTCTCTAGAGCGTATCCCCAAAATGATAGCGTAAATCAAGAAGAGACATCATAGACCGCACCATATCCAATAGAGTGCGACACGACGCTCGACACACCATTACCGAGGTGTTCCAGCGGCGTTAGTTGTGAAACGATTCCACATTTTCTTAAGTGTGTACCAAATTCGTGACTTAAATATTCTCCTCCACGATCTGATCGTAAGAATTTTATCTTTCGGTCACGTTGATTCTCTACTTCATTCTGAAATTCCTTGAACTTTTCAAAGGTCTCGGACTTGTGTTTCATCAAGTAGACATACCCATATCTACTCAAGTCATCTGTGAGAGTGAGAACATAACGATATCCTCCATGAGCCTCAACGCCATTGGACCGCACACATCGGTATGTATGATTTCCAACAAGTTGGTTGCTCGCCCATTGTTCCGAGAACGGAGTCTTGGTCATCTTGCCCATGAGGCATGGTTCGCATGTGTCAAATGATTCATAATCTAAAGACTCCAAAAGTCCATCAAGATGGAGCTTCTTCATGCACTTGACACCAATGTGACCAAGGCGGCGATGCCACAAGTATGTGGGACTATCGTTATCAACTTTACATCTTTTGGTATTCACGCTATAAACATGTGTAATACTACGCCGAGATTCATTAAGAATAAACCATTGACCATCGGAGCATGACCATAAAACATATCTCTCATATAAATAGAACAACCATTATTCTCGGATTTAAATGAGTAGCCATCTCGCATTAAACGAGATCCAGATACAATATTCATGCTCAAACTTGGCACCAAATAACAATTATTAAGGTTCATAACTAATCCCATGGGTAAATGAAGAGGTAGCGTGCCGACAGCGATCACATCGACTGAACCATTCCCGACGCCAAGATCGTCACCTCGCCCTTGTCCAGCCTCCGCTTATTCCGCAGCTCCTGCTGTGAGTTACAAATATGAGCAACGGCACCGTATCAAATACCCAGGAGTTACTACGAGTAATCGGCAAAGTACACATCAATTACATGTATATCAAATATACCTTTGGTGTTGCCGGCCTTCTTGTCCGCTAAGTATTTGGGGCAGTTCCGCTTCAAAGGACCCTCCCTTGCAATAAAAGCACTCGGTCTCGGGCTTGGGTCCATTCTTTGACTTCTTCCCGCAACTTGCTTACCGGGCGCGGCAACCTCCTTGCCGTCCTTCTTGAAGTTCTTCTTCCCTTGCCCTTCTTGAACTTAGTGGTCTTATTGACCATCAACACTTGATGTTCTTTCTTGATCTCAACCTCGCTGACTTCAGATAGAGAACACTTCAGAATGGTCTTTACCATCCCGCATGTTGTAGTTCATCACAAAGCTCTTGTAGCTTGGTGGGAGCGATCGAGGATTCTGTCAATGACCGCCTCATCGGGAGGTTAATATTCAGCTGGGTCATACGGTTGTGCAACCTGCATATCTTCGAATGTGCTCACCGACAGTAACTGTTTTCCTCCATCTTACAACTATAGAACTTGTCGGAGATGTCATATCTCTCGACCGGGCGTGAGCTTGAAAACAAGTTTCAGCTCCTCGAACATCTCATATGCTCCGTGATGCTCAAAACGCTTTTGGAGCCCCGGTTCTAAGTCAGTAAAGCATGCCGCACCGAACGAGGGAGTAATCATCAAGACGAGACTGCCAAGCATTCATAATGTCTTGGTTCTGCAGGGACGGAGCGCCACCTAGCGGTCCTTCTAGGACATATTGTTTCTGGCAGCTATGAGGATGATCTCAAGTTCGGACCCAGTCCGTATAAGTTGCTGCCGCCATCTTTCAGCTTGGTTTTCTAGGAACGCGTTGAAGTTCAAGTTGACATGAGCGTTGGCCATTTGATCTACAAGACATATCATTCAAAAGTTTTAGACTAAGTTCATGATAATTAAGTTCATCTAATCAAATTATTTCAATGAACTCCCACTCAGATTAGACATCCTCTAGTCATCTAAGTGTTACACGATCCGAGTCGACTAGGCCGTGTCCGATCATCACGTGAGACGGACTAGTCTCGCCGGTGAACATTCTCATGTTGATCGTATCTTCCATACGACTCGTGTTCGACCTTTCGGTCTCCGTGTTCCGAGGCCATGTCTGTACATGCTAGGCTCGTCAAGTAAACCCTAAGTGTTTTCGCGTGTGTAAATCTGTCTTACACCCGTTGTATGTGAACGTAAGAATCCATCACACCCGATCATCACGTGGTGCTTAGAAGCGACGAACTTTGGCAACGGTGCACACTTAGGGGAAACACTTCTTGAAATTGTTGTAAGGATCATCTTATTTACTACCGTCGCTCTAAGTAAACAAGATGTATAAACATAATAAACATCACATGCAATTATATAGTAGTGACATGATATGGCCAATATCATAAAGTTCCATTGATCTCCATCTTCGAGGCTCCATGATCATCTTGTCACCGCATGACACCATGATCTCCATCATCATGATCTCCATCATTGTGCCTCCATGAAGTTGTCACGCCAACGACTACTTCTACTTCTATGGCTAACGCGTTTAGCAATAAAGTAAAGTAAGTTACATGGCGCTCTTCAATGACACGCAGGTCATACAAAATAAAGACAACTCCTATGGCTCCTGCCGTTGTCATACTCATCGACATGCAAGTCATGATTCCTATTACAAGAACATGATCTCATACATCACAATATGTCATTCATCATTCATCACAACTTGGCCATATCACATCACATGACAATTGCTGCAAAAACAAGTTAGACGCCCTCTAATTGTTGTTGCATCTTTTACGTGGCTGCAATTGGGTTCTAGCAAGAACGTTTTCTTACCTACGATTAACCACAACGTGATCTTGTCAACTTCTATTTACCCTTCATAAGGACCCTTTTCATCGAATCCGCCCAACTAAAGTAGGAGAGACAGACACCCGCCAGCCACCTTATGCAACTAGTGTATGTTAGTCGGTGGAACCGGTCTCACGTAAGCGCACGTAAGGTTGGTCCGGCCGCTTCATCCCACAATACCGCGGAAGCAAGATAAGACTAGTAGCGGCAAGTAAATTGACAAGATTCACGCCCACAACCAAATTGTGTTCTACTCGTGCAATAGAGAACTACGCATAGACCTAGCTCATGATGCCACTGTTGGGGAACGTTGCAGAAAATTAAAAATTTTCCTACGGTTTCACCAAGATCCATATATGAGTTCTACTAAGTAACGAGTCATGAGAGGGAGTTTGCATCTACATACCACTTGTAGATCGAGTACGGAAGCGTTCGAGGGAGTGGTGATGATGAAGACGTTCCCAACGTGATTCCGATCACCGATGACCAAGTGCTGAACGGACAGCACCTCCGTGTTCAACACACGTACGGGACGACGTGTCTCCTTCTGCCTTGATCCAGCAAGGAGGAAGGAGAGGTTGAGGAAGATCACTCCAATGGCAGCACGACGGCGTGATGCGGATGGAGGGACTGTTCTCCCAGCAGGCTTCGCCAAGCTCACGCGGAGGAGGAGAGGTGTTGGGAGGGAGGGCTGCGCCTCGATGGTGTGTCCAGCCCTCCCCTCTACCCCTCTATTTATAGGGGAAAGGAGGAGGGGGCCGGCCCCCTCTAGATCCATCTAGAGGGGGGCGGCGGCCAGGGAAGGGGCTTGCCCCCAAGCAAGGGGGGCGCCCCCCTTAGGGTTCCCCCCTCAACCCTAGGCGCATGGGCCAAGGGAAGGGGGTGTGCCCAGCCCACCAGGGGCTGGCTGACTCCCACGCAGCCCTTGTGGCCCCCAAAAGGGTGGCCCCTCCCGTGGTCCTCCGGAACCTTCCGTGGACCTCCATAAAACCGATATGACCCAAAACTTTTCCGTGTCCGCTTGACGACTTCCCATATATAAATCTTTACCTCCGACCATTCCGAACTCCTCGTGACGTCCGGGATCTCATCCGGACTCAACAACATTCGTAATCACATACAAGTCTTCCTATTAACCCTAGCGCCACCGAACCTTATGTGTGTAGACCCTACGGGTTCGGAAGACATGTAGACATGACCGAGACGCTCTCCGGTCAATAACCAACAGCGGATCTGGATACCCATGTTGGTTCCCACACGCCTCGATGTTGTCATCGGATGAACCACGATGTCGAGGGTTCAAGCAACCCGTATGCTATTCCCTTTGTCGACGGTATGTTACTTGCCCGAGACTCGATCGTCGTATCCCAATACCTCGCTTAGTCTTGTTACCGCAAGTCACTTTACTCGCATCAGAATGCATGATCCCGTGACCGCACACTTGATCACTTTGAGCTCATTATGATGATGCATTACCGAGTGGGCCCGAGTGATACCTCTCCGTCATACGGAGTGACAAATCCCTATCTCGATCCGTGTCAACCCAATGACACTTTCGGAGACACCGTAGTGCACCTTTATAGTCACCCGAGCCACGCCAGACGCTTGGTACACCCAAAGCATTCCTACGGTATCCGGAGTTACACGATCTCACGGTCTAAGGAAGAGATACTTGACATTGGAAAAGCTCTAGCAAAACGAACTACACGATCTTTGTGCTATGCTTAGGATTGTCTTGTCCATCACGCCATTCTCCTAATGACGTGATCCCGCTTTCATTGACATCCGATGTCCATAGTCAGAAACCATGACTATCTGTTGACCAACGAGCTAGTCTACTAGAGGCTTACTAGGGACGTATTGTAGTCTATGTATTCACACGTGTATTACGATTTCCGGATAATACAGTTATAGCATGAATAAAGACAATTATCATGAACAAAGAAATATAACAATAATGCTTTTATTATTGCCTCTAGGGCATATTTCCAACATTACTTTGTTATGCTATTGTATTATGTGATCCTATGCTATATGCTTATTGTGATTATTGTTTGTCTCGGTAGAGTTTCCGGAGTGCGAAGCTTGCTACTACGAATCTTTAGCTTACGAGGATCATCAGCAAGGCAAGTTTTGATCATGTTATTTCTATACCTATGTTTTTGTGCATTAGAAATTGTCACCACCCCACCATGCATGCAGTAGTTGAAATTTTGAAGTTATTAATCTTGAGTAGTATCATGTGGTAGGATGAACCAATCCCCTTGTTACCATGACCCCGGACGAAGTAGTTTACTTTGCTATGCTCAGAGACGGGTTTTGCTGAGTGAAATTCATAAGCAAGATGTGAGAGTCAATGATGATGACAACCCCATGAACTACAATGATCAAGATGGACTTCGAAATTCACTCACGGGTGGAGGATTTGTTGACGGGCACCGGAGAACCCAAAGGTTGGCCGGGATGCATGGAGAAGTGCCATGACATCTTGCGGAAAGCTTCACCCAGCCACGAAGAGAAGGATGGATGCCCCATGACCGAAGCTTACTGCAGCAGCCGCAAGCCATTATGGGCTCGCTGGGTTAACCTTAGTAGTGACGCTGGCTGGACGGTACTACGAGATGTAGAAGAACGGTAGGATTGGATGGGTACCGGCAGAGCTGTAAGAACTCTTTGGAAGACCCTGTTTCATTCGTCCCGTCTTCAAACACCATGAAGTGCGAAGACTTTAAAAGGAGGGAATGATTCTTGCGGGAAAAGTGCGCAAACCTCTGCAGAGTTAAAGATCTAATCGATTAGCCGTGTCCCCGGTTACAGACAAATTGAGCCTCTAGAACTTGGAAGTATTCGGAAATCTCAACACTAAAACTAATGAATTAATTTGAGGGGTTTATGACTTAATAATTTGGGAATGAGATATTGGTTGGCGGAACCATCTCAATAACTACCAACAATTGTAGTAATTTGCAAGCAAGTCCACTGTAGTAGGGAAAAATTTGCTTTTCGCAAAATGATGAAACTTAGAGCTCCACAGCCAAAATGCATATAGTATTAGTAAATTTATTATTGTTATTCTTCATGACTTGCCAGCTTATTCAAAAAGCTGACCTACATGGCTGCAACGCCTTATGTTGCGTAGGTATATTCCGATCAGAGTGAGGCTACGCCCGCGCTTGGCGATTGCCCTTTGGAGTCGGATGGACTCGCTTTATCTTCTACGCTCAAGAGCATTAGTAGTTTATTTCTCATGAGTTGGCCTTGAGCGAATTTATTCCCTTGTAATAAAGACTCTATATGAGAAACGTAATAATATTCAGGTGTGATTGAACTTTGATTACTTTATCGATGTACCGTGAGTACCAAAGATGATCTCGGATGGTATGCATACGTAGATTTGACCGATTTTGGGTCAGGTCACTACAGAGATGGTATCAGAGCACACGCTGACCGTAGGATCGTAACCCCTAGGATCGGAAAGCCATAGGAAGAGACCATTTACTTTTTATCCTTATCATTCCATAATTCTCCCCTGCTCATTTCTAACTCCTCTCCGATTTTCAACATTCTAGATGGCCGCCGAGTTCACCCCAGCTTTGCTACGGAGTTTTGCCACCCGATGAGACGATGCCCTTCGGCAGAAGCTGGTCCAGATGGTGAAGAAGCTGAAGATTGCTCTACCATCGATCACCGGAAGCCAACCAACGCACTTCCGACGGACACCCGCTACAGGATTGAAGTGCATATCCTGTGGAGAACCTTCGGAGGACACACGGAGCCTATTGACTTCGAGTTCACCGAGTTCAACTGGATCATCGGAAGGGCGTGGCGATCTATCGTGCCCTTGGACATCTCCGAGAGAGTACAGGCCGAGCTCGATCCTCGACTCGCCATGGTTTCTCACAGAGCGAGGAATGGAGATATCATCCGCACTGCTGATGACGACTCCACTCTCTCTTACATCCAAGACTTGGAGTGTCTTCTCGTGAAACGGGAGATTCAGACTCGCCGAACTCAAGACACACCGAAGCTTTTGTTCCGTGAACTGAACTGGAGGAGAAGGCACGCGAGACTTCCTTAACTATGAGGAAGAAGTCGCGACTTCATGGAGACAAATGACGACCAAGACGAAGCTTGCCGCGATAGAGGAAAAGATGGACTTGGGAGAGGACCTTTATCCGATTGGAGATGAAGGACCCCTCGTGAGTAATGATCAGGATTATGAAGGGAGTTCCACTGAAGGAAGCCGCAAGAGGAGGCGCCACAACAGAGGACGCAAGGATTACTGATGAGACTTTTTAGTCGACCACCATGTTATCTTTTTACTTTTTCGTCGATCAGTTAGGCCGATATTTCGATTAGTCATGCGCTTTTGTAATCGAGTTTGAACCATGTTTGAGTGGAATGAATAAATGATTGGTGTGTTTATGATTGTGCATTCATATGGGTAGTGTTATTTCTCATAGACCATTGTTCTATTCTAATTTTCTCATCCACTCCAAAACACCAGATGCCTCCGAGACGTGACATCGGTTTTCCGCCGAGCTCACCCAGCTGCTCCAAAGCAGCAGTAATGCCCTTATGCAGCTCCTCATCCAGAATCAGAACAACAACACCAACAACCCACCGCCACCACCCCCTGTGGACAACTTGACTCGATTTCTGAGGCTGAATCCGCCAGTGTTCTCCAGTAGCACTGAGCCAATTGTGGCTGATGATTGGCTCCGCAAAGTCGGAAGAGAGCTAATCACTGTTGGATGCACTGATGCAGAGAAGGTGCGCTTTGCCGCACATCAACTTGATGGACCTGCAGCTTCTTGGTGGGAGAACTACACCGCCACTTATCACATTGGTGCCATCACGGGATCAGTTCCAGCAGCCTTCGACCGCCATGTCTCACCGGAGCCATGAGTCTCAAGAAGCGTGAGTTCCGCAACTTACGCTAGGGAACCGTCATCAGGGCACAAGACGTGGATGAATTCAGCAAGCTCGCCGCTATGCCCTGCATGATGTGGCCACAGATGCCGCAAAACAGAGAAATTTCTCGAGGGACTCAATGACGAGCTGAGTATGCAGCTTATTGTGGCTACCTTCAACAACTACCAGAGCTGGTAGACAAGGCCACCATACTTGAAGGCAAGCAGCAGAGATAGAAAGCCGCAAGCGTAAGTACAGCCAGGGAAGCACAACTCGGGAGCTCAGCAGAAGCCCGTTATGCACCATACTCGGAGGGCACACCCATCATAACCATGGAGGTCATAACCATGGAGGAAATGGGAACAACCGCAGCCAGACAACAAGTCGGCCATGGCAATGGCAATGGAAACGGTAATGGCAATCAGCATCGTTCGCCCCGGCCCAAGGATCTGAGCCACATCACCGCTTCAAGTGCCGTAAGACAGGCACTATGCCACCGACTGCCCGGAGGCCAAGCAGAGGAATGGAAATGGCAATGGAGGCTCAAAGAAGAAGCCCAATCCGCTCCTCGTGCTCGTGTGAACCACATTGACGTGGAGGACGCCTATGATCAGCCGTATAATCGTGGTTGGTAAGTTTTATTGAATTCACGCTCAGATTGGTACTCTTTGATTCTCGTGCAACGATTCATTCATATCAAGGGTAGTTGTGGAAAAGTACGGGTTGCCCACTAAAACCCTTAGAAGCCCCCTTCGCGTCGGGCCCGCAGAGGAGAAATGATGGCGTGCTTAGGCTGTCATGCAACCCTCAACATCGGGAACCATAAATTTCCGCAGACCTCATAGTGTTGGAAACCCAGACCTTGGATGTAATCCTAGGCATGGATTGGTTGACGAAGTTTGAAGGGAACATAGACTGTGCCCACAAGTCTATTCTGCTCACTACCCCGGAGTAGAAGAGGATCAAGTATGTAGCCAGGCACAGCCAGATGAAGAATCAGGTGCATTCTCACGGAGTTGTTCAGAGGAACCGCCAAGAGTGCAAGACTTTCCCGATGTGTTTCCTGAGGAATTGCCGTGAATGCCACGGACGTGGACATTGAATTTCTGATCGAGTTATTGCCCGACACAGCCCCAATATCCAAGAGACCTTATCGGATGCCACCGAATGAGTTGAAAGAGATCAAGGATCAAATTAATGAGTTATTGGAGAAAGGATATATTCGCCAAGCTCATCACCTTGGGGAGCCCCATTTTTTGGTAGAGAAGAAGGATGGAAGCTTGAGGATGGTTGTGGATTATCGTGCGCTGAACGAAGTAACCATCAAGAACAAGTACCCTCGCCGATGATTAATGATCTGTTTGATCAGCTAGTTGGAGCCAAGGTATTCTCTAAGATTGATCTTCGATCGGGTATCATCGCTTGAAGATCCGTGAAAAGGATATACCCAAAACAGCATTCACTACTGTGTATGGTTTATATGAGTATACCGTCATGTCATTTGATTGACTAATGCTCCTGCATACTTCATGAATTTGATGAACAAGGTGATTATGGAATATCTGGACAAGTTTGTCGTGGTGTTCATCGATGATATATTGATTTTCTCCAAGAGCGAGGAAGAGCATAAGGAACATTTATGCCTAGTTCGAGAAACTTCGAGAACATCGGTTGTATGCCAAGTTCAGCAAATGTGAATTTTGGCTGAAGGAAGTTGGATTCCTCGACATGTTATTTCAGGAGAAGGAATAGCAGCTTGATCCCGCCAAGGTTGAATCACCACCGATTGGCGATCACCCACCTCACCAAGGAGATCCGCAGTTTTCTCGGACTCGCAGGATATTATCGGAGGTTCATTGAGAACTTCTCGAAGATTGCCAAGCCCATGACTGAGCTGTTGAAGAAGGAAGCCAAGTATGTTTGGACCGAGGAATGTGAAGCCGTTTTCAGGAATTGAAGAAACGGTTGGTCACAGCCCCAAAGGTTAATTTTGCTGACATACACAAGGAATACCAGTGTCTATTGTGACGCTTCTCGCCAAGGACTCGGAGGAGTATTAATGCAGGAAGGTAAAGTTGTAGCTTATGCCTCCGCACAGCTACGACCTCACGAGATGAATTATGCCACACATGATTTGGAGTTAGCAGCCGTAGTGCATGCACTCAAGACTGGAGACATTTCCTCATCGGAAATCGCTGTGATGTTTACATGATCACAAGAGCTTGAAGTATATTTTCACGCAGAAGGAATTGAACCTCGTGCAGAGGAGATGGCTAGAGTTGATAAAGGACTATGACATGAGATTGCATTACCACCTAGGTAAAGCTAATGTTGTAGCAGATGCTTTGAGCCGTAAGAGTTATGTGAATACTCTCGACAGCAGGAGGATTACCCAGAGTTAGTCGATGACCTCGTAGATCTCCGATCGAGATAGTTCCAAAGGATTTGTTGCAACTCGAAGTTCAGTCCACTTTGACCGAAAGGATTCGTGAAGCCCGTAAGTCGGACAAGGAAATTGATGAGATAAAGCAAAAGATGGATGAAGGAAAAGCTAAAGGATTCCGTAAGGATGAACACGTAACTATATGGTTCGAGGATCGATTTATGTGCCCAATGATCCCGAACTCAGAAGCTAATCTTCAGAGGCTCATGATTCACCATACTCGATTCACCCCGCAACACCAAGATGTACCGGATTTGAAGGAAAGTTTCGTGGACCGTATGAAGAAGGATATTGCCGAGTATGTAGCAAGATGCGATGTTTGCCAACGTAAAGGCGAACATCGAAGCCAGCAGGGTTACTTCAACCTTTGCCGATTCCCCGATTGGAAATGGGAGAAACTTGGAATGGATTTCATCACGGATTACCCAGACCCGCTCAGGTTATGATTCTATCCGGTAGTGGTTGATCGTTTGACCAAGGTAGCTCACTTCATTCCCGTGAAGACTACCTATACCAGTGCTAAGTTGGCCAAGATATACATGACCAGGATCGTATGTCCGCATGGAGTTCCGAGGAAAATCGTGTCGATAGAGGAACGCAGTTTACCTCAAAGTTTTGGAAGCAGCTTGCATGAAACTTTGGGTACGAGGCTGGAATTCAAGACAACTTTTCATCCGCATGATGATGGATGCATCGAGAGAGTCAATCAGATTACGGAGGACATGTTGAGAGCTTGTGTGCTAGACTATGGGTCTAGCTGGATGATAATTTGCCATACGCAGAGTTCTCATACAACAATAGTTATCAATCCATCAAGATGGCCCTTTCAAGCTCTATACTAAGGAGGTGCGTAACACCATTGCTGTGGGATAGTGTTGAGATCGATCACTTTTCGGTTCCGATCTTATCAGGGATTCCGAAGAGAAAGTCAAGCTGATTCGAGACAGACTCAAGATAGCACAGTCGAGACAGAAGAGTTATGCCGACAGTAAGCGCAAGGAAGTGACTTACGAAGCAGGAGACCGAGCATATCTTCGTGTGTCTCCACTTCGTGGAATCAAGAGGTTTGGTGTCAAAGGAAAGTTAGCACCCCGATTCATTGGCCCCTACAAAATCCTCGAACGTCGTGGAGAAGTTGCTTACAAGTTGGAATTGCCGGAAGGATTGCCGGAGTTCATGATGTCTTCCATGTTTCTCAGCTGAAGAAATGTCATGCCGACATGGCCGATGCTCCGTTGAGAGACACAGTGCCCCTAGAGGCCATACAGCTTGACAAAGGATCTGACCTACAAGGAGAAACCCGTCTGAATTCTCGAGATCTGAGCAGAGTCACCCGCAGCAAGGTCATCAAATTTTGCAAGGTGCTGTGGAGTCACCACACCGAGGAAGAAGCCACTGGGAGCGCCAAGAAGACCTTCTTCGAGATCACCCGCACCTATTTGTTAGTTAACCCAATCTCGAGGGCTAGATTCATCTTAAGGTGGTAGGTTTGTAACATCCCAAATTTCCTATTTGGAATGTTTTACAATTATAGCTAAGCATCCTATGCATCCTGCTTGAATTTGAATGCCATTTGAAGTTTCAGAGGATTTTGAGTTTTGAATTTGAATTCAAACTTTGGCAAGTGGGAAACATTTCAAAAACTATGCCCGATAAATACTTGATCAAAAGTATGAGAGGAGTAAACATGACACTCCAAAAATATCGAGGAAATAATGCCAAAAGTTTTTGAATTCAAATCTGAATTTTATTTGAATATTGAAAAAATGGATTTTTATAAAGTTTGGATTTTGCCTTTGAAAAATGTTCAAATGATAGGAATATTCCCCGATCATTTTGGTATATATATACCCTATATAAAATATTTATATTTTAAAAGATATCTCTGTTTTGTTTTATTTTAAAAATAAATTTCAAAAAAAAAACCCCCAGCGCCACCAGCCCCCTGCCCAGCCAGCCAAAGCCCCCCCACCAGCCAGGCCCACCGAGCCGGCCAGGGCTAATCGGCGAGCCCAAGACTGCCCCCCTCACCTCGCCTGAAGGCCACACGGCCGCCTGCCCGCCCGCACTCTCTCTCTCTCTCTCTCGCAAGCAGGCCCCACCCCTTCTTCAACCTCGCCCACGCTTCGCCACCGCCACGATCGCGGATCTCATGAGATCCGGATCCCGATCCTCCCGATCGCCTCGATGCAAGGCCGAGACCCCGCCTATTTAAGCCGAGCCCCGCACCCCATTCCCCCTTACCTCGCTGAGCTCCTCCTCTCTCACGAGCTCACCGGAGATCCGAGTCCCCGCCGCCGCCATTTTCGTCGCCGTCGCCGCCCTAGACCACCCCGACCTCCCCCGACTCCACCAAAAGCCCCCACTCGTCGCCTCGCACCCGCCCGGCCACTCCACCGACCTCCCCGACGACCGGAGAGGCCAGCGCACTCATCGCCGCCGCCGCCGCCGCCGTCGAGCGCCGGTAAGTCACCGGAGACCCCCTCCCCCGTCCGATTCATCCTCGACGGCTAGGATTAGATCACCCCCGAAGGGGTATTTCTTTTAAAATAAACCGGACTGGCCCGGTTCGTTTACGGTTTATTTTCATTAGGGTTTTTATTTATTAGCCCGGCCCGACTATTTAACCCTAGGGCCCGCTTAGTTTATTTTACGCTCGGTCGTAGTTTAGCCCATTAGGCCCTTTTTCTTTTATTTTTGTTTTCTGTTTTAATGAATAGTTCCTGTTTTGAAAAATGCATATCTTTTATTCTGTTTAATATTTTAGGTGATTCTTTTTTGTTGGTTTGCAAATTTTCTATAGTTTCTGTAGAATATATATTTAGCTATGTTAAAATTAACTAAAATTGCTTTATTTCAGTTTTAGCCAGAATAGTAAATCTGCTATAACTTGAGTTAGAAAAATTATTTTTGGATGATTCTTTTGTCCCAACTTTATTTGACATTGCCAAACCATAGAAATTAATTTGGGTATTTTAGGATTAATAAATAAATAGTTTTAAGCAGAATCTTGTTAATCCTAATTAATTAACTAGCTACTGTTTTCCTATTAATTTAAATAGTAAATAAATTTATTTTAACATGTAATTGATTATTCTAGGATAGTTTCTGTCACTTTATAGGATGAACTTTTATTTATAATAAATAAAAGTTTTATTTTATTTTTCTTAATAGAAATTGAATTAGGCCTAATAGGAGTTTCATAATAGATTTTAAATTAATTCTTTTTGCTCCTAGTTGCTTAATGAAGTCTTTTCTGTTAAGTTAACATAAAACCATGTTTAGGTTATGTTAGAAAAATCTTTGTTATATAAAACTATTTTTAGTTGTTGCTTGAAGTAGGCAAACTTTGAATTGGTTTTTCTTTGAGTTTTCCCTTTGGATTTTGCTTTGTTGGTTTTGGTGTGTTACTTTGTTATGCTATTGTATTATGTGATCCTATGCTATATGCTTATTGTGATTATTGTTTGTCTCGGTAGAGTTTCCGGAGTGCGAAGCTTGCTACTACGAATCTTTAGCTTACGAGGATCATCAACAAGGCAAGTTTTGATCATGTTATTTCTATACCTATATTTTTGTGCATTAGAAATTGTCACCACCCCACCATGCATGCAGTAGTTGAAATTTTGAAGTTATTAATCTTGAGTAGTATCATGTGGTAGGATGAACCAATCCCCTTGTTACCATGACCCCGGGACGAAGTAGTTTACTTTGCTATGCTCGTAGACGGGTTTTGGTTGAGTGAAATTCATAAGCAAGATGTGAGAGTCAATGATGATGACAACCCCATGAACTACAATGATCAAGATGGACTTCGAAATTCACTACTAGGTGGAGGACGGTTGACGGGCACCCTGGAGAACCCAGTGGTTGGCCGGGATGCATGGAGAAGTGCCATGACATCTTGCGGAAAGCTTCACCCAGCCACGAAGAGAAGGATGGATGCCCCATGACCGAAAGCTTACCAGCAGCCGCAAGGCATTATGGGCTCGCTGGGTTAACCTTAGTAGTGACGCTGGCTGGACGGTACTACGAGATGTAGAAGAACGGTAGGATTGATGGGTACCGCAGAGCTGAAGAACTCTTTGGAAGACCCTGTTTCATTCGTCCCGCCTTCAAACACCATGAAGTGCTAAGACTTTAAAAGGAGGGAATGATTCTTGCGGAAAAGTGCAAAACCTCTGCAGAGTTAAAGATCTAATCGATTAGCGGTGTCCCGATTACGGACAAATTGAGCCTCTGAACTTGGAAGTATTCGAAATCTCAACACTAAAACTAATGAATTAATTTGAGGGTTTATGACTTAATAATTTGGGAATGAGACATTGGTTGGCGGAACCATCTCAATAACTACCAACAATTGTAGTAATTTGCAAGCAAGTCCACTGTAGTAGGGAAAAATTTGCTTTTCGCAAAATGATGAAACTTAGAGCTCCACAGCCAAAATGCATATAGTATTAGTAACTTTATTATTGTTATTCTTCATGACTTGCCACTTATTCAAAAGCTGACCTACATGGCTGCAACGCCTTATGTTGCGAGGTATATTCCGATCGGGAGTGAGGCTACGCCCGCGCTTGGCGATTGCCCTTTGGAGTCGGATGGACTCGCTTTATCTTCTACGCTCAAGCATTAGTAGTTTATTTCTCATGAGTTGGCCTTGAGCCGAATTTATTCCCTTGTAATAAAGACTCTATATGAGAAACGTGTAATAATATTTAGGTGTGATTGAACTTTGATTACTTTATCGATGTACTGTGAGTACCAGCATGATCTTGGGATGGTACAAACACAGAGATTTGACCGATTTTGGGTCAGGTCGCTACAGCTCGCCTATTCCGTAGTCCCTGTTTCGAGTTGCAAATATTAGCAACTGAACCAGTATCAAATACCCAGGTGCTACTACGAGCTCTAGTAAGGTACACATCAATAACATGTATATCACATATACCTTTGTTCACCTTGCCATCCTTCTTATCCGCCAAATACTTGGGGCAGTTCCGCTTCTAGTGTCCATGCTGCTTGCAGTAAAACACTCGATTTCGTGCTTAGGTCCAGACTTGGGTTTCTTCTCTTGAGCAGCAACTTTCTTGCTGTTCTTTTGAAGTTTCCTTCTTCTTTCCTTTGCCCTTTTCTTGAAACTAGTGGTCTTGTTGACCATCAACACTTGATGCTCTTTCTTGATTTCTACCTCCGCTGCTTTTAGCATTGCGAAGAGCTCAGAATTGTCTTAGTCATCCCTTGCATATTATAGTTCATCACGAAGCTCTTGTAGCTTGGTGGTAGTGATTGAGATTCTGTCAATGACACTATCATCCGGAAGATTAACTCGGCTGAATTAAGTGATTATTATACCCGGACATTTTGAGTATGTGCTCACCGATGAACTATTCTCCTCCATCTTGCAGCTATAGAACTTATTGAGACTTCATATCTCTCAATCCGGCATTTTCTTGAAATATTAACTTCAACTCTTGGAACATCTCATATGCTCCATGACGCTCAAAACATCGTTGAAGACCCGGTTCTAAGCCGTAGCATGGCACATCGAACTATAGAGTAGTCATCACTTTTGCTCGCCAGACGCTCACAACTTCCGGCGCTGCTCCTGCAGCAGGGCACGGCACCCAGCGGTGCTTCCAGACGTAATTCTTCAATGCAGCAATGAGGATAATCCTCAAATTACGACCCCAGTCCGTGTAATTGCTACCATCATCTTTCAACTTTGCTTTCTCAAGGAACGCATTAAAATTCAATGGAACAACAAAGACGAGCCATCTATCTACAAGAAAACATAGACAAGCAAAATACTATCAGGTACTAAGTTCATGATAAATTTAAGTTCAATTAATCATATTAAAAAACTACGACCAGCTCTTTGTCACCTCCATATACGAGAAACATATCCTTAGTCCTTTTCAGGTATTTCAGGATGTTCTTGACCGCTGTCCAGTGATCCACTCCTGGATTACTTTGGTACCTTCCTGCCAAGCTTACTGCTAAGCATACGTCAGGTCTGGTACACAACATTGCATACATGATAGAGCCTATGGCTGAAGCATAGGAACATCTTTCATTTTCTCTCTATCTTCTGCTGTGGTCGGGCATTGCGTCCCGACTCAATCTTACACCTTGTAATACAGGTAAAACCCTTTCTTTGCTCGATCCATTTTGAACTTTTTCAAAACTTTATCAAGGTATGTGCTTTGTGAAAGTCCAATTAAGCGCCTTGATCTATCTCTATAGATCTTGATGCCCAATATGTAAGCAGCTTCACCGAGGTCTTTCATTGAAAAACTTTTATTCAAATATCCTTTATGCTATCCAGAAATTCTATATCATTTCCAATCAATAATATGTCGTCCACATATAATATCGAAATGCTACAGAGCTCCCACTCACTTTCTTGTAAATCTGAGGCTTCTCCAAAAGTCTATAAAACCATATCTTTGATCACACTATCAAAGCGTTTATTCCAACTCCGAGAGGCTTGCACTAGACCATAAATTGATCGCTGGAGCTTGCACACTTTGTTAGCACCCTTTGGATCAACAAAACCTTCTGGTTGCATCATATACAACTCTTCTTCTAGAAATCCATTCAAGAATGAAGTTTTCACATCCATTTGCCAAATTTCATAATCATAAAATGCGGCAATTGCTAACATGATTCGGACAGACTTAAGCATCGCTACGGGTGAGAAAGTCTCATCGTAGTCAACCCCTTCAACTTGTCGAAAACCTTTCGCAACAAGTCGAGCTTTATAGACAGTTACATTACCATCAGCGTCAGTCTTCTTCTTAAAGATCCATTTATTCTCAATGGCTTGCCGATCATCGGGCAAGTCAACCAAAGTCCATACTTTGTTTTCATACATGGATCCCATCTCAGATTTCATGTCTTCCAGCCATTTTGCGGAATCTGGGCTCACCATCGCTTCTTCATAGTTTGTAGGTTCGCCATGGTCAAGTAACATGACTTCCAGAATATGATTACCGTACCACTCTGGTGCGTATTTTACTCTGGTTGACCTACGTAGTTTAGTAGTAACTTGATCTGAAGTTTCATGATCAACATCATTAGTTTCCTCACTAATTGGTGTAGTTGTCACAGGAACCGTTTCTTGTGATGAACTACCTTCCAATAAGGGAGCAGATACAGTTATCTCATCAAGTTCTACTTTCCTCCCACTCACTTCTTTCGAGAGAAACTCCTTCTCTAGAAAGGATCTGAATTTAGCAACGAAAATCTTGCCTTCAGATCTGTGATAGAAGGTGTACCCAATAGTCTCCTTTGGGTATCCAACGAAGACACATTTCTCTGATTTGGGTTCGAGCTTATCTGGTTGAAGTTTCTTCACATAAGCATCGCAGCCCCAAACTTTAAGAAACGACAACTTTGGTTTCTTGCCAAACCACAGTTCATAAGGTGTCGTCTCAACGGACATAGATGGTGCCCTATTTAACGTGAATGCGGCCGTCTCTAAAGCATATCCCCAAAACGATAGCTGTAAATCAGTAAGAGACATCATAGATCGCACCATATCAAGTAAAGTACGACACGACGCTCGGACACACCATTTCTCTGTGGTGTTCCGGTGGTGTGAGTTGCGAAACTATTCCGCATTGTTTCAAATGTAAACCAAACTCGTAACTCAAATATTCTCCTCCACGATCAGATCGTAGAAACTTTATTTTCTTGTTACGATGATTTTCCACTTCACTCTGAAATTCTTTGAACTTTTCAAATGTTTCAGATTTGTGTTTCATTAAGTAGATATACCCATATCTGCTCAAATCATCTGTGAAGGTGAGAAAATAACGATACCCGCCAAGGCCTCAACATTCATTGGACCACAAACATCAGTATGTATGATTTCCAACAAATCAGTTGCTCGCCCATAGTTCCGGAGAACGGCGTTTTAGTCATCTTGCCCATGAGGCACGGTTCGCAAGTACCAAGTGATTCATAATCAAGTGATTCCAAAAGTCCATCAAGATGGAGTTTCTTCATGCGTTTTACACCGATATGACCCAAACGGCAAGTGCCACAAATAAGTTGCATTATCATTATCAACTCTGCATCTTTTGGTTTCAACACTATGAATATGTGTATTACTACTATCGAGATTCAATAAAATAGACCACTCTTCAAGGGTGCATGACCATAAAAGATATTATTCATATAAATAGAACAACCATTATTCTCTGTCTTAAATGAATAACCGCCTCGCATCAAACAAGATCCAGATATAATGTTCATGCTTAACGCCGCACCAAATAACAATTATTTAGGTCTAAAACTAATCCTCGATGGTAGATGTAGAGGTAGCGTGTCGACCGCGATCACATCGACTTTGGAACCATTTCCCACGTGCATCGCCACCTCGCCCTTAGCCAATCTTCCTTAATCCGTAGTTCCTGCTTCGAGTTGCAAATATTAGCAATGAACCAGATCAAATACCTGTACTATCTGCGAGTATTAGTACGGTACACATCAATAACATGTATATCACATATACCTTTGATCACCTTGCCATCCTTCTTATCCGCCAAATACTTGGGGCAGTTCCGCTTCAAAGGTCCAGTTTGCTTGCAGTAAAAACACTCTGCTTCAGGCTTAGGTCCGACTTGGGTTTCTTCTCTTGAGCAGCAACTTTCTTGCTGTTCCTTTTGAAGTTCCTTCTTCTTTCCTTTGCCCTTTTCTTGAAACTAGTGGTCTTTTGACCATCAACACTTGATGCTCTTTCTTGATTTCTACCTCCGCTGCTTTTAGCATTGCGAAGAGCTCGGAATTGTTTTGGTCATCCTTGCATATTATAGTTCATCACGAAGCTCTTGTAGCTTGGTGGCGTGATTGGAGAATTCACATCAATGACACTATCATCCGGAAGAGTAACTCCCAGTTGAATCAAGTGATTATTATACCCAAACATTTTGACTATATGTTCACCGACGTAACTATTCTCCTCCATCTTGCAGCTATAGAACTTATTGGAGACTTCATATCTCTCAATCCGGCATTTTCTTGAAATATTAACTTCAACTCTGGAACATCTCATATGCTCCATGAAGTTCAAAACATCGTTGAAGACCCGGTTTTAAGCCGTAAAGCATGGCACACCGAACTATAGAGTAGTCATCAGCTTTGCTCGCCAGACGCTCACAACTTCGGCGTTGCTCTCTCAAGAAGAGGCTCGGCACCCAGCGGTGCTTCCAAGACGTAATTCTTACGTGCAGCAATGAGGATAATCCTCAAATTACGGACCCAGTCCGTGTAATTGCTACCATCATCTTTCAACTTTGCTTTCTCAAGGAACGCATTAAAATTCAACGGAACAACAAAGACGAGCCATCTATCTACAAGAGACATAGACAAGCAAAAATACTATCAGGTACTAAGTTCATGATAAATTTAAGTTTGATTAATCATATTAAAAACTCCCACTTAGACAGACATCTCTCTAGTCATCTAAGTGATTACGTGATCCAAATCAACCAAACCATGTCCGATCATCACGTGAGATGGAGTAGTTTCAATGGTGCACATCACTATGTTGATCATATCTACTATATGATTCACGTTCGACCTTTCGGTCTCCGTGTTTCGAGGCCATATCTGTTATATGCTAGGCTCATCATGTTTAACCTGAGTATTCCACGTGTGCAACTGTTTTGCACCCGTTGTATTTGAACGTAGAGCCTATCACACCCGATCATCACGTGGTGCCTCAGCACGAAGAACTTTCGCAACGGTGCATACTCAGGGAGAACACTCCTTGATAATTTTAGTGAGAGATCATCTTATAATGCTACCGTCAATCAAAGCAAGATAAGATGCATAAAGGATAAACATCACATGCAATCAATATAAGTGATATGATATGGTCATCATCATCTTGTGCTTGTGATTCCATCTCGAAGCACCGCCATGATCACAATCGCCACCGGCGCGACACCTTGATCTCCATCGTAGCATCGTTGTCGCCTCGCCAACTATTGCTTCTACGACTATCGCTATCGCTTAGTGATAAAGTAAAGCAATTACATGGCGTTTGCATTTCATACAATAAAGCGACAACCATATGGCTCCTGCCAGTTGCCGATAACTCGGTTACAAAACATGATCATCTCATACAATAAAATATAGTATCACGTCTTGACCACATCACATCACAACATGCCCTGCAAAAACAAGTTAGACGTCCTCTACTTTGTTGTTGCAAGTTTTACGTGGCTGCTACGGGCTGAGCAAGAACCGTTCTTACCTACGCATCAAAACCACAACGATAGTTTGTCAAGTTGGTGCTGTTTTAACCTTCGCAAGGCCGGCGCGAGCCACACTCGGTTCAACTAAAGTGAGAGAAACAGACACCCGCCGTCACCTTTAAGCAACTAGTGCTCAAGAGGTGAAACCAGTCTCGCGTAAGCGTCTGGCGTAATGTCGGTCCGGGCTGCTTCATCTCACAATACCGCCGAACCAAAGTATGACATGCTGGTAAGCAAGATGACTTATATCGCCCACAACTCACTTGTGTTCTACTCGTGCATATGACATCAACACATAAAACCAGGCTCGGATGCCATCATTTGGGAACGAGTAATTTCAAAAAATTCCCACGCACACGCAAGACCATGGTGATGGCATAGCAACGAGAGGAGAGTGTCTATCCACGCACTCGTGAGACCGTAAGCGGAAGTGTTATAACAACGCTGTTGATGTAGTCGTCGCCTTCACGATCCGACCGATCCAAGTACCGAACGTCACGGCACCTCCGAGTTCAGCACACGCTCAGCTCGATGACGATCCCGTGCTCGATCCAAGAAAGCGTCGGGATGAGTTCCACAAGACGACGGTGTGGTGGCGATGATGATGCTCCACCGACGCAGGGCTTCGCTTAAGCTCCGCGACGATATGACTTCACCGGCGCAGGCTTCGCCTAAGCTCCGCGACGGTATGACCGAAGTGGAATATGGTGGAGGGGGCACCGCACACGGCTAAGAACGATCACGAGATCAACTTGTGTGTCATGGGGTGCCCCTGCCCCTGTGATATAAAGGAGCAAGGGGGTGCGGCGCCCTAGGGAGGCGGCGCCGAGGAGTCCTACTCCCACCGAGTAGGACTCCTCCCCTTCCTAGTTGGATTAGGTCTTGGGGAGGGGGAAGAGGGAAGGGGGCGCCGCCCCCACCTCTCCTTCTCCTATTCGGACTAGAGGGGAGGGGCGCGCGCCTGCCCCTGGCCGGCCCTTCCTCTTCTCCCTTATGGCCCATCAAGGCCCATTGACCCCGGGGTTCCGTAACCCCGGTGTTCCGTAAAAATCCTGTTTTCATCCGGAACCTTCCAAGTCCAAACATAGGCTTCAATATATCAATCTTTATGTCTCGACCATTTCGAGACTCTCGTCATGTCCGTGATCACATCCGGGACTCGAACAACCTTCGTACATCAAAACTTATAAACTCATAATAAACCGTCATCGTAACGTTAAGCGTGCGGACCCTACGGGTTCGAGAACTATGTAGACATGACCTAGAACCATTCTCGGTCAATAACCAATAGCGAACCTGGATGCCCATATTGGTTCCTACATATTCTACTTAAGATCTTTATCGGTCAAACCGCATAACGACATCGTTGTTCCCTTTGTCATCGGTATGTTACTTACCGAGATTCGATCGTCGGTATCCAATACCTAGTTCAATCTCGTTCGCAAGTCTCTTTACTCGTTCCGTAATACATCATCTCACAACTAACTTATTAGTTGCAATGCTTGCAAGGCTTATGTGATGTGTATTACCGAGAGGGCCCAGAGATACCTCTCCGACAATCGGAGTGACAAAACCTAATCTCGAAATACGCCAACCCAACATGTACCTTTGGAGACACCTGTAGTACTCCTTTATAATCACCCAGTTACGTTGTGACGTTTGGTAGTGAAGGAAATATGCCCTAGAGGCAATAATAAAGTTATTATTTATTTCCTTATATCATGATAAATGTTTATTATTCATGCTAGAATTGTATTAACCAGAAACATAATACATGTGTGAATACATAGACAAACAGAGTGTCACTAGTATGCCTCTACTTGACTAGCTCGTTAATCAAGATGGTTATGTTTCCTAACCATAGACATGAGTTGTCATTTGATTAACGGATCACATCATTAGGAGAATGATCTGATTGACATGACCCATTCCGTTAGCCTAGCACTTGATCGCTTAGTATGTTGCTATTGCTTTCTTCATGACTTATACATGTTCCTGTAACTATGAGATTATGCAACTCCCATTTACCGGAGGAACACTTTGGTACTACCAAACGTCACAACGAATCGGGTGATTATAAAGGAGTACTACAGGTGTCTCCAAAGGTACATGTTGGGTTGGCGATTTCGAGATTAGGTTTTGTCACTCCGATTGTCGGAGAGGTATCTCTGGCCTTCTCGGTAATACACATCATATAAGCCTTGTAAGCATTGCAACTAATAAGTTAGTTGCGTAGATGATGTATTACGAACGAGTAAAGAGACTTGCCGGTAACGAGGTTGAACTAGGTATTGATACCGACGATCGAATCTCGGCAAGTAACATACCGATGACAAAGGGAACAACGATGTTGTTATGCGGTTTGACCGATAAAGATCTTCGAGAATATGTAGGAGCCAATATGGGCATCCAGGTTCCGCTATTGGTTATTGACCGAGAATAGTTCTAGGTCATGTCTACATAGTTCTCGAACCCGTAGGGTCCGCACGCTTAAGGTTTCGATGACCGTTATATTATGAGTTTATGAGTTTTGATGTACCAAGGAGTTCGGAGTCCCGGATGAGATCGGGACATGACGAGGAGTCTCAAATGGTCGAGACGTAAAGATCGATATATTGACGACTATATTCGAGTTCGGAAAGGTTCCGAGTGACTCGGTATTTTTCGAGTACCGAGAGTTACGGAATTCGCCGGGAGTATATGGGCCTTATTGGGCCATACGGGAATAGAGGAGAAAGGCCGAAGGAAGGAGGCGCGCAGCCCCTCTCTGTACGAATTGGACAAGGGTGCGGCCCCTTTCCTTCCTCCTCTCCCCTCTTCCCTCCAACAGGAAGGAGGAGTCCTACTCCCGTGGGAGTAGGACTCCCTTGGCGCCTCCTCCTAGGCCGCCGCCTCCCCTTGCTCCTTTATATACGGGGCAGGGGGCACCCCATGACACACAAGTTGATCTACGGATCGCCTCAGCTGCAGTGCGGTGCCCCTCCACCATATTCCACTTCGTCATATCGTCATGAGCTTAGGCGAAGCCCTGCGCCGAGAAGTTATATCGTCATGAGCTTAGGCGAAGCCCCGCGCCGGTGGAGCATCATCATCGCCACCACGCCGTCGGTTGACGGAACTCATCCCCGACGCTTTGCTGGATCGGAGCCCGGGATCGCCATCGAGCTGAACGTGTGCAGAACTCGGAGGTGCCGTGACGCTCGTGCTTGGATCGGTCGGATCGTGAAGACGCATTTACTACATCAACCGCGTTGTTATAACGCCCGCTTTCGGGTTCACGAGGGTACGTGGACAGATATTTCCTCTCGCTGCTATGCCATCACCATGGTCCTGTGTGCGAGGGAATTTTTTGAAATTACTACGCTCCCCAACAAAGGGCATCCGAGCCTGGTTTTATGCGCTGATGTCATATGCACGAGTAGAACACAAGTGAGTTGTGGGCGATATAAGTCATACTGCTTACCAGCATGTCATAGTTTGGTTCAGCGGTATTGTGAGATGAAGCGCCCGACAAACATTACGCCAGACGCTTACGCCGAGACTGGTTTCACCGCTCGAGCACTCGCTGCTTAATGGTGACCGCGGTGTCTCTGCTCTCTCACTTTAGTTGAACTGAGGTGGCTACGCCCGTCCTTGCGAAGGTTAAAACATCACCAACTTGACAAACTATCGCTGTGGTTTTGATGCGAGGTAAGAACGGTTCTTGCTCAGCCCGTAGCAGCCACGTAAAACTTGCAACAACAAAGTAGAGAACGCCTAACTTGTTTTTGCAGGGCATGTTGTGATGTGATATGGTCAAGACGTGATGCTATATTTATTGTATGAGATGATCATGTTTTGTAACCGGTTATCGGCAATCGGCAGGAGCCATATGGTTGTCGATTATTGTATGAAATGCAAAGCTATGTAATTGCTTTACTTTATCACTAAGCAGTAGCGATAGTCGAGAAGCAATAGTTGGCGAGACGACAACGATGCTACGATGGAGATCAAGGTGTCGCTACCGTGACAATGGTGATCATGACGGTGCTTCGAGATGGAGATCACAAGCACAAGATGATGATGGCCATATCATATCACTTATATTGATTGCATGTGATGTTTATCCTTTATGCATCTTATCTTGCTTTGATTGACGGTAGCATTATAAGATGATCTCTCACTAAAATTATCAAGAAGTGTTCTCCCGAGTATGCACCGCTATGAAAGTTCTTCGTGCTGAGACACCACGTGATGATCGGGTGTGATAGGCTCTACGCTCAAATACAACGGGTGCAAAAAGTTGCGCACGCGAATACTCAGGTTAAACTTGACGAGCCTAGCATATAACAGATATGGCCTCGAACACGGAGACCGAAGGTCGAGCGTGAATCATATAGTAGATATGATCAACATATTGATGTTCACTGCTGAAACTACTCCATCTCACGTGACGATCGGACATGGTGTAGTTGATATGGATCACGAATCACTTAGAAGATTAGAGGGATGTCTATCTAAGTGGGAGTTCTTAAGTAATATGATTAATTGAACTTTAATTTATCATGAACTTAGTCCTGGTAGTATTTTGCAAATTATGTTGTAGATCAATAGCTCGTTGTTGCTTTCATATGTTTATTTTAATGTGTTCCTAGAGAAAATTGTATTGAAAATGTTAGTAGCAATGTTATGGATTGGATCCGTGATCCGAGGTTTATCCTCATAGCTGCACGTAAGAATTATGTCCTTGATGCACCGCTAGGTGACAGACCTATTGCAAGAGCAAGATGCGACGTTATGAACGCTATTAGCTCAATATGATGACTACTTGGTAGTTTAGTGCACCATGCTTAAACGGCTTAGAATCGACTTCAAAGACGTTTTGAACGCCATGGACCATATGAGATGTTCCAGAGTTGAAGTTAATATTTCAAGCAAATACCCGAGTTGAGAGATATGATGTCTCCAACAAGTTCTATAGCTAAAAGATGGAGGAGAATCGCTCAACTAGTGAGCATGTGCTCGATTGTCCGGGTACTTCAATCGCTGAATCAAGTGGGAGTTAATCTCCCAGATAAGATAGTGATTGACAGAATTCTCTAGTCACCATCACTAAGTTACTAGAAGTTCGTGATGAACTATAGTATGCAAGGTATGACGAAAACGATTCCCGAGCTCTTCGTGATGTTGAAATCGACGAAGGTAGAAATCAAGAAAGAGCATCAACTGTTGATGATTGACAAGACCACTAGTTTCGAGAAAAGGGCAAAGGGAAAGAAAGGGGAACTTCAAGTAGAATGACAAGCAAGTTGTCACTCCCACGAAGAAACCCAAAGCTGAACCAAAGCCTGAAACCGAGTGCTTACAATCGCATAGGAAATGGTCATCGAAACGGAAATACCCAGATATTTGGTGGATAAGAAGGATGGCAAAGTGAACAAGGGTATATTTGATATACATGTTATTGATGTGTGCTTTACTAGTGTTTATAGTAGCCCCTGAGTATTTGATACTTGTTCGGTTGCTAAGATTAGTAACTCAAACAGGAGTTACGTATCAAACAGAGACTAGTTGAAGGGAAGTGACGATGAGTGTTGGAAGTAGTTCCAAGATTGATATGATCATCATCGCACACTCCCTATACTATCGAGATTAGTGTTTATAGTAGCCCCGAGTATTTGATACTTGTTCGGTTGTTAAGATTAGTAACTCAAACAGAGTTACGTATAAAATGTAAACTAGTTGAAGGGAAGTAACGATGAGTGTTGGAAGTAGTTCCAAGATTGATATGATCATCATCGCACACTCCCTATACTATCGGGATTAGTGTTGAACCTAAATAAATGTTATTTGGCGCTTATGCTGAGCATGGATATGATTTGATCATGTTTATTGCAATACGGTTATTCATGTAAGTTAGAGAATAATTATTGTTCTGCTTACATGAATAAAACCTTCTATGGTCATACACCCAATGAAAATGGTTTGTTGGATCTCGATCGTGTGATACACATATTCATAATATTGAAACCAAAAGATGTAAATTTAATAATGATAGTGCAATTTATTTGTGGCACTCGCCGCTTGGGGTCATATCGGTGTAAAGCGCATGAAGAAACTCCACAAAGATGGATTTTCAAATCACTTGGTTATGAATCGCTTGATGCTTGCGAACCGTGCCTTTTGGGCAAGATGACTGAAACTCCGTTGTTCGAATAATGGAACGAGCAACAAACTTGTTGGAAATAATACATACCGATGTATGCGATCCAATGAGTGTTGATGCTCGTGGCAAGTATCGCTATTTTCTGACCTTCACAAGATGATTTGAGCAGATATGGGTATATCTACTTGATGAAACATAAGTCTGAAATAATTGAAAGGTTCAAAGAATTTCAGAGTGAAGTGGAAAATCATCGTAACATGAAAATAAAGTTTCGCGATCTGATCACGGAGACGAATATTTGAGTTACGAGTTTGGTCTTCAATTAAAATAATGTGGAATAGTTTCACAGCTCACGCCACCGAACACCACAATGGTATGGTGTGTCCGAACATCGTAATCAAGCACTTTATTGGATATGATGCGATCTATGATGTCTCTTATCGGTTTACCACTATCATTTTGGGGTTATGCATTAGAGACAGCTGCATTCACGCTTAAAAGGGCACCATCTAAATACGCTGAGACGACACCGTATGAACTATGGTTTAGCAAGAAACCTAAGTCGTCGCTTCTTAAAGTTTGAGTTGTGATGCTTATGTGAAAAGTTTTCACCGATAAGCTTGAACCCAAATCGAGAAGTGCGTCTTCATAGAATACCCAAAGGTAACTATTGGGTACACCTTCTAACACAGATCCGAAAGCAAGATATTTGTTGCTAAGATGGATCCTTTCTAAAGAAGAAGTTTCTCTCGAAAGAAGTGAGTGGGAGGAAAGTAGAACTTGATGAGGTAATTGTACCTTCTCCTTATTGGAGAGTAGTTCATCACGTAAATCAGTTCAAGTGATTCCTACACCAATTAGTGAGGAAGTTAATGATGATGATCATAAAACTTCGGATCAAGTTGCTACCAAACCTCGTGAGGTCTTCCAGAGTAAGATCCGCACCAAAGTGGTACGGTAATCCTATTCTAGAAGTCATGTTACTAGACCATGATGAACCCAAGAACTATGAGGAAATGATGATGAGCCCAGATTCCGCGAAATGGCTTGAGGCCATAAAATCTGAGATAGGATCCATATATAAGAACAAAGTGTGGACTTTGGTTGACCTGCTCGATGATCAGCAAGTCATGTTAAATGAATGGATCTTCAAGAGGAAGACGGACACTGATAGTAGTGTTACTATCTACAAAGCTCAACTTGTCACAAAAAGTTTTTTTTTGACAACTTCAAGGTGTTGACTACAATGAGATTTTCTCAACTGTAGCGATGCTTAAGTCTGTCCGAATCATGTTAGCAATTGCCACATTTTATGAAATCTGGCAAATGGATGTCAAAACTACATTCTTTAATGGATTTATTAAAGAAGAGTTGTATATGATGCAACCAGAAGGTTTTATCAATCCTAAAGGATCTAACAAAATGTGCAAGCTTCAGCGATCCATCTATGGACTGGTGCAAGCATCTCGAGTTGAATAAACGCTTTGATAGTGTGATCAAAGCATATGGTTTTATATGCACTTTTGGAGAAGCTCAGATTTGCAAGAAAGTGAGTGGAGCACTACAGCCTTTCCGATAAGTATATGTGAATGACATATTGTTGATCGAAAATAATGTAGAATTATTCTAAAAGCATAAAGGAGTGTTTGAAAGGAGTTTTTCAAAGAAAGACCTCGTGAAGCTGTTATATATTGAGCATCAAGATCTATAGAGATAGATCAAGACGCTTGATAAAGTTTTTCAATGAATACATACCTTGACAAGATTTTGAAGTAGTTCAAAATGGAACAGTCAAAGAAAGAGTTCTTGCCTGTGTTACAAGGTGTGAGATTGAGTAAGACTCAAAACCCGACCACGGCAGAAGATAGAAAGAGAATGAAAGTCATTCCCTATGCATCAGCCATAAAGTATGTCATGTCAGGTACCGCATCTATTGCATACCCTACCACTAAGCTTGGCAAGAGAGTGCAATAGTGATCTAGGAGTAGATCAATGGACAGCGGTCAAAATTATCCTTAGTAGAATAAGGATATGTTTCTCGATTATGGAAGTGAAAAAGGTTCGTCGAAGGGTTACGCCGACGCAAGTTTTAACACTAATCTAGATGACTCGAGTCTCAACTGGATACATATTGAAAGTGGGAGCAATTAGCTAGAGTAGCTCTGCGAGCATTGTAGATATAGAAATTTGCAAAATACTTACGGCTCGAATGTGACAGACCCGCTGACTAAAATTATCTCACAAGCAAAACATGATCACACCTTAGTACTCTTTGGGTGTTAATCACATAGCGATGTGAACTAGATTATCGACTCTAGTAAACCCTTTGGGTGTTGGTCACATGTCGATGTGAACTATGGGTGTTAACCACATATAGATGTGAACTATTGATGTTAAATCACATGGCGATGTGAACTAGATTATTGACTCTAGTGCAAGTGGGAGACTCAAGGAAATATGCCCTAGAGGCAATAATAAAGTTATTATTTATTTCCTTATATCATGATAAATGTTTATTATTCATGCTAGAATTGTATTAACCGTAAACATAATACATGTGTGAATACATAGACAAACAGAGTGTCACTAGTATGCCTCTACTTGACTAGCTCGTTAATCAAGATGGTTATGTTTCCTAACCATAGACATGAGTTGTCATTTGATTAACGGATCACATCATTAGGAGAATGATCTGATTGACATGACCCATTCCGTTAGCCTAGCACTTGATCGCTTAGTATGTTGCTATTGCTTTCTTCATGACTTATACATGTTCCTGTAACTATGAGATTATGCAACCCTGCCACGGAGGAACACTTTGGTACTACCAAACGTCACAACGTAATCGGGTGATTATAAAGGAGTACTACAGGTGTCTCCAAAGGTACATGTTGGGTTGGCGATTTCGAGATTAGGTTTTTCACTCCGATTGTCGGAGAGGTATCTCTGGCCTTCTCGGTAATACACATCATATAAGCCTTGCAAGCATTGCAACTAATAAGTTAGTTGCGAGATGATGTATTACGGAACGAGTACGAGACTTGCCGGTAACGAGGTTGAACTAGGTATTGATACCGACGATCGAATCTCGGCAAGTAACATACCGATGACAAAGGGAACAACGATGTTGTTATGCGGTTTGACCGATAAAGATCTTCGAGAATATGTAGGAGCCAATATGGGCATCCAGGTTCCGCTATTGGTTATTGACCGAGAATAGTTCTAGGTCATGTCTACATAGTTCTCGAACCCGTAGGGTCCGCACGCTTAAGGTTTCGGCGATGCTTATATTATGAGTTTATGAGTTTTGATGTACCAAGGAGTTCGAGTCCCGGATGAGATCGGGACATGACGAGGAGTCTCGAAATGGTCGAGACGTAAAGATCGATATATTGACGACTATATTCGAGTTCGGAAAGGTTCCGAGTGATTCGGTATTTTTCGGAGTACCGGAGAGTTACGGAATTCGCCGGGAGTATATGGGCCTCATTGGGCCATACGGGAATAGAGGAGAAAGGCCGAAGGAAGGAGGCGCAGCCCCCTCTGGTCCGAATTGGACAAGGGTGCGCCCCTTTTCCTTCCTCCTCTCCCCTCTTTCCCCCTCCAACAAGGAAAGGAGGAGTCCTACTCCCTTGGCGCGCCTCCTCCTAGGCCGCCGCCTCCCTTGCTCCTTTATATACGGGGCAGGGGGCACCCCATGACACACAAGTTGATCTACGGATCGCCTTAGCCGTGCGGTGCCGCCTCCACCATATTCCACTTCGTCATATCGTCATGAGCTTAGGCGAAGCCCTCGCGCCGAGAAGTTATATCGTCGCGAGCTTAGGCGAAGCCCGCGCCGGTGGAGCATCATCATCGCCACCACGCCGTCAGGCCGACGGAACTCATCCCCGACGCTTTGCTGGATCGGAGCCCGGGATCGCCATCGAGCTGAACGTGTGCGTAACTCGGAGGTGCCGTGACGCTCGTGCTTGGATCGGTCGGATCGTGAAGACGACGACTACATCAAACGCGTTGTTATAACGCTCCGCTTTCGGTCTACGAGGGTACGTGGACAGATACTCTCCCTCTCGTTGCTATGCCATCACCATGGTCCTGTAAAAGCGAGGAAATTTTTGAAATTACTACGCTCCCCAACAGGTAGTACCCAAAGTGTTCCTCCGTAAACGGAGTTGCATAATCTCATAGTTACAGGAACATGTATAGGTCATGAAGAAAGCAATAGCAATATACTAAACGATCAAGTGCTAAGCTAACGGAATGGGTCATGTCAATCACATCATTCTCCTAATGATGTGATCCCATTAATCAAATGACAACACATGTCTATGGTTAGGAAACATAACCATCTTTGATTAATGAGCTAGTC